>OW240922.1:116562152-116716255 GCA_933207985.1 Pelobates cultripes | reverse complement strand
ATTGTATTTCTCTGATTGTGCTAATTACATTACCCATTGTGTAAGGTAATTGAATCACAGGCAGAGGGGAGGAATTTGTGTGGGAGTGTCTGAGTGTATTGTATGTGTTTATTGGTTGTGGTCCAAAATCCTGTGGGTGATACTAATGTGTAAGAATGTGTACATAAGCACAATAAACCCACAGCTCTGACTGTTCACTGCTTGACCCTCAACACGGAGCTTTGTCTCGTTCTTGGGGGGATTTATTGTATGCGGTTCCAGTTTGACTGCTAGGAGTGTAAACCTATTCGTATGGTTTTTCCTATTCGGCTGTTTACAGCATTCATATGGTTTCCTGTTCGGCGGATTGGTGTTCTACAGTAGATGTGCCTGCATCTCTGGAAAGGGGGACGATCACCTAAACGGTTTTAACACCTTGTGTGCTGAAACGGTCCTTTACACCTTAGTATTTTAACATTACTGTTTACAATCTGGAGACAGTGACTTCCCATGTTAAATCCCTTTGTTATGGCAAACCCCAATTTAAATCATGACATCTTGATCATTTAATTTATTCTGAATGGGTTCTTCTGTAAAGTGATGACATTGATGTAGTTGGGTAAGCTGCTTTTTAATGCTTTGGGGAGATTGAAAATCAAGCGATAAGTACTGCTTTTTGTCCTAGAGTCAAATGCCAGAGCTGTGGCATGCCTATCTTAGAGGCAGCCGCATCAATTTTAGAAAGCTCCATAAGAGAGCTTTCATTGCTAACATCTTCATTTTCTGAGGAGAATAGACAGGGCCGCCAGCAGAAATTTTGGGGCCCCTAACACAGATCAAGGACTGGGCCCCCGGGTGCCCGCCTCCAAGCCCCACCTGCAAATCCCGCCCACAGGAATACACAGACACAAAAGGACACAGACACACAAATAAAGATACACACATACTGAAACAGAAAGACACATATATAGACACATACAGACACACGCATGCATAAGGAGATGCATACTGACAAACATACCCGCATACTGACATACAGACATACATACATAATGGCATACATACACATAAATACTGATATACATACATATATACATACATACTGACATACACACACATACAGATAGATATATACATACAAACATACATACTGACATATATATATATATACACACACGCATACATACTGATAGATATAAACATACAGGCATACATACTGACATACACACACATACATACTGATATATATATATATATATATACATACATACACACACAGACATACACACACAGACATACATACATAGATAGATACACACATACATACTGATAGATATATACAGGCATACATACTGACACACAGACATACTGACATACACACATACATACTGACACACACACACACAGACATACAGGGAGTGCAGAATTATTAGGCAAGTTGTATTTTTGAGGATTAATTTTATTATTGAACAACAACCATGTTCTCAATGAACCCAAAAAACTCATTAATATCAAAGCTGAATATTTTTGGAAGTAGTTTTTAGTTTATTTTTAGTTATAGCTATGTTAGGGGGATATCTGTGTGTGTAGGTGACTATTACTGTGCATAATTATTAGGCAACTTAACAAAAAACAAATATATACCCATTTCAATTATTTATTATTACCAGTGAAACCAATATAACATCTCAACATTCACAAATATACATTTCTGACATTCAAAAACAAAACAAAACAAATCAGTGACCAATATAGCCACCTTTCTTTGCAAGGACACTCAAAAGCCTGCCATCCATGGATTCTGTCAGTGTTTTGATCTGTTCACCATCAACATTGCGTGCAGCAGCAACCACAGCCTCCCAGACACTGTTCAGAGAGGTGTACTGTTTTCCCTCCTTGTAAATCTCACATTTGATGATGGACCACAGGTTCTCAATGGGTTCAGATCAGGTGAACAAGGAGGCCATGTCATTAGATTTTCTTCTTTTATACCCTTTCTTGCCAGCCACGCTGTGGAGTACTTGGACGCGTGTGATGGAGCATTGTCCTGCAAGAAAATCATGTTTTTCTTGAAGGATGCAGACTTCTTCCTGTACCACTGCTTGAAGAAGGTGTCTCCCAGGAACTGGCAGTAGGACTGGGAGTTGAGCTTGACTCCATCCTCAACCCGAAAAGGCCCCACAAGCTCATCTTTGATGATACCAGCCCAAACCAGTACTCCACCTCCACCTGCTGGCGTCTGAGTCGGACTGGAGCTCTCTGCCCTTTACCAATCCAGCCACGGGCCCATCCATCTGGCCCATCAAGACTCACTCTCATTTCATCAGTCCATAAAACCTTAGAAAAATCAGTCTTGAGATATTTCTTGGCCCAGTCTTGACGTTTCAGCTTGTGTGTCTTGTTCAGTGGTGGTCGTCTTTCAGCCTTTCTTACCTTGGCCATGTCTCTGAGTATTGCACACCTTGTGCTTTTGGGCACTCCAGTGATGTTGCAGCTCTGAAATATGGCCAAACTGGTGGCAAGTGGCATCGTGGCAGCTGCACGCTTGACTTTTCTCAGTTCATGGGCAGTTATTTTGCGCCTTGGTTTTTCCACACGCTTCTTACGACCCTGTTGACTATTTTGAATGAAACGCTTGATTGTTCGATGATCACGCTTCAGAAGCTTTGCAATTTTAAGAGTGCTGCATCCCTCTGCAAGATATCTCACTATATTTGACTTTTCTGAGCCTGTCAAGTCCTTCTTTTGACCCATTTTGCCAAAGGAAAGGAAGTTGCCTAATAATTATGCACACCTGATATAGGGTGTTGATGTCATTAGACCACACCCCTTCTCATTACAGAGATGCACATCACCTAATATGCTTAATTGGTAGTAGGCTTTCGAGCCTATACAGCTTGGAGTAAGACAACATGCATAAAGAGGATGATGTGGTCAAAATACTCATTTGCCTAATAATTCTGCACTCCCTGTATATACATACATAGATATATACACACATACAGGCATACATACTGACACACACTGACATATACATACATAGATATATACACACATACATACTGACAGACATACACAAACAGACATACATACTGATATATATGTACATAAACACACACACACACATACATACATACTGATATATATGTACATAAACACACACACATGCATACATATATATATACACACATACTGACAAACAGACATACATACATTCTGATATACATACAGACATACACCTCATTTTAAAGCCACCCTCCTCTTTCTTACCTTTAAGTTGCAGGAGGGTAGCTGGGGATGATGGGAGCGGATGCCTCTCCTCTCCTCTGCTAGGCTCTCCTCAGCTGCGCAGAGTAAGCTGGGAGGAAGTGACCCGCCGTCACTTCCTCCCTGCAGCATTTGGGTGCAGCCGCATTTTTATTTTTTTTAAAATAGGTCCGGTTGCGCTATTACATGGCCACAGCGCTGACCGGGCCCCTGAAGATATAGGGCTCATCGGGTGACCCTAAATGCTTGGGTCACCTTATGGGCCCCGGTGCAGATGCACCTGCATCAGTTTTGCCGCTCCACGTGGTGGCCGGGCCCCCTAGGGCCGCCGGGCCCATGACAACCTGAGAATAGGGTCCCAGAAAAAGAATAAAAAAGGTCTGGTCTCTTCTGCCAGTTCCTCATCTGAGGAACATTTTTCTGCTCCTCCTTCCCCTCATACTCATTTAAGTAAGCGAAAAATTAAAGGGACAGGATCCCAGAAGCGGAATAGTGTGTTTCCCTCATTTGAACACCAGAAACACTTTCCAGAGAACAAGGACAAATCTCGTTGGAGGTTAGATAGTCCTTCTACTTCCTCTTCTAGAGCGCTTACTCATTACTCCTCCCAAAGCCGTTCCCGTTCTAGACACAGCTCTCCAGAAATAGACTGGGGATCTGAGGAAGTGGTACATTCAGCAGCTTCCACTGAGGTAGGGAAATGTAGCAATGTTCAGATTCCTAGAGTAGGAAAGACTCTCCCATCAAAATGATTTCACTCCAGATGGGTTATGGAGCACGATTCTGAGGTTAGAGATTTTGCCAAACTAGCCTTAAGATCCCCCTTGGTTAAGGAGGATGACCTTCTCCTCAGGAACCACATTGGTATCCTGGACATCCAAGCTTTACTGGCTCCTGAGGTAGATCCTACTCTGTTATCTAACACAGGGAGCAGTGTATCTACAGATCCCACAGACCAGACTTTTCATAATATACAGTTTAGAATTTCTGATGTTGTGGGCACACTATTACTGATGCTGGATAAAGCAGAAAAAGAAGGCAATGCTGGCGTCTAAGATGGCTCTATTGAAAGCGTCCGGCAGGGCAGTGATAATTATTGGCCCACTGCTAGATGCCTCCCTTTCCCTAGCTTTAAATCAAGGGAAGATAGAGTTGCCAGACATGTCTATTACAGGAACATAAACATCTTGGAGTTAAGAACAATAAAACTAGCTTTCCAGGTCCTAGTTCCTCAAAACCAGTTACCGATGTCGGTAAAAGTCCAATCAGACAACAGGACAGCGGTGGCTAATATAAACCACAGAGGGGGCACAAGATCAAGGAATCTTTGTTTGGAGGCTCTACATCTTTGGTCTTGGGCTTTAGCAAACAAAGTTCGGGTTTATGCAGAATACGTTCTGGGAGAGGCAAACGAGCTTGCAGATTCTCTCTCTCGCCAGTTTGTCTCTGACAACGATTCAGTTGCTCTATTCCAATGGATAAAAAGCAATTTTGGCCAGAGACAAGTAGATCTGTTTGTATCCCAAACATCTGCACAAACTCTTAGTATTGTCTCCAGGATTTGGACAAAAGGGAACTTGGAAAATGGATGCACTGCCTTTCCCCCTCCATCTTTATTGATGACAATGCTGGTGAAGATCCGCAGGGACTGGGTACAGAGTTTGGTTCTCGTTTGCCCAGTATGGACCTCCAGAACTCTGTACCCCTTGATCCATCAGTTAGTCAAGGGAACCAAGATCCCATTGGGCATGACTATGGCCTTCTTTCAGAGAACCAGCGATCATTTGATCAAGCTTCCGCAGCTCATGTGGATCGAAACCCTGGTAGGCTGTTAACGCATCCCCTTTTATCGGATCAGGTCCTGGACATAATTCATCTTTAAGACGCAGAACTAGGGTAAGATACAGAAAGATGATTGAGGATTTCAGAGAATGGGAGGTTTCTTTTCCATCTACTACTTAGGGATCTGATACAATTCCATTGGCTTTAGAATTTCTTATCCTTAAGTTCCATTCTGGCTTAATGGTTAGTACCATCAAGACCTATGGATCTGCTCTAAATTTTCTTATCCCTTACCTTACTCAGGATGCCCTGTATTTGAGATTACTAAAAGGGTAATCAGTCTGCTGCCCATATACTCAATGTTACACATCTACTTGGGATGTAGACCTCCTATTAAATTTCCTTAATTCTTTGGACAATGCTAACATTTATTTAAGATGGACTGCTATTAAGTTGTTTAGTAGAAGCATGCATATATTTAATTATGCATTTTTCTTCATTGGGGGTATATCTAAAATCACTTGCAAAAGCTGCAGATATCATGTCTGCAGCCTTTTGTATTGCCTCCCCTTCTAACCTGGCCCAGACTTCAATGCTGTCCAATCACAGACTAGACAGTGCAGCTCAGTTAAATATTTTACAAGGCAGGTGCTTTGGGCAATTACTGCCTCTCAAGTTTAGCTTGACTGAGCTAACCAAACCAGGAAATAACAGGACAACCAGACAGAGGAAAAAAAGGACACACTCTTAACGCGTAAAGCATTTCGGCAAGCTAAAGTACTTTTATGTATGTTTTTCGAAGCCTATTTCAAAAACTATTTATATTTTGCAAGGCACATTTCAGATCATCCATTCCCAATACAGTTATCTGCTTAGGCACAACTTTTCATGTGTCATACACCCATAAAAAAGGACTATTATTGAAAGCATATGATCATCCTACATGGACACTGAACATACTCTGCTGTATTAAGGTGTTTATTTTATTGGCATTATTTGTTATTTAATTGATTTCCATGTATTTATAACACTACATCTAGCTTAGATTATTTGGAATTCGTATTCTTGCGTTTGCACATGTACTTTCTGACATTGTATACTGTTCTATTTGTAACGCAGATTCCTTGTATGTATATTACATGGAAACCTGACTATAATAATCTGCAAAATATCATCTTTATGAACAATGCCATAATTATATATATATACAGTTGCAAGAAAAAGTATGTGATCCCTTTGGAATGATATGGATTTCTGCACAAATTGGTCATAAAATGTGATCTGATCATCATTTAAATCACAACAATAGACAATCACAGTCTGCTTAAACTAATAACACACAAAGAATGAAATGTTGCCATGTTTTTATTGAACACACCATGTAAACATTCACAGTGCAGGTGGAAAAAGTATGTGAACCCTTGGATTTAATAACTGGTTGAACCTCCTTTGGCAGCAATAACTTCAACCAAACGTTTCCTGTAGTTGCAGATCAGACGTGCACAACGGTCAGGAGTAATTCTTGACCATTCCTCTTTACAGAACTGTTTCAGTTCAGCAATATTCTTGGGATGTCTGGTGTGAATCGCTTTCTTGAGGTCATGCCACAGCATCTCAATCGGGTTGTGGTCAGGACTCTGACTGAGAATGGGAGGTAGGCGTATTTTCTTCTGTTTAAGCCATTCTGTTGTTGATTTACTTCTATGCTTTGGGTCATTGTCCCGTTGCAACACCCATCTTCTGTTGAGCTTCAGCTGGTAGACAGATGGCCTTAAGTTCTCCTGCAAAATGTCTTGATAAACTTGGGAATTCATTTTTCCTTCGATGATAGCAATCCGTCCAGGCCCTGATGCAGCAAAGCAGCCCCAAACCATGATGCCCCCACCACCATACTTCACAGTTGGGATGAGGTTTTGATGTTTGTGTGCTGTGCCTTTTTTTCGCCACACATAGTGTTGTGTGTTTCTTCCAAACAACTCAACTTTGGTTTAATCTGTCCACAGAATATTTTGCTAGTACTAATGTGGAACATCCAGGTGCTCTTGTGCAATCTGTAAACGTGCAGCAATGTTTTGTTTGGACAGCAGTGGCTTCCTCTGTGGTATCCTCCCATGAAATCCATTCTTGTTTAGTGTTTTACGTATTGTAGATTCGCTAACAGGGATGTTAGCATTTGCCAGTGACTTTTGTAAGTTTTTAGCTGACACTCTAGGATTCTTCTTCACCTCATTGAGCAGTCTGCGCTGTGCTCTTGCAGTCATCTTTACAGGACGGCCACTCCTAGGGAGAGTAGCAGCAGTGCTGAACTTTCTCCATTTATAGACAATTTGTCTTACCGTGGACTGATGAACAGCAAGGCTTTTGGAGATACTTTTATAACCCTTTCCAGCTTTATGCAAGTCAACAATTCTTAATCGTAGGTCTTCTGAGAGCTCTTTTGTGTGAGGCATCATTCACATCAGGCAATGCTTCTTGTGAAAAGCAAACCCAGAACTGGTGTGTGTTTTTTATAGGGCAGGGCAGCTGTAACCAACACCTCCAATCTCATCTCATTGATTGGACTCCAGTTGGCTGACATCTCACTCCAATTAGCTCTTGGATATGTCATTAGTCTAGGGGTTCACATACTTTTTCCACCTGCACTGTGAATGTTTACATGGTGTGCTCAATAAAAACATGGCAACATTTCATTCTTTGTGTGTTATTAGTTTAAGCAGACTGTGATTGTCTATTGTTGTGACTTAGATGATGATCAGATCACATTTTATGACCAATTTGTGCTGAAATCCATATCATTCCAAAGGGTTCACATACTTTTTCTTGCTACTGTGTATATATATATATATATATATATATTTTTTTTATACTTAATAATGCAGTCATATAGTTAGCTTTATACAAACGAACACACAGAGACAAGTTCACACTATCAACTATGTGAACGTTATGGGGCTACCTGCTATGTATTTGTCTGCTGAAGGCATTGGAGGAAATAAAGAAACAAACTCATAGACATGTGCAATTCGGTTCGGTCCGAATGGAAATTCGGCCTAATTTCAGACATTTGGATGCTTAACCCTAACCCAGCCCTAACCCTACACTTACCCTAAGTCCCAAATTGCTGAAGTCCCGGATTTCGGAAGTGAAGAACCAAACCGAAGTGCTGAATTGCAGAAGTGCCGAATTTAGGAATGCCGAACCGAATGTTTTGCCCATGCACATCCCTACTAACTCATTTGATTGGCTGACTTGTATATTCAGCTCAGCCAACTAGAATGTAGCGAAGTTTGAAATTCCATTTACTGAAAAGATATTGCACAGAAAGTAATCAGCTGAATACACATTAAGGTAAAAACATTTTGTGTTCATATTTCAGCTACTGTAATTACTTGTTCATATAAAGTAGGCTTAAGTTGACACATTACTGTATTTTTAATTTAGCCAATGCTTTCGACCTAACTATTGTAACCAAGACTACCCAGCTAATTAGTTGTTTCTGTACTTGTTTGACTATCACGTTTCTCCCTAGCAACATGCCTGAAATAATTTCTGTTCTGTCCGAGTGAATATTTGCCTCTATCCTTCTTTAGATCTCCACAGAGGTTCTACATTACGTTATGTGAAAAAGTGTGACAGTATTCTTCAAGGCAATATACGTTTAATGCCAATCCTTATTTGTCATGTCAAAGCTCTGTTCCTATCAGATATAATCATACCAGTTAACTATAACACAGTCGAGATAGAAATATATAAAACTGTGACACTAATAAAAGGTAAGAAATATTGGGAATATGTGATGCAATTCAGTAACAGAAGATTGTATTATTCCATTATTAACACAATAATTCACACTATTCCTGCAGATCTCCGCTTCGCCATGTTAAATGTTACGTTATGGAATTCAATCTAAACGCAAGAATTTAGTTATGCTTTTGGAATAACGTGATTTTCTAAAAAAATAAATAAATAAAAAATATATGCTTTAAAATGTTGCAAAACGTAGTATATCATTTTAAAGATTCTTTAAAAGTTCCGGACAAGGTGATAGTAATATAGAAATCTTTTTTTTTTTTTATAATAATAATCATAATTCCAATGTAATAATTTAGCTATTACCTCTGATTTTTCTGAACTTGCATAAATACCATATTTGAACTATTTTGTTGATCAAAATAAATTCAAAAATAGTATTTTCTAAAACACGAAAAGTAAATAAAGTCCAGGAAGACATTGAAATATATTTGTAATTAGGCGAGTGACCCAAAATCTTTTTCATGCACATTTAATCATATCCATATAGTGTCCCAGTAGAAGCATTCTGTAACAGAGTAAAATATATACTGTCTAAAAAACTATAATAACAGACACAAACGTTAATGTAAAAGATCTTTATTGTGCACTTGTGGCATTTGGAAAGGGTTTATGTAAGAAAACTGCAATAAATATGGTGTATTGCTTTCAGTACATACATTTTATTTCAACCACTAAAATAGATCCACAAACTATTTATCGAACGCTTGTAGATGTGTAGATGGTATTTTGTTGTTCAATTCTTTTCATTAAGGAACTTTAAATCTGTTAAAAACATATACAGACAAATGAAAGTCTCACAGAAAGAGCAAAAAAAATAATAATTTCATGCTCCGTAATAGGTTGTAGATCACAAGCAGCCACGGTTTTTAAGACATCCAGTTCTGTACTCTTCCAATCCTAAAAAAATATATATTTTATATGCCTTAAAGCAGGGGTCCTCAAACTGCGGCCCTCCAGATGTTGCTAAACTACAACTCCCATGATTCTTTGAATTACATAGATAACCAGAGAATCATGGGAGTTGTAGTTCAGCAACATCTGGAAGGCTGCCTTAAACCTCCACAAGGTATGATCAACCTGTAGATATTTTCTGGTGTTAACCTTTTCAATCCTGTGGCTGGAATTGGTAAAGTAGGTAAAAGAGATGGTGAAGCATAGCTATTTGCAGTGTTTAAAGAAACACAACACTGTATGTATATAAATAAATAAAGGCATACCGAACTGACACTATAAACCTCAAAATAACTACATATTAATGTAGTGCTATTGCTGTACAGATGTCACCCTTCTTCTCAGACAATCTAAAATGTTGCCATTTGTGAGAAATCACAATGCTTGCATTTGTCCAAAAACTGCCTCTAGTGGCTGTGAGACACATAGCAGCTTGAGGTTCTTTTCTTTCAGAGCGTTATTGTCCAAGAACCTAATGTTCACCAATGTCATGCCCAACATGATGCAGAATAGTATGCTTCTTTGTAGGAAGCATCTGATTGGACTAAAGATCATTGTGTATTATGATCTCACATGCGGATGAGGCTAAAGATAATAGGCTGTTACGGTGCTCTATTACAGGTATGTTTAACTGCTTTATTTTTTAATTTGTATAATGGTCCTATAGTTTAAAAAGAAACGTACTAATGTATAAAAACACATATAATTCTTTTAAACTTTCATGTTCCTTTGAGGTCCCCAGGACGTTATATTATTAGTGTGTACCTGTAATAGGTGTCTTTGAAATGGAAACATTCTTGGCTACTACTTACAAGTAATCGGTAAGACCTAATATCAGACCTGATCTTATCCCTGTTTTGAGATCAATGGAGAGAGGGGATTAATAGCTGTGCATTAGTCACGCAGTGTCATTGCTATTTTTCTTCCATTCACTAATGTCATGGGACAAAGGTGTGATAACAGTCAACAATGGGGACCTCTGCATCCTTGGCTCAAATAATGTGCTCCCACAGGTAACCTTGAAATGTTTCCACCTTGATGGGCCCTTTAATTGGACAGAGTTGTAATATTTCCAGATCATTTGTCATGGCTATAATAAGGGCAAAAGGAAACTTATTCAGAGTTTGTACGTCTTTTGAATATGGCGTCCTGCAAACAATCTTCTAACGTTTAATAAACGTAAACATTGATAACTATCATACTCCCTTTAGATAATTAATAAGGTTATATCTGCTTCAAACTATACTCAAAGTATATTCTTTCCAGAATATACTGTGGATGTAATGGAGCTTTAGTTTGTATAAACAGTACTTTTATACATCATTCCAAATTGAAATGTCCTAATATTCATGTATTCCAGTTACACACAATGTAGTCAAATTAAAACAAAAAGCAAAACTCAGCCTAAAATGGCCAAGCTGTGCCTAGATCTGTTTAGAGTTTTGTTTTTTAGTTTTTTTAGTTTTTTAAACTTGCATTGTTGCCTAAATTGTGTAGTTTTTGTTTTATTTATGTTTATGTGTGAGGTATGAAACCTTCCAATTATGACATTTCTCGGACCATAGAGTTATTACAACTTGTTCACCTTTAAAGATTATTTTATGCTGCGTTGACACTTAAAGGACCACTATAGGCACCCAGACCACTTCAGCTTAATGAAGTGGTCTGGGTGCCAGGTCCAGGTAGGTTTAACCCTTTTTTCTATAAACATAGCAGTTTCACAGAAACTGCTATGTTTATATTAGGGTTAATCCAGCCTCTAGTGGCTGTCTCATTGAGGGCTTCCGTGCTTCTCACTGTGATTTTGTGAATGCTTTCCTATGGACTGGCTGAATGCGCGCACGGCTCCTGCCGCGCATGTGCATTCAGCCGAAGAGGAGGAGAGGAGGAGGAGAGCTCCCCTCCCGGCGCTGGAGAAAGAGGTTAGTTTAACCCCTTCCTCACCCTAGAGCTCGGCGGGAGGGGGACCCTGAGGGTGGGGTCACCCTCAGGGCACTATAGTGCCAGGAAAATGAGTATGTTTTCCTGGCACTATAGTGGTCCTTTAATCGTTGATATGGGAAAGGATAAATCTGTACTGGAGTATATTGTTAAAGGAACACTATAGTCACCTAAATTACTTTAGCTAAATAAAGCAGTTTTAGTGTATAGATCATTTCCCTGCAATTTCACTGCTCAATTCACTGTCATTTAGGAGTTAAATCACTTTGTTTCTGTTTATGCAGCCCTAGCCACACCTCCCCTGGCTATGATTGACAGAGCCTGCATGAAAAAAAAAACTGTTTTCACTTTCAAACAGATGTAATTTACCTTAAATAATTGTATCTCAATCTCTAAATTGAACTTTAATCACATACAGGAGGCTCTTGCAGGGTCTAGCAAGCTATTAACATAGCAGGGGATAAGAAAATCTTAATTAAACAGAACTTGCAATAAAGAAAGCCTAAATAGGGCTCTCTTTACAGGAAGTGTTTATGGAAGGCTGTGCAAGTCACATGCAGGGAGGTGTGACTAGGGTTCATAAACAAAGGGATTTAACTCCTAAATGGCATAGAATTGAGCAGTGAGGCTGCAGGGGCATGTTCTATACACCAAAACTGCTTCATTAAGCTAAAGTTGTTCAGGTGACTATAGTGTCCCTTTAACTTAAACTTTTACATTATCCTTTGTTTTCCTATTCTTGTCTTTATTGATTTTAGTTGCTTATTGTATTTTTTTATTTGAAAATACAATGTCTATTGATTTTCAATATCTAAAAGTTATATAGAAAGCAGAATGAAAGGGCAAAACAGAACTGAAGCTGCTGCATTGCCTATATCCACTAACTCATATATGGAATGCAGCAAGCAGTCTAGATACGTTAAAGGTCATCCAAGTTAAATGCACAGGATAATTACCTTGGGAGATATAGAGAGGGAGATAATTAGGGGGATGCACATAGAAGTTTAACAAAATGTTCCTATGAGAGTCTTAGATGGAGGCAGCAACAGGATGGAACTCGGGTCTGCAAATGACTGGAACATTGGTATAAAATAATAGCTTTCAACTGGATTAAATATGGCATAAGAAAATGTTATCACCTACTGTAACAAACCACTGGCGTTGTATTCAGTCCTAGAACTCAGGTGCAGTAACCGCTCTCCCTTACAAGCACCATCCACAGAAATCCTGAGGTTGAGAACAGGATTCTGTTGGTTCAGTGATGGCACGGGGGCTTTAATAAAATAAGAGAAAAATCCAAGGCAAGGTATCCAAAGAAGGTGTCACGAACGCACCCTACTTCAAGGGTGTGCGTGATGTAGTTATGGTGGTGAAAGGGTTAAAGTTCACTATTTTTCTGCACTAGACCAGAAATAATGATAAAATCCCACTTAACACCACCCACACTTAAGCATAATATAACTATTACTGTTTAAACGCTGCCACCACCAAGACAATTTATAAACAGGGTGCCTACTTCGAATGCGTATATTGAGATTTACCAGATCTTGTTTACAAATAGAACCGTCTTATTTACTCTACTGATCTATATTGCCAGACTCTATGCACATATAGCTTGCACAGGAGCCATTTTAAACAAGGTGAAGGTGCGTTAGTCAATGAGCCATTCTACTAGTTCTTATAAGTGAATTGAAATTATATTTTTACATTAATGAGAACTTCACAAAAAAAGAAAAGTATGAAATACTAACAAACTTTCAAAAATATGAAAGAAAAATGTACTAAAATCCTTGCACTGAATCAGATACTGGGAAAGGAAGGTTAATTTGCATGAAGTGCCCTGACTATGCCTTTTCATAAGGTAAATATGTTCCAGTGTCATTTTTATTATTCAGAATGTATGAAAACAGGCCGTGTATAAAAACTTCATAATTTAAATGTTTTTACAAAATGTAACAAATTTCCTTTTAAAAAAATAAAAAATTGAACGACTTTTAACTGTAAAGTTGCCATGTAAATGATAAAATATTAGTTAAGGGTTGGAGGAGCAGAATCCTATCCAACACATAGTGGATGCTATTATAATAAATGGAGATGCCGTGATGATTTGATTTGTATGAGTGTGTCATGCAGACAGCGGGTCATATCCTCCACTGAAGTTTAATTTGCATTTTAAATGAAAAATCGTATGACAAGCCAGAAGCCACAGGTGTCCCTATGAGAGAAAAGCTAGTGCCAGTTTTTTATTTTATTATTTTCTAAATTTCATACCGCAGGTCAATGTATTTTTCTCATTATAATTGGGAAAGAGAAGTCATTAAGGAATAGCGAGCCAGCTACATGGGCCGACAGCAGCGTTGTTCTGATTTATCTGCATCAGCTCGCTAAGGTCTGCAAGAGCTCCCAGAGAAAGGAAATAGTTGGCGCTCTATAAAAGGATACCCTGAGCTAAGCTAACAATGATATTGGGATAGGCCGTAAGCTTGTAGAATTTATTTGCTTGCTTTTCTTTCTTTCATTTTCTACCATAAATCTTATTGCCTTCAGTTTATCTTTTGCTTACCAGCTAGGTTTCATTACTCAAGTATTTTAATATGTGTCCGGGATCGGTTGGAATCTGTTCCTATTAGCAATAAGCAGGTGAGCTTTCTTCCATTATAATGGGCTCTTATATTTTTGGGGGAGAAACTGACCAATCACAAAACGTGAGAGGAACTCAACTTCCATTGGCTATTCAACTTTAACATGTAAAAGATTATGGGAAAGTTAGTTTTGAACAACTGCTACAGGTACTTCCTTGAGCCCCATTGCTCCCGTCAACTGATGATTGCAGGAGGAAAACAGGTTTTCAACTAACGCGCCAAAGTTGTTTTCCCAATCCTGGTAATTTTCTAATTAGTGTTAATATCTGATTCTGATTACTGTGTGATGCTAATTATAATAGCAATGTATTGGCTAAAAACAAACACATAATAACCTGAATATAAAGTTGCTATATAAGGCAATTTAAACATGTAGAGCCCTTTGTCTTCTAATACCATCAGTCAATACTCTGGCCAACCACCACTTTTTAAAAATTTTTACTTATTTACCCATTTAGACATGATGTCAATGTTTTCTTTGATCACTGCTCTGTTTGTTCATATTAAAATCCGATTGCTTTTCCAATAATAAATTAAGTTTTTTTTTTTTTTTTGCCCTCTTTTGGATAAAAAAATAATAATAATTAAAATGGGAGCTTCCCATTGCTGTGCTGCCATGGACTATGACCAGGTATGAAAATTACAGTAAGTTTTTAATACATGGTTGCAAATCCTTTGCAGTCAATTACAGCCTGAAGTCTGGAATGCATAGACATCACCAGATGCTGGGTTTCATCCCTGGTGATGCTCTGCCAGGCCTCTACTGCAACTGTCTTCAGTTCCTGCTTGTTCTTGGGGCATTTTCCCTTCAGTTTTGTCTTCATCAAGTAAAATGCATGCTCAATCGGTTTCAGGTCAGGTGATTGACATTGTCATTGCATAACATTCCACTTCTTTCCCTTAGAAAACTATTTGGTTGCTTTTGCAGTAGGCTTCGGGTCATTGTCCATCTGCACTGTGAAGCGCCGTCCAATGAGTTCTGAAGCATTTGGCTGAATATGAGCAGATAATATTGCCCGAAACACTTCAGAATTCATCCTGCTGCTTTTGTCAGCAGTCACAGCATCAATAAATACAAGAGAACCAGTTCCATTGGCAGCCATACATGCCCACGCCATGACACTACCACCACCATGCTTCACTGATGAGGTGGTATGCTTTGGATCATGAGCAGTTCCTTTCCTTCTCCATACTCTTCTCTTCCCATCACTCTGGTACAAGTTGATCTTGGTCTCATCTGTCCATAGGATGTTGTTCCAGAACTGTGAAGGCTTTTTTAGATGTTGTTTGGCAAACTCTAATCTGGCCTTCCTGTTTTTGAGGCTCACCAATGGTTTACATCTTGTGGTGAACCCTCTGTATTCACTCTGGTGAAGTCTTCTCTTGATTGTTGACTTTGACACACATACACCTACCTCCTGGAGAATGTTCTTGATCTGGCCAACTGCTGTGAAGGGTGTTTCCTTCACCAGGGAAAGAATTCTTCGGTCATCCACCACAGTTGTTTTCCGTGGTCTTCTGGGTCTTTTGGTGTTGCTGAGCTCACCGGTGCATTCTTTCTTTTTAAGGATGTTCCAAACAGTTGATTTGGCCACACCTAATGTTTTTGCTATCTCTCTGATGGGTTTGTTTTGTTTTTTCAGCCTAATGATGGCTTGCTTCACTGATAGTGACAGCTCTTTGGATCTCATATTGAGAGTTGACAGCAACAGATTCCAAATGCAAATAGCACACTTGAAATGAACTCTGGACCTTTTATCTGCTGCTTGTAAATGGGATAATGAGGGAATAACACACACCTGGCCATGGAACAGCTGAGCAGCCAATTGTCCCATTACTTTTGGTCCCTTGAAAAGTGTGAGGCACATATACAAACTGTTGTATTTCCTACACCGTTTACCTGATTTTGGATGTAAATACCCTCAAATTAAAGCTGAAAGTCTGCAGTTAAAGCACATCTTGTTCATTTCATTTAAAATCCATTGTGGTGTTGTATAGAGACAAAAAGATTAGAATTGTGTTGATGTCCCAGTATTTATGGACCTGACTGTATATATTAATCTAAAAATACATTTAGCATGACTATATATATATATATATATATTATATAGATATAATGTATGTGTGTGTGTATATATATATAATTTTTATTTGAATTTAATGTTTTTATTTTCACATGGCCCGCGGGGGACTACTTTGCCGAGGGGGGGGGCTGTCTGGGTTGTCAGGTAATCCCCCCAGACCGGGAGCATTGCCTATCGCCTAGAGCCACCCTTTCAAGGACAGCATAGAACACCCGCTGCCCTTAAGGGGTTAAAAATGCATAGGATTTGGGGTAGTGTGCAGGTAACTTTTTTGTTTTTTATTATATGTGTTTGGGCTGATGTGTACTATGCTTGTTGCTGCTGCCCAGTAGTGGTAATTTGAGCGAAGGACTTATTTTTGTATGAGTATGTATTTGTATGATAGCCAATATAAATCCCAAATTACTATGGGGAGGTTACAAATAGCACTTATTTCCACACTTGCCGTGCTGTGGTTGATGGTTTATGGACTAAATGGTGAAGAACCAGATACTCCTCACTGTGAATACAACTAGATAGCTACTGGGATTGGATGTGGTAGTTTAAATTTCAACAAAAGGGGTGGACAGGTAACAAGTAGGTGGGAGCACAATAATAAAAAAATAAATAAGACGTTATAGGTGGCTTACAATGTTTTATGTAAAAGCGACAATTCCTCTTTAATTGGACTTGGGTATCCTCCTGGGGTGGGGGACTTTTCCCATCTCTTTGTGACATTATTTCAACCATTGTAAGAAGGCCAAGGGTGACTCAAGCTTGAGAGTACCTAGAGGGCTATGCTTGACCCAAGCTTGAGAGTACCTAAAATGCTTTGCTTGACCAAAGCTATCTGTAATGACTGTTTTGAAGTCCAGTTGTGAACCATATTTTTCTGAGATATTCTGTACTCGGCAATCAGTTTGCTGAACATCACATGGAATACAGTCAACGGCAACAGGAGTAAAAATATTGTCCACCGCTGCGCTATATGTCTTTAATCTCGTATTGCACAATCCAGGTTAATAAGTATAAATATCCTTAACTTTAATCCAAATCTCGACTTTAACAGGAAGCTGTGATCATCCTGCCATGTTGCTCATCTTGCTTGCATTTATTCTGATTATCTATGCATGAGGCCGAAGGGTGGTAGAGGTTACATTCAATTACACTGACCCATATCTTCTTCTAATTAAATGAATAACTGAGGGCAGCAACCTGCCCTCAGCACGGCACTTTGCTGAATTTAAAATGGACGCTTCTTGCCGGTGAGACATTCTTAAATTAGTGACTATTATTTTTTGTTGCTGTTCAGTTCTGCATGGCTAGCTGTACAAATAGGAGATATTATTTAAGGAAACCACAGGAAGGACTAATTTAACTAATAGACATAGATTGATTCTCTCCCCTCCCTCAAAATAAGAGTTAATTAGAAATTATGGGTAGAAGCTGTGTGAGATCTGCAAAGTGGAGGCATTTTAAAGATGTGATGCTGGTTAAACTGCTAACTGCTGGTGGCAAATGAGACCCAGTGTGTGACAAAACCAAGACCATTGTTAACATTGGCTGGTGATATTATTTATGAGTAAATACATGTTCAACCAATATCATACAAATCATTATTTTTCACCATTGTTCACTTAAGAAAATTATATATTTTCTTAAAAGAATTAAAAAAAACCTTAGGTTTAGCAGTAGTACACAAAGGGGAAATTAAAGGGTTAAGTCAAGGATCATAACCAGTGCAGTCTGCTGTAGTGGTTATGGTGTCAGGAGTTCCCCAGTAATGGGGCACACCACTTTGCAGTGGTTTGCATGTCTTGCCTGGACACCTGCCGAGCTCTGAGCCTTCTCTCAACTGAATGATGGGAATCTGGATTCTGCAGAGTTGCAGAAGCCAAATGCTGATCACTATAGTCATTCAATGGCTGAGAGTTTTAGTTGATTGTTCTTAGCCAATGAAAGACCCTCCATGCATGGAAAATGCACAGAATGAAAATAAAAATAAAAAAACAGCCGGATCACTTGTTCTGGCCTGACTAACGACACAGCTGGAGATGGAGTTTGGCAACAATATTAAATATATCTGTATGTTTAGCATGTCATACTGAATTTCTGCACATACAGAGGTTTGAATTGGTCATGGTGCTTGTAGTAAACTCTTTAAGGTGATGGCTGTAGATGTATTACTTACACATTTGAACAATCCCAAGATAGTTTGTTCCACCTGCAAATCTCATATATCTTGAGTGGGCCACAGTTTGGCTGTTAGATACATTTTACCGCTGAAATAAGTATATTATATTTTTAATGCCCACAGTGATCATGTATGATACTGTAAGAAAAGGAAAAACCCTCAACCAAAATTCCTCAAATTGCTGTCTGTCTGGGCCCATCACTAGTCATCTCCCCTCTTCTACCATTGTTACTTTATAACATCGCTAGTAGATGGTTTGATGAAAGATTCTATCAAAGCTGGTCCAGCTACTGGATTGTAGAATTCTGGAACATATTGATATGAAGCATTAAAAAGGTCTCTAGGTAAGAAAAGAAATGTGATAGAAAGTTTCTCAAAATAAATTACATATGACAATGTTTTGCCTTGTTTCATGCTGTTTTATAACCAAAGAAAACATATCACCTTTCGACATTTGCAGAGAAACTGAAATTGCTGTGTGCTTCAACAAAATGTTTCACTAAATGAACAGTTGAGATGTTTCATTGATCTCTACTTGTTACTCAGCAGCTGCGAGGCCAAAGGTAACCTTTCCCTGGTATAAGTAGGTAATCTCTCCTTGTAGACAGCTTGCGGTTTAACTCAACAGCTATTGTATAAAAAGTCAATTAGATATCTTATAGGACAAGGCAATAACATTCAGTAAATTGTCTACTCCCACATTATAAAGACAATCACTGAGCTGATATTGAAGTTTGATTTCTGGAAAATGGATTGGACCAATTTCCACAAATGGATATTTTTCTCTAACTCGCTTACCTGCTGACTGCTTATATTTTAAAGTGCTCAAGAACCTTCTCTTCATCTAGCTTTACACGCATATAATTTAATCTATGAATTTAGAGTGGCCTATTGATTATCTAGACTTGTAACAGGTTTACTTTTCACTCTAGGATAAAATATTGCACATTGCTTACAACTTTGTAGCTCAGTAGACTCTTGGGACCTACCAAGACAGTTATTAATTTAAGAGACTATATCCTGTACTTTGATTGAGTACCTCCACCAGGTCAGCTTCCTCTCTGCTACCAGGGACCCTAGTAGCAGATGTATTAAAGAGCTGCACTAGCTGGAAGCCAATCCTGCCAGGCATTCATTGGTTGAGAGCATAATTTAATCCTCCATGAATGGAATTTGGACAGAATTAACATTGGCCAGCCTGGAACTCTTGTACCTGGCTGGTTAATGATCTACTAATGATGCAGCTGGAGCTGGAATGACACCGGTGGCAGCATATACAGGCACCATGACCACTTCAAATAATGGAAGTTGGGATGTCATATATGTACATTTCTTAACTATAGCAATTTTATTTCATTAACCACCTATCATAAATGTATGTAATAACTTTAAAACATGTTTTTCTGTTTTTACATGGAATTCAATAAGGAGTATTCTTTATTATTATACTTAAAGGACCACTATAGGCACCCAGACCACTTCAGCTTAATGAAGTGGTCTGGGTGCCAGGTCCAGCTAGGTTTAACCCTTTTTTCTATAAACATAGCAGTTTCAGAGAAACTGCTATGTTTACCTATGAGTTAATCCAGCCTCTAGTGGCTGTCTCATTGACAGCCGCTAGAGGCGCTTCCGCGCTTCTCACTGTGATTTTCACAGTGAGAAGATGCCGACGTCCATAGGAAAGCATTGAGAATGCTTTCCTAAAGACTGGCTGAATGCGCGCGCGGCTCCTGCCGCGCATGCGCATTCAGCCAATGACGTCGCTATGGAGGAGGAGAGTCCCCCGCCTGGCGCTGGGGAAAGAGGTAAGTTTAACCCCTTCCTCCCCCTAGAGCCCGGCGGGAGCGGGACCCTGAGGGTGGGGGCACCCTCAGGGCACTTTAGTGCCAGGAAAACGAGTATGTTTTCCTGGCACTATAGTGGTCCTTTAAAGTAGATAGATAATCTTGGATACACTAAATTATAGATACTTTATTTCCTCATGATGTTAATATTTAGTAGATTATCCTGGGAGGTATACTTAATGTAACCCGAAGTACAGTGGAACGTAACAACGCATTCCAGCCTGTGCCGGGAATAATGCACGTTCGGGAAGCAGAGAACCAGAACTCCACTGTGGAATGCAAGATGCGCACCAGTGCGAAAACTACAACTTGTGCTGGAGATGACATATTGTTGAGGACCAAGGGACCGGAACGCCATCGTGGAATGTACAAAACATTTTGGAACGCATGATGTGCTCCACTGAGATGGAAGAGGTGAACCAGAAGAAGACCAAAGGCCTTTAAAAGTATTTAGAAATAATAAACACTGACTAAAGAAGCTTTCGGTTTAGGACAAAACGAGTTATGGTTGTTGAGACGTTGGCCTAAAGACTTTTTAGATTATTTTACCAGGACTTTTTATTTCTATTGAATTATTACTTTTTTATTTGTTGTTTTACTTTTAATAAATGATTCATGGCACAAGACTCCTGGACATTCCGGTTATGTTTTTGATAGGCACAACAATTGTTGGGACTACGTGAGTGCAATATAGCTTAAAATATTTTCTGTTTAGGCCATACAGTGCTGTGCTATGGTTCTCTATTTATTCATACAGCTGTGAAATACCTGCTAATTGCCCTGCTGCGCTTGACATTTGAGCCAAATACATTAATTGGCTCTAAGCTTGTAAGTGTGACCTTCCTACCATTGATTCATGAAGTATATACACACAGACAATATTGCATTATTTGTCTGCTTTCTGGTTTGTATGTTTTTTACAGATTTGGTTTTCTATAGCTTTATGTAAAAGTAATATTACTACTGCTCTACCTTATATATGTATTTTGAAGTTGTCATGATGCTTGGAGTAACTCTTTAAGTCAAGGGTTTTCTTTTTAAAATAAATCACCAATGGATTTTTCTTAAGAACTTAGTAGATATACCCACATTGAAGCATGCATGCATTTATTGCTTCATTTTTTTTTCGTTGGAGTATAGCTAAAAACAGCTTGTGAAAGCTGCAGATCTCATCTGCAGCCATTGCTAGACCTCCCCTTCTAGCCCCGCCCAGACTTTCTGTGACTATCCAATCATAGATTTCCCAATGCAGCTCAATGAGAAGGTAGGTGATCTGTGCAATTGCTGCCTATTGAGTTTAACTTTATTGAGCTAACCAAACCAGGAAGTAACAGGTCCTGTTGTCTAACAGCCAGGGGGTGTAACAAGGTTGATTTATAAAAATCACCATTTTTATTGAACTCTGCACTTTTTGTAAAAAAAGAGGACACATTATTCACACTGAAGAGCTTTACATGTTTGGTTAATAGTGTCAGCTCTTAAAGGAACTGCCCAGAGTGAATATGGTCACTATTTGCCAAGACCAATATGATCAGCTTATTCCTCTATTTTGTAATATATCCCCTTTTTCCCTAACTTTCCTCCTCACTCCAACTATTCTCTCCATCTTCATACTCAAGTTTACTTTAATTCTCTCTTATTGAAAGCTACCACTCCAGACTATTTCACACGCTCTCCCCCATTACATTTTATTACCTTTTATTGTTAAGTCTTTTATATAATTCACTACCTTTATTTCTCCTTTCACAGTCTGATTTAACCACTACATTGCCTGTTCTTCTCTCTAGTCTCTTGGTCCCTATATAGCTCATTCTTCTAATAACCAGTTTGCAGACCCTTCACTGTGTCTCTCTAGTAACCTAGGCTGCAGACCTTCAAACAAGTCCGTATTTTTCTTTCTGTGACTCGGGCAGTTGTACAAACACACAGCAATAGTTGTTCCATCTTTTTGAGCTCAAGAGTGGCGGTCACAAACTACGGTGCACCAGTTCTTGCAGTAGGGGGTTATGAGTGTTTGGGCTGAAATTCCTCTGTCCCACTTTTCCCTCTTTTCTAGTATATCAATATCATTGGTGTAACTGAGTGTATAGCAGTGTGTATACCATTATAAATGTGTTTAGAAGTTATACAGAAAAAAATGGAAACTCTCTCCTTGTGAGTGTATTTTATCTTAATTTTACCCATGACATTGTACGTACTGGATTACACTATTGGTGGTTTCTTTTGTGTTTTATTTCATATGAGACACCAATACCAAAATTCCTCATCTGCATTAAAGTTTGTCTACTTGAACTACTTGAACAGTAAGGAGGACAAGAGACCGACCTCCAAAAAAGCATCTTCAAAAGGTTTTTTTCCCCAAAATATACTTTTTTTTTTTTTTTGCTGGGACTATATAATATTGTTATATCTCAATATTTTTATATATAATATTGTGTGTGGGTGTGTATACATAATATCCATGTATGTATGTATATTTCAGGTAACAGACCATGTTCTGCTGCCTTTGGAGCTAGCACTGTATCTCACCTTTCTTTCTTTCTTTCCCCCTGTTGTGTTTAGAAATTAGTCTGTACAAATAACATACATTGATCTTGTTCTAAATTACTTTTTAGTTCCAAAAATAATTAGTGAGCTACCTAAAATTTCTTGAAAAGCTCCACCCCTAGCCACACCCCCACTCAACCCTAAAATTAAAATGTCACTCTTTGTCCTGTTGGGAGGTATAATATTCAGTTTGCAGATTTGCAAAAATTAAAGGCAAGAAAGTTAAAGGGAATCATTCGATCCCTCGTACTTTCTCATTTCAGTCTCCATCAACAGCAGCAGGAAAACTTGGACTAGCCCTAAGTAATGTAGACCGTTTCTCATGTTGCTTTGTCCATTAATGTTATACAAAATCTGTATTTAGAATTCTTAAACCTTTTGGACCAAACGCATAACAAGTTCATCTCAAAACTGATAAAAAGTATAAAAAAGTAATAACAACAATTGCAGAATATTAAAATACAGTCTTACTAATAAAAGCTAGGTGTTTTGACTTCTTTATTTGTCATCAATTTGTTAGCACATACATTTTGTTTTACAGATATCCAAAGGCATAAGGAAACACAGATACTGGACACAAATTTGCATTACTAGTTGTAAGAATAGAAGATAAAGAAAATTTACTTTAAAAGAATCTACATTCGGGGATTAGCGGTCCTGCTCAAAACAACTGCAATTCCCTCAATCCCTAGCTTTCAAAGGCTATGAATGTAGTAGTTTTATATCCCTGTCTACAATGTGATATGTCAAGTGCATTCAGTAATAAAACATGTAATTTGACAGGTAGACTGCCAGTGCTGGAGACATGACATGTAAATGCATATATATAACGGACAGGTTTCCTGTTGTGCCATTTGGGACTTTGTTCTAAGAAAATACAAGGCTCTAAAGCAGTCTTTTAAAATATGTAGACAATTGCTATGAGATTTATTAACTATAAACCGTTATTTGTAGCGAGTTAAAGGCAATGCATGGCCAATTCGGAATAAATCTCAGATGCCAACTCACTGTTTAATAACGTATGCCAAGTGTTCACTACTAAGTGTGTGTATATATATATTTACAATAAGCATTTTAAAAAATATATATATTTTTCCAATTAATGATTTATTTGCTGTAAACTGATTGTTCGCTGACACGTGAACCTATCTATCATCCAATACTTTTTAGTATAATTTTCCAATTTTTTTGTTCTTTTATTTTATTATGTACAACTCTGTTTTGTATTTAACAGCAAAGACTAGAAGGGTACAAACATACACATTTTGCAATCTGATATTCTGAAATATGTGCAATATGCATTCAATTCAGATTCAATTAATTCCTAAAATAAAAAGTACTAGTAATGACACACAATTTTATCAAAATAGTTTGCCAACATGTATTTTTCGTATTTATCTTATTTAGACATTGAGCTTTTATAATAACTTATTCATTTATTGAAACACAGTCAGAGTTCCAGCTATCTGTCTCTCTGTCTATTCAGAATGAGGTTAGTATTTAGATCTTGTGGAGAATCCACAGAAAAGACTTGAGTGAGTTTTAAAACATTTGACAGTGTATTTTGGCTCCACGTGTTTTTATTATCTGTAAATTACTTATAAATGATAAAAAAAAATTTTTTTAAATTGCTGGATCTTTTGCACTGTTTAGTTCTATCTTATGTTTGCAGCATATATAGAACATCTGGCATTAATTACTCTGATACTGCATTGCACAAAGAGAAAGTATGTTCCATATCCGCCCGGACCTGTATGTCTTTTCGAAGTTCATATATTTATTAAAAAATCTTAAACTATATAGTGCTCTCTATGTAATTTCTTCTTATTTTTATAAGAATATGGTTGCTATGAGTAATTGGCCTTTTGAAGATTGCATCCTTCATCTGTGAAGTACAACTCTAGTATTTACAAATTCTATGGAATAGTGTACATATATTCTGTGCAAATTAACCCTTCACCTTATCTATTTCTACGTTATACCCAGAAAACCACTGGTGTATTTATTTCCTACATAGCTTCTGCTCCATCCCAACATTTAAGTGTATTTAAGTGTGCCAACAGTGAAACCGTTAAACAACAATTCTCTATAAGAATCCAGCTTTGTGATTTATATACTGCACTTAGCTCTTACAACAACGTCTTCTTCTGATTTGTTTGTAGTATTGGTATACGCAAACAAATTATTTAGTATGAATGGTGCCTGTAAGACTATATGTACCATAAAAGTGTCAAAGACCATCTTTCAATACTTAATTGATACTTGAATTCATCTGTCTTTTCTTAGTAAACTCATTTCTCCCTTAATCTATTGCTATATGATAAGGCAATTTCATGTGACAATAAGTCAATAATAAAAACAAGAGATGAATTTAAAGTAAAGAAAGATCTATATTATTCCTTAAATTGAATCCCATCATTTTATAGAAGAGAACTCTTGCAAATGCTATTTTAACAAAATATTATTTTCTATTATCAGAAAATAGATGAACCACAGCACAGAACAACCTGTTAACTGTCATTGTGTTAGCATTCCATACAAAATACTACTTAGTAATATGGTAACATTATTTAGAAGTTACACAGTACAGATAAGGGTGCAGAAGTTACGAAAAATGAATTCACATGCATAGTGGGTAAAATTGAATTACAGATAATGTCTTTCAATCTGTTTCTTTAACCGCTTAAGGACCAAACTTCTAGAATAAAAGGGAATCATGACATGTCACACATGTCATGTGTCCTTAAGGGGTTAAACAAACATTGTCAATGATAATTTGGTCATCAATCTTTTTTTCTGTTTGAAATTTTTGTTTTCTATGCAGGCCTTCAAAAAAATACTGTTGAAAAGTGGCTTTGAGTGACCCTAGCAGTCTTTAATAAATGCACAAAAAGTCTCTGCTGTGTGGTAGAACAAAATGTTCCCGGGATATTCTTAAATTAAATCTTAGATCTCTTTTTAGAGATCTGGGTCTGCTACAATTAACCAAATTAAGTCCACAAATATGTTATGACCTTTTATATGATGACCTTTTACTAACGAGCAATACTAATAATTCATAAAGTGTGGTCTGTATATTGTGCTTGAGTCAGTTTTTTAAATTATAGAAGTCTCAATATACTGCCTGAAACATTCTCCCAGATCAGCCTTTGTCTAATGTCCAACGTGACGCTTTAGACATCTTACAGTAGGATTGACGTAGCCTTAATTTAAAGGTATGGCAATTTGGTGGGATTGGCATTGCTGTCACTTATAGCTCCATGCTAAAGGCATGGGCAATTTGGTGGATTTCATTAATCATAGCAGCAAAGTAGCTAGTCCCTTCATAGTAGGTAGGATGAAAATTGCATCAATCTGTTATTGCAATACGTTTCACCCTCGATGAGTCAATAGAATACTTTTTAAGAGGCGATACATACATTCCAGATGCACCAGTTCTGAAGGAGAACCACTAAAATACATGAATCTGTGTTCCACCATCTTGTAGATTGCTGTAGGACCATCCGCACACCCACTAAAATGGTATATATTCAATAAATAAAAGAATCAAGGCAGATGTTAAATAAAGAGAAGCCAAAGCCTTGCTATTGACCTAGGTTTTCATCTGGAATCAACTTCTGAGCAATCCAATTTTCTCAAGGAAGGAATCCTAATGCTCCTAAGAATTTAGCTAAGTAGAGCTGGAAGGACAAGATCCCCTGGATAGTGGATTTGATAACTATGTAATAAGGTTTGCAGAGCCTACTGCATTTAGCACAGCTCCTCCCCAAGGCATCATGCGATAAATGGCCCAGGTACATCTTTGCTTTCTTTCAAATATGATATATTCTTTACATGTAATAGAGCAAACTAGATAAAGCAACAAAATCAGTGATAGAGGTCACAAAAAATAATTATCCCTCTGGAAAGAAAGATGAATCTTAAAGGCGCCAGGGAGACTAATTCTACAACTTTGTTACTTTTTGTTTACTAGCAACATGATCCCGAAATTTGAATAGTTAATGGATTCATTGCTTTCTTTTAGAGTTGTCTTCCAAGGATGAAGCACACTTTGAAAACCACTTGTTCCAGGGAATGACCACTTCTGATAAATTACACAAATTAGAGCAGCACTACCGTATTGTCTATGGTTACAAACTTACAAAATAAAGTTATATGTTCTATGTGTTTGGATAACAACATCTATAGATTAAATTGTAAAGCACTACCAGACAAAAGAAAGCTCTGGTTATCATGATAACTCTCCTGTAGAAACCGACATTGATGGATACATAAATTTAATTCATTTGCTAATAAAGAAGACCGGGTCTTCATAACTTTTTTAATAAACAAAAATATTGACGAATACATAGTGTAAATTAATTTGCAGGTTTCAACAGAAAAGTAGGTCAAAACTAAAATCTGTTAAATGGAATATTGTTTTGCTATCATTGCCGAACGTAAGTTTGTTACCAATATTTTACCAGTACCACATCGCCGTGTAGCGGAAATATAGTAAAATATGCATTAAGGTGTTTGTTTTGTTATTTTAGCATCAGCAGGGATTACAGTGATATAAAATGTAATTACTACGCTGTGCAGTCTATTCCTTTAACAGAAGCCAGTGAAATAAATCATCAAGTTTTGTTCCACACTGTTTTCTAGCATAGAAAATGTTTATTAGTGCCAAAATGTTAGCTGCGTGTATGCTTTTAGTATATCGTCTCCTCTATGGCTTGTTAATATACATGTGTATGTTTTAAAGCACAGCCATAAATTGGTACCATACACATGTGATCATTAATACAATTTCCGCTGCGACTGTCAAATCATGAAATCAGAGATTTCTCTGACACGAACAGGAGGTGAGCATTATTAACACAGAGACGAATGTCAGCATATGATACAGTATTACATTAATTCTTCTCAGTTGCCTTCTGTAGTCCTCCACGAATGACAAGCAACATGTTTGAGTATGATCCCTTAGTAAATCTGAGCAAAAATATGACAATTATATGATAATCACTAATAATATTTCTCTGAACAAATTCCTACGATTTCAACATATTAAGCCTTTATTATTTTAATTATTTAAATATTGCACATACGAAGCCTGCCTAAGCTGCATTTTCTGTAATGTTGCTTAACAAGCTTCTATTGACTTTGTATCCGTCATTTTCGTTAATTAACCGGTTGATGTGCAAAAAGTCCAGATCCATAACTCTATTAAGGTTTGACTCCACTGATAATAGCCTTAATAATATCACTCACAATAAAACAAAGAGTCTATTATGATTCAAATGTATAATAAATAAGTATACAAATCTCCAATCGCCTTTTGTAGTGTGCAGCTATCCACCAATTCACTCCTGACACTGTTCTTACGTTCACGCTCTACTAAACCAGATATGTTCCCAATCCACAGGGGGCACAATTAGCATGGCTGACTTGCCCATGTTACAGAATGTCCTACTCAAGTCTCGACAAAATGGAATAATCTACCCATGTAGAGTGTGATGTATATTAAAACAGCCTTCAGCTAGCCAATACGTAATACAAAAATCCAATAAGGATGTCATACAGATGCGGTTCCCAAGTGAAACCAGATGTATATTGTGACCTTTCAAGTCTTACTGCAAAGGTCAAGCAAGATATCTATTGATAAACTGTCTAAACATCTTTATTTTTGAGCTCATATCCTAAATAGCTGCCACTATGTAGTTTCCAATCATTCTGTTCAGATGTAGCATTTATTGCTGCTTTTTATTATCACAAAAAACAAATTGTACTTTTTATTTATTTTAAAGAAATATTTCTTGCATTCCCAGCATGACAGGCGTCTGCATTCCACTTGAAGAGGTTTAACTACTAAATATGCCAGACTTATGCTTTGAGAAGAATTTTCTTAAAACCGTGAAACCTTGAAATGGCCAGTTCACGTTCTGAATCCTGAATGATGTTCTTGTTTTGTTTTTTGTTTTTTTAAATTAGAAAATTATTGTTTTTCAAGATGATTTCATGCTCATTTTTGCTTCAATAATTCCAAAAAGGTAATCAAAAGAAAAAAAAAAAAGCCCTTTCTTGTGCTGTTCTTAATAAAAACAAGTTTGGGTATTTAAATTGGACCATGGAAAAGTCAGCACAAAATGTGAGTTTCTTCCTCGACCATTATTGAAAAAAAAGAACTTTCCAGTGAACACTCTGTTACTTGTGGAGGACTGAGAGAGCTTCGTCCGCTGTCATTGTCCTTTCCTGTTGACAGACAAGAATTCTATTAAAATCAGACAGTATGCTAGTGGGACGGAAAATTATTCATATTACTAATCATTAATTTACTGGAACATGCCAAGCACCATAACCATTATGGCACACTGAAGTGATTATGGTGCCCCAGTGTCCTGTGCACTGCAGGGCTTAGCTCATTGGCTGAGGGCATCAGTTGACCACTTTCGGCTAATGAGCGAAGCCCTGAACAGTCATTTGGTACACGGGGGACCCTAGATACAAGAGCAAACTATTCTAGAATGGTGTGACTACTTATAAAAGAAGGGCACCTGGGTACTCCTGGCACCACAACCGCTATCACCTGCTGTAGTGGTTATGGTGCTTGACATGTTTGTTGAAACAACTACGAATGGTCCTAAACATTACAATAACACATTGCACTCATATTAACCAAGATGGTTGCCCCAACATATGCATTGTGTTACTACATTAATATATATCAGAGGATTGAGACATTAGGGCATAAAAATGACAGCACTAAACCATTTTATAAAGACAATCAAGGAATGCCTAAACAGTTTTACATCTTAGGTTAATTGAAATTCCTATACTACTACTACTGGTAAATTTATAATGAATAAAATGTGTGTCTTTTTATCTTCAGACCTGTCTTCAATGCCAACCTAAGTGTCAACGCTTGAGAATATTCCCATTGGAAGTCTGAAAAATATGGTAACATGTCTGCGCTATAGCATGATAGAAATTTATTAAAGTCACTGTAAAACTGGGGCAATCAACAAATGCAGTGCGCCTGCAAGTTCCACTGTTTTACAACAAATTTTAAATTACAACACTTTGCTAAATCGTCTGTCATGTATGTGCATTCGATTTCTAATTATATGCATTATGTATAATATGACCTATAGCTATGGTGCCCAAAAGGTAGATCCCGAGATGTTAACGACAACATCCATGGTGTTTTGCCATTATACATGCTGTAAAAGCATTATAGGAGTTAAAGTACTATACCATATGGGCATCCCTTTGTAGAGGGCCGCAAATTCATTTTTAAGATAATTGTCCTGTTTTAATCATTCAAAGTTTGTTAGCCTGCCTTTCATCATGCTTCATTATGTAATATGAGTGTATACTGCTTTTCCCCAAACATCACTGCATTAACTGTATGATTATTTTAAATATGCCCTTTTGGTTTCACTTTACAACAAGGACCACTCTAGGCACCCAGACCACTTCAGCTTAATAAAGTAGTCTGGGTGCCTGGTCCAGCTAGGGTTAACCCATTTTTTTCATAAACATAGCAGTTTCAGAGAAACTGCTATGTTTGTGAATGGGTTAAGCCTTCCCCTATTTCCTCTAGTGGCTGTCTCATTGACAGCCACTAGAGGCGCTTGCGTGCTTCTCACTGTGATTTTCACAGTGAGAGCACGCCAGCGTCCATAGGAAATCATTATGAATGCTTTCCTATGTGACCGGCTGAATGCGCGCGCAGCTCTCACCGCGCGTGCGTATTCAGCCAACGGGGAGGAGAGAAGGAGGATCGGAGGAGGAGAGCTCTCCGCCCAGCGCTGGAAAAAGGTAAGTTTTAACCCCTTTCCCCCTTCCAGAGCCGGGTGGGAGTGGGACCCTGAGGGTGGGGGCACCCTCAGGGCACTATAGTGCCAGGAAAACGAGTATGTTTTCCTGGCACTATAGTGGTCCTTTAACAATTTACTCTTCCCCTCTCAACTCCTTGTTTCTACGGACTTGGTTTTGTTTTCAAACTGTAACAATATCAAGGGGGGGGGGGAAATCTCTGCATATGAATAGCATATCAAGTCAACTAGAATTCTGCTATTGAAGTTTATAAGATAAACTTTAATTATCTAACAAAATATATTCCTATATGACACATGTTTAGAAAATATTTCAAATTTGCACTCACAAACACTGATAAAATTAACACAATTGCAGGATTGTTAGAATTATTATTAATATTTTCATTATTCTTTTATATTTACAGAATTACTGTTGTTCCAAAGTAGCATCTGTCCATCAGAAGGCATCTATCCTGTAGGCAATCTTTACTGAACAAAATCAGGATTGGAGAGTCGGGCTTAGTGCGTATGTTTCTCACAGTTAGTTGTTTTACACTATGAAAACCAGTTAACCCAGCAGCATATATCAAATATAATTGATGAACGTAGTTACCAGAAGGTTTTTGTTTGTTTTGTTTTTCATATTTAGAGAAGGAGCTGCTGGTAACAAATTTTTCTATACCTAAATAAATTGCTGTTTTTTTTCCTTGCTATTTTGTTGGCTGGATAATTGTTGTTCGTGCTTTGGGGTTGCTTATCGTTTCATCAGTATTGTAGAAAAGCTGCGAAATAATTATAGTGCCGATTTCATCATATTTTGTTAAGATTATTATTGAGAGATAAGGGCAGTGTGTTCTATAATTGAGAAGTTGTTCAGTTTCTTTCAGTAAGAATAAAAAATGGAATAGTAACAAATGATCTTGTAACGGGACTCCTCCGGTAACCTCACCGGTTACCTCCTGTTAGTTCCCTGGCTAGGGGACTTATCTCTATGTGCTCCCAAACCAAGATGGCACTCAGCCATGGAAGCTCTTAGTCCTTACAAGGACTTTTCCCTGCTGCATCCCCTGCAAGCTGGAACAGCAGACACAGGGGTTAAATCTTCCTTCCCTCTAATAACAGGATGACCATAGTTTTGGAGTTTTAAGCACTGAACTCTGCCAATCTTTATTGAAAACAGGCTCTTTTTATGCACAGACCCCCACAGGGGGTCTCCATTCCACACAATACACTTCCCTTAGTCCCAGGCAGGAGGGGGCTGGGTTACAGATAGCCATCTTCCGCCCTGGGAGATACCAACAGTACACAGGGATACACATGAAAACACATTACATTCAGGGTGCTACACTTTGGGGCTCAGCATCCCAAGAAGGGAAGGGGTTACAGGGTTGAAACCTACATTGCTTGAGAGCCCGGGTCCCATCTGGAATCCTTGCAAAAAGCAGAGCGATCGGATGTACAGAGCCCAAGATATCAGCGGCCTAAACCAAGTTCGGGGAGAAGAGGGGTTTCATGGTCCAATCAGAAGAAAGGGTGCAAAACCCTGTTTGAACGTGTGCTCCTTCTCCGATTGGTCAGCTGCGCCCCGCAGCGATCAATCAGGATAATGGCGCAAACACAGTTTGAATGGGCACTCCCTCTCCTATTGGTCGGCGACAGACTTCCAGGCAGCCAGCGGGGACTCTGCGGCCGTGAGACCAACTCACAGCTCTAGAGATTCCCTGCTGGCACGCGTCCCTCTGTCTGATGGATGCTCCCAAGCAGCTATCCACCGGAGAGAGTGTTCTCCTGGGCAGCTACAAGCTTAAGCCTCTTAGCTGCCGGGTGGGGGGGGGGGTAAACCGTGATTATAGCTCCATTGGGGAGCGGGTAGGACGGTCCCTGACATGGGGATCTCGAAGACAGTGCGCGCAGGCAGGTTCGGGAGACAAATTCTCCCCTTGGTTGGCGTTCGGTGATACAAACCCTTGTGGTCTGAGGTTTTCACACCTCGTTACTGAGGTGTGAACATTCTAACTAAACACTCTAAATGGAGTATCGGGGTGGTCCGGCATACGGAGCCCATGTACTGGAGCGCCCCCACGTGGTTGAAAAGTAGAATGCATTGTACAGTGTAAAAATACATGTGGAAACAAATTGGGGACACAAAATACAAAACCAAAACATCTGAGTATTCAGTGGGCATGGCACTCTCTGCGTATATGCCAAGGCAAGTTCTACAGTGGTATCATGTAGAACTACTGAATTTTATGAAAATGATAAAGGTTTGTACCCAACACAAAGTATATTTCATTTTCTGCAATGGATAAAGCAATATCAAAGAAACTAAAGAATGGGATTTTTGCTTTTATTCCAATTTGCCATATATCCTACTTTAATTTCTTTTGCCTCTTACATTATGATCTTCTGAAAATTCCTGACATCTTTCTCTTACAATATACCATTTTATAATCTAGTCAGTTACAGTCTCCAGAGGAGTTATCAGTGATTTTCTGTTGACCTCACTGATGGAATAGTCGATCTCAAATAATGAATTACATCCTCACTGTTTCAAGAAAATGTCACTTTATGGATCTGAACTTGAGACGCGCTGATTTTTTTGTTTCCAGTCTAAGTCTGCATCATCCTTTCCTAACACCTGGACACATCATTCCACACTGACAGCGGATATTAACCATGTAAGTAAAGCAATAAAAATACCTTACAAAAATGCCACTTCTTAAATGGATACTCCTATTTCCAAAATGTTTTGTACTAGATCTTTATTCAAATTTTGATTATTTAGCATGATGGGAAATCCATGTTGGATTTTTTGTTGTGTATATTGTAAAAATATTTCCACCCTTTGTCTCAAGAGAGAACTAGCATTGGCTATGAGTAGTGTCTGTGGTTGAAGGAACACTTCATCTCAATGAAGTGATCTGGGTCCAGTGGTCCTGTTATTTTAAACTTGCAATGTGAAACATTGCAGTTTTTGTTAGAAACTACAATGTTTATGTTGCAGAGTTAGACACACCTCTAGTAGCTGTGTCCTTCTTGATAGCTTCTAGAGGAGCATCCATCACCCTGACTGAGTAAAACTCAATCACGTGCTAGCTCAAAGCACTGAATTCAACGATTTCATATCAGAAGTGAGAGGCATTGGATGCTCCTCAGTGAGAAGCATTGGATTGGAGCAGTGACAAGGATGCCATGCCTCCTCAATTATGTTGTGGGAGGCAGAGAAGTTAGCAATGCTGAGTAGTCACTGCACTGTTGTTCCACAGGGAATAAGAGAGGCTGGGGGCTCAATCTAACTAGGCACAGGAGCACTATAGTGTTAGGTATTTTTTTAACACTATAATGTTCCTTTAAGTAGGACGTCTCATGGAAATATCATAGCCTAATGGTTAGCCAGAAATTAAGGAAATCTTGAGATTAGTCAAGAATTAGTAGAGCATTTTTCCCAGTATGTCATGTAACAAGGCTCCATTTATGTAGGTATTTAACTAATCCAAATATACTATACTGGTGATAGAATGATGTGTGTATGAAGCAATATATTTTTATTTAGTTCCTCCCTGCACAGAGGTGTGTGTATGTGTGTGTACACAAAGGGTGCATTTAGAGGTCTCCTTAAAATACTCATGATTTAATATATTCAAATATTTTCATCAATGTGGACGATCAACGTTTTGACCCCACAGGGTTGAAACATCGATCTTCCACATTGATGTAAATTTGAATCTTTGATTATATTAAATCACAAGTAGTTTAAAGGGGACACTTTAGTCACCAGAACAAATACAGCTCAATATAGTTCTGATGAGTAGATTCATTCCCTGGAGGCATTTTCATGTAAACACTTTTCATGGAACCTTTTCCCCTACGGGAAAGCATTGGATTGGAGGAAATCATAAATTCTTATTTTATCAGCAGGGAGGTGGATTTAGGGTGATGCGCTGGAAATAAGATATGTTTTATTACCTTTTAAGGGGCTACGGCACGGGCAAGCAAACTAAATGCTGGTTTTAACACTATAGTGTCAGGAATACATGTCTGTGTTTCTGACCTTATAGTGTTCCTTTAAGGAGACCTATGAGTGCACCCTTTGTATTTACTTCTATATTTTTTTGCAGGTTGCACCTAGGCTGTACATTTTTGTTGCTTCATACACACAGTATCCCATCACCAGTATAGCATATATTGAATCGTTAGATATCCACATAAATAAAGCCTTGTTATTTATATGGACCATAAACTACTTGACTCTTTAAAGGCAAGTGCTGTGCTGTTCTGCTGTCCCTAAATGAACTGCTAGACACAGTTTACTTGTCATGTACTAAATAGTCTTCCTAAAAACTATTCCTTATTACTGATGTCCGTGGTGAATTTTAATCAAGAAGGGGATGCAATATTTTGCTTGCTGTATCGGAATCGACCAAAGAGCCAACAACATTGCGAACTAATCAGACCTAATCCTGGATTAGTTTCCCAATAGGATCAAGGCATGAAGCAGTCAAGTCATCAAACACAAATGCAGTGACTTATCGGGGATTAGAGACCTCTGTATTTAAAATGAATATGGCATATTTGTAAACCTGCACTTACTTTTATTAAAAAAATAGGTTAGAGTAGCTCCAGACTATAAAAGGAATACATTGGAATTATTTTGCAAACAAGGGCAGGGTGCAAGTTTATAAATATGTTGCATGCAGCAGAACGTTCATGTAGAGGGTGTCCGTTTTGGTGTAATAGTGCTGTTCCATGCAGAGATGAGGCTTGTGATGTAGAATCCACGTTCCTCTGTCCCTTGTCACTAAAAGGTTTCACGATGGGATTGTTATCTTGGTATGCACATAGACAGAGTAAGCAAACCCATCAGTTGGACTGTAGCCAAGAAGAGCCAGAATAACACTCTAATTCAGCTGGGCCCATATGGCTTAAAGATGGTTTTTTAACATCCGTGCAATCAAGCACCACGGGTGCTGTAGTATTGACATTGACAGCAGTCATGCTGTGTATGTTATTAGTTGAAAAAAAAATTCCCAGTAACTTTGGTTTGATTCAATTGTATACCTTCCCACACACATATTTCTACTGGTTAAACATATCAGGTGGGGGCATGGAAGGGGACTATGTTCCCCCTGTTATTTCACAGGCCCTCTCCATGGATGGGGCCTTTTCTAGTGACTGGGAAGCTATTGAACTATTTAATAGCTATGGATGGCAGGTGGGGCATATGGAGGTACATTACCCACATAGGATTTTTTTTTCTCTTTGTCTGTGTAGCGGCTGGCTAGTCAAACTTTTAGAAGATGGTTTGAATACTTACATTGTGGTTGCCAGGGCAGTCCTGGCACCATATCCAATGCATCAAGCTGTAGTGATTATGGTGCTTAGAGTGTTCCTTTTAAGTCTCAGCCAAAATGTTATTACCCTTCCTTTCGTCAAAAGCCACTGTGGGATTTATTCTCTAAACACTACTTTCTCAATCTATGGTACCAGAGGCAGGGTGCTACACAAAAGGCATACCAAAAGCATGGGGTAGACTGGCCACCAGGTGCAAAAGCAGAGCTTATAAAATGATTGACAGTGAGCTAAAATTAAAGTACTTCATTGCATTCTCTAGGTAAATATAATGATGTGGATAATTTTCACATTAATTTTTTTTTTTAAACTGCATAAAACACGTATTTTGAATCTAGGAGATAAACATAATGTAAGAATCCTGGAAACTGGAATCCTGGAAACTGTTGTTGCCCCTTTACCAATGGCTAGATCGTAGTGGGTGATCTAACGTAATGCAATTACCTTAAAATGTGTTAATTGCTGCGGCAGTCTATCACTATGTAAGCAGCAGCGAATGTCTCCGCAAGAAGAAATGCAAAGCGTACAGAAGTAAAAGTGCCGATACTTACCCTCCTTAGCCAATCTTTTCTCGATGTTGTTTCTTGTGTAATAGTTGCTCTTTTGTGTATCAGCAGAGTTCTCGATTAGACTTGGATCATACGGCTCGGTTCGCTGTGAACTGTTATTGACACTTTGAAAGGAAAAAAAAAACATGTCTTGTGTTACATTTATTATAAAAAAAAACAGGTTGTCTTCAAAATATGAATCTAAGGACACGTTGGTAACAATCAAAATAAGAGATGATTATATTCCTTGTTATACCATGCAGGAAATCAGTTTCAAGCTTCCACTTAAAACACTATACCGTCAGTAATACAGAGTTGTATTCCTAATGCTATAGTGTGCCCTATCCCTAACTAATTAGGTTTCTCCCTAATCCCATCTCTTGTGAAAGGGTTAAAAACACTTAACACTTACCTCGATAAAGTCCCTTGGTGCTGGTTGAGTTACCTCTTCCCATGACATCACTCTGAAGGGGGAACCTAATGAGCATGCCATGCGCAGTTCCCTCTAGGAAAGCATTGAATCAATGTTTTCCTATGGGGAATTTGAAAAGTATGTCCAACATCATTTCACAGAGTAAAACTCTGTTAGAGACCTGGAAGGCAGCCACTAGATGTTCGCGTAACCCTGCAATGTAAATATTGCAGTTTCTCTAAAAGTGGTCTGGATACCTATGGTGTCCCTTTAATCTGGTAAAACTGTGCAGAGTAACCTCTATTGTAGAGTCAGCTAATAGTTTTCTTTATTGTAACTCATTATGCTCAGCTAGTCTGATAGGAGGCAACCTGTTTAGTAGCACATATTATTATTATTATTATTTTATTTATATTGCACCATCAGATTCCGTAGCGCTGTACAATATTGCACCCATACCAAGAGTGAATGTTAATATCTGAAGCCGTAGCATGCTAAATCAACTAGATTAACTATGTCTGGGGGTAGGTGAAATTAAATACATTATCAGGGAATGTTCCATTTAGAAATCAGCAGTAGGTTACATTATTAGGCATGAGTAGACTGTTTTTGTTATATAAGAGGACATTACAAATCTACAGCGTATAGTCCTAATCTTTGAGTGAAACTAATTTTGTCTGCTTTGTAAATCCCTCCAGATGAAATAGGACTGTCATTGCCCCGTTCTAAATATGTCATCTTGATTACAGAGTTTGGAAGTAAAAAGGATAAATCATCACTTTACTTTATCTTGCCATTCCACTCCAGAACCAAGATATAGGGTACAGATTGGTCACTGTATAAACAAATACAAACTATCTGGAAATGCAAAAAGATATTCGGGAAAAAAAGAGTTTATTTTATTGTCCACATCATAACTGTATTACCTGACTGACAAATCTAGTACATTTCCAAGGTGAGCCTTGAAGCATTTTATTTGAAACATTTGTGATTAAATATTATATTATGAATTAGTTTTACCAAGGCCTTTTGTTAAAAGAGAACATATCTGGAAACTACACCATTGAATAAAATATTGAAAGTCGCCTAGAAGTTATTTTTTTTTCATGCAATGCTCAGTTTTCTTTTAATTGGATTTCAATGTTAACTGCTGAAAACGTAGTCCTGGCAGATTCAAGGCATACATTAAATTAAAATAGGAGATTTCGAAACATTTCTATTTTAAACTGTTTCGTAGATACCCACTCAAAGAAAACATGCATGCCTTTTATTCTGCATATTTCCTTTGAAGGTATATGAAAGAAATGAAAACTGCTCGGGAAAGCTACAAACCAGCTACCTGCAGCCTTTGCAGACCCCCCTCTTTATTCTACAAATTCTGAAAGAGAAGCCTTTGATTGGTGAAGCCTTTAGCCTATTGCATCCTCTTCTGCCATTAGCCAACAGAAATTAATATTACCAATTCTTTTGCACAGTAACGTCCACTGGCACCAGTGCTTTAGATTATAATAAATTGACAAAATGCATTCTTACGAGCGTGTAAAAAGATGTATAACATGCAAGGCTATTCCCACGCAGCTACACTATCCTAGTGGCTGTATATCCACATTGAAGGAATTGTTGTGTCCCTGTTACCTTGATGTTCTCCAGTTCTAAAGCTGCTACCCACACCACGTATACATCCCAGCCAATCAAATTCTGACTTTATTACTGTATCCTTAGGATAGCAAAATCCATTGTGTAAATCAGCTACCTGTAGGTGTCACTGTTGTATATCGATTGACGTAGAAATATCATCTGACCTCTGTGACCTGTCCAGGACATAAGGTATGAGAGTTCATGTAGCCTTGTGCTAATTTTCTGACAATGTTCCATAATTCTCCAGGGAAAAGAGCATCTCCTGTTTATTTTGTTATTATCATAATTCGATAAATAGCATCTCTGGTCTTATTTTACAGAAAGAATACATTTTGATCTTTGAGCTGTGAAATTACATGGAATTGTTTTAGTTAAGAGAAGTCAATCTGTTTTGAAAATTAACTCCTCCTTAGTTATCAGATAGCCTTAAAATGTTATATCTTTATTACAAAAAATGTTTTGAAAACATTTAAAATTTGGCAATATCAGTATCTATTTTGAAGTTGTGCTGGTGGCCTGTAACTTGTGCCTGAGGGCCACATGCAACCAGCCCTTCCCTGCTGGAATGTATGTTGTACCAGTTTCTTCTATTAATGGTACAGTTATACAGTTTAAATGATCTAAAATATTTTTAACACTATAAACTGTGATATGATATTCATATTAAAGGACCACTATACTCACACAGACTGCTTAACCCAGCAATGTAAGACCTTGCCGTTTTGTAGATACTACAATGTTTACATTGCTGGATTAAATATACGTTTAGTAGCGGTCTTCCTGAAAGCCACTAGAGCAGGGGTTCTCAATCCAGTCCTCAAGTACCCCCTACCAGTCCAGGACTTAGGGATTACCCTGTTGTGTCTAAAGTGTTTGTCCTCCCCCTCCCCCAAAAACACATTAGACACAGCAGGGTAATCCCTAAATCCTGGACAGTTCGGGGGTTCTTGAGGACTGGGTTGAGAACCCCTGCACTAGAGGCACTTTCTCCTCAAGAACCGAGTGAAACTCAGGCCTTGAGTTAAATGCTGAGGATTTGGATGCTGAAGCATTTGATTGGACGATTGCAGCTCATAGTTCCAATCCATTGGTTCTGAAGGAAAAGCAATGGATTGAATCCCGGTGCTAAAAATGGAGGCATGTAATCTCTATCTAACTTAAGTTTATATAATAAAAAAGCTAAAGGACAATGGAGCGAAGGGAACCTATAGTCCAAAATAAAAAAGATTATTATTTCTCTTTAAAGGGAACCTATAGACCCATAAATAATAGTGTTGAGTGGATGGAATTATATGTTTAAAATAACATGAAATTATGTTAAATTACTCCAGTATAAAATTGTCTGCTAAAAACTATAGGAATAGCTCCAAGCTTATTCTTGTATATTTTTTTTCTTGCCTTCAGAAAGCCCTCTCTATGGAAATGTTCATTTCTGTTACCTTTACATCAGTTTATATCGGCGAGATAAATGCTTGAATAAAAGAGCTGCAGAAGTTCAAGGTTGGAGAAAGGTCACATTCTAGAACACCACCATACAGTATCAACCTGATCTACTACTTTACATTCTGTTATCCTGCAGGAGGAAGCCTGTAGAAAATAACTATTTTGAATAGATGAATCCCGATGTACTGGCATCTGATAAGGCTGGATTTCAGATAAGCAGGTAATAAAACAGTTGTAACAACTTGCCCTCCTTAACCGCTGATTATCTGTTTATAGTTAATTATTTCCACTTGATGTTTCAGTCATCAGCAGTAATGGGTGAAACTATGTAAATTAATAACAGCCTAATCAGTTCAATAATTACAACGCAGACACATACATAGAACATCACCTGCATTTATAATCCCTATGAGATTGCTGAAGCACTTAAAATACTCGTACAAAGTCTTAATCAGTGACACTAGCAAGGTGGCAACATTGTATTTCTCTAATTTTTGCTCTGTATGAGGTTTCTTGTTGCTTACGGCCATATTAATACATATTTTTATGTGAATAGATTTAAAAACTTTGCCCCGCATTCTCTTGCAATAAACAAATCAAACAAAAGCAATTGAAATAGCTCAACACAATGAATGTTTCAAGTGGTTTCTCCAAATTCAACTGAAATTGCAACTTCTAATGACTTCTCCAGTCTCAAAATTATTCAATCCCCTGAATAGCATCCCTCACAAAAGCACAAATATGCAAAACGTGTTATCTCAAGCACACCTGATGCAACTAATCTAGGGCTTCATTAGTTGTGCCAGCTGTGCTTGAGCTGAAACACTTGAAATACCTGAACTGGTTGGTGGTTTGTTGAGTGTCTCATTTGACTGCATGTTAGAAATATGGCTAAGTCAAAAGAATGGAAAATTAGGAGAAGAAATCATCACCCTTCACAAACTAGGAACAGGATACAAAAAAATAGCAAAGGCGCTGAATGCTCCTAGAGACACCGTTGCAAACATAGTTTGCAGGTTCAAAGTTGAAGGAACAGTGGAATTACCTGGATGGGGCAGAGAAAGGAAGCTATCAATGGCTGCAACCAGATTTATAAGAAGGCAGGTTGTAAAAAAAAAAACCTTGAACTGAGGTTTCAGAGAGTACAGTTAGATGTCAACTAAACACAGAAGGTTTCCATGCCAGAACTCCAAAACGTCCACCACTACTGACCCAAAAGCAAAAGAAAGGTCAGCTCCAAAATAATTGAAATCATATAAATAAGACACCATTTTGGGATTCTTTTCTGTGAAGCAATGAAACAAAACTGGAACTTTTCAGCCCATTGGATCAGCAGTATGTCTGGAGGAAGTAGAATGAAGCATACACTGAAAAGAACACTCTGCCTACATGTGATGCCCTGGGTCTGCTTTGCATTCTCTGGCACTGGAAACCTGCAGTGTGTGGAAGGCAAGATAGATTCAATGAAGTATCAGAAAATCTTGGGAGAAAACGTCATGCCATCTGTGAGGAAGATGAAGCTTGGGTGTCATTGGACTTTCCAACAATGATCCCATTCATACCTCAAATTCCACCAAGGCTTGGTTGCAAAAGAAGTCCTGGAAAATTTTACAGTGGCCATCATAGACACCTGACTTGATTTCATAGAAAATCTCTGGTGGGATTTGAAGAAGGTGGTTGTGGCTTAGAAACCCAAGAATATTTCTGAACTGGTGGCCATTGCACATGAGCGTTGGGCTAAGAGTCTTCAGGAATGCTGTCAGAAGCTGGTGCCTGGCTATGCATCTCGTTTGCAGCAGGTCAAAACTGCAAAAGGGTGCTCTACTAAGTACTAAAGATGCTTTCCATGAAGGGGTTGAATAATTTTGAGATTTGAGAAGTCATTATCAGGTGCATTTTCAGTTGAATTTGGGGAAATCACTTGAAGCATATGTTGCGTTGAGATATTTCAATTGCTTTTGTTTGATTTGTCTATTGCAAACAGTTGAAAGTATGCCAAATCTGACAATAAACCTGATTTTCCGGAATAATTTGGTTTACAACTGTACATCAATCTGGGCATAAATAGAGCCTACTTACCCCCTGAAATAGTATTGTTATGTTCATGAGGTCTTGCCTTGCAATTTTATTGTCACTTAAATTAAATACTTCAGGAAATGTATCATGACTATGATATAATAAAGAATCGAAGAACAGGAGAAGGGGGTTTTGGTATATAGAATATGAGAACAATAACACTCTTAGCTCCTAAATGAAATACATGGAATAAATGGCCATCTTATATAGCTATGATGCGTAGTGACAGTGGAATAGGTTTAAACATGAGTATAAGGCTTGTGGGAGTTATATTGTTTGCCAAGGTTTCAATATCTTATGAACCTACATTTGAGCAGATGACTTATGCATTGTATGGTACCTGTACTGTGCTTGTATTTTTTACTCTATTCAAAATAACCATTGCTCCAATTATTTATAAAGCGCACACATATTACACAGTGCTGTACAATAGTTAAAGACCATTTCCAACAAAACATGCTGAAAATATAGGAATAGTGGTCCCAAATGAGTTTACAATCTAAAGTGATAAACGCAGGGCCAGACCGTCAATAGGACCTGATGGGGCAATGGCTCCAGGTGGCACCTTGACAGGGGGGCATTTTTGGCACCCCTGTCATAATTTAACAGCAGTTTGGGGAAACTTTTCCCGCCGCCGGGAAGAAAGATGAAGTCTGCACCCGACCGGTTGGCCCAGCGCATGACCTGGTGGCGTTTTGAGGGGTGATTTAGCCCCTTGCAGTTGATTGATATGCATGTCACTTTAGCTGGCATGTTGGTGCGGGGGTGTTGCAGTGCGTGTGGGAGTGTGGTCGGCTCCGTTTGCCCGTCGGTCCATTCCCTTGTTCTGAAGGGGGGGATGTGGGGTTTTTGTGTCAGATGCCTTCCCGGCTTGGGTATGATGGTAGGGGTTCGTGTCCCGTCATGGTACATCTTGGGAGTTAACTGGGGGTACAAATAAAAATAAATATAACTACAACTACCTGGGCTTACTTCCTGTGCCAGGTCCGAATCCAATGGTAATTTGGGTGTGTCCCGTATGTGGGACCCAATTGTCCTGATGTTGTTGTAGGACGTGGTGAGGGTTAGTCCTGAGGTGCGTCCCTCCCCAGGTGTGTGATTAATTCCACTGAGTGGTTATGCATTGAGTGGGGGGGTGGTGGGGCCAGGTTGCGGTGTCAGCTGGGTAGTGTCTTATCGGGGGAGAGTAGACGTTCCCAGGGACTTGGGCACCATTCTGAGGGGTGGGGTGTCTGGATGGTCCCTTAGAGTGGGGTTTGTGACAGAGGTGGTGGGGTCAGGGCGGTCTATTCTGTCCTGGTTCCCGGGTTCGTGTCCTCTGATTTCCCATCTGCCCTTACCCTCCTGGCTGTTCCGGTGTTGTGATTGATGTCTGGTTGTCTGGAGGTCGGTTGGTAGAATGTGGGGTGTCCCCTTTTCCTTTACTTGTCCCCACTAGCCTCCTCTCCCCTCCCGTCCCTCCCTGGTTTTGCCAGTGGAGCTGGCTTGGCGTCCCCCCCTTCACTCTTCCCCCTTCCCCCCCTGCCGTGTCCCCTAAATTGTGGGTGCTAGCCCAAAAATATAATTAACAGGTAACCAGCATGCAAATAAGCATCAACAGGACTTTTAAGTTATGTCATTGTTCATAAAGGATATTATGTGGGCGCTGCCCATGCTTGTTTTGCGTGTCGTTTAGTCCATCTTGTCGGGGAGCCTTGCGGGCCTTCTCCAGGTGTGTCCAGTCTCGGGATTGATGAGGGTTGGTGTGTGACATGGAGTCACCTGTGGTTGGTTCCCGGTGAGACGGTTCTTTGGCGGTGGTGGTTTTCCCCACAGTGGTTGTAGTAGTGGGGGTCTTCTCTGCGCTGTGGTAGTGGTGGTGTCTGGTCTCGCTGTTGGTAGGTGTAGGCCCAGTTTGGAGGCAAATGTCGACTGTTTGGTGGGGTCTGTGCGGATGTGTGTCACGTTATCTCTACGGACCAAGAGTTTAAAGGGGTGTCCCCATCTGTAGGCCAGACCTGCCTGGTTCAGTGCCGTGGTGAGATGTTTTAGCTCTCGACGCTTGGCTAGTGTGGTAGGTGATAAGTCCTGATAAAATGCCTGTGTAGTGGGTGTGTTTTGGCTGTTTTTTCCTGGTCACCTCCATGAGTGACTCCACTCATGGAGTAATAGTGAAGCCTCACTATCATGTCTCTGGGGGCTGTTTGGTCGGGGCAGGGGGGCTTCAGGGCTCTGTGGGCTCTATCTATGGTCAGTTCTTGTGGGGTTTTGTCGGGTAGGAGGGTTAGAAATACCTTTTGCAGTGTGGAGTGGAGCATCTCTCTGGTTACAGTCTCGGGGAGGCCTCTGATCCTGATGTTATTTCGTCTGGATCTGTTGCTGAGGTCTTCCATTCCATTTTCCAGCGTTTCTATGCATGATTGCAGAGTAGATATGGTGTCTGCCTGAGCGACAACTGTTTCCATGAGATCATCTGCCCTTTGCTTCACCTGGTCCGCTCCCCCAGGTCTGCAATGTCTGCTTTCATGCCCTGAAGCAGTTCCGTTGCCATGTGGTTTTTGATGTCGGTCACAGCTTCTCTTAGTAGGCGTTGGAGGTCTGATTTCGTCAGCGGTGCTGTCTCCGGGGCTGAGGTCTCACTGTGATTGGAGTCTGAGTTCTCCTGGCCAAGTGTAGAAGATGGCGCCGGGTCTCCTTGTGCCCGAAGGTGTGAGGCTACTGACGGCTTCCAGTCGCGTTTTTTCCAGTTGCCGCCCATGGCTGTGTGTTGCCTGGTATGTGAGCGGGCTGTCTGGTGGGTTTAGCTGCTTTGTCAGTGTGCGTTATGTTGCTTTATTGTGCCTGGGTCTCGGGAGCTTTCAGCTTATGCGGCCATCTTGGGTCCCGGTCAGGCTCCGCCCTCACAAACACGCAGATATTGTTTTAAAAAATATACAAGAGTTAAAATAGTTTATCTCAATAGGCACCAAAACACAAGTTTATGCAGCGCTACCCAAGGACGTGTTCAAGTGTAAATATGATAATTTTGTTTTGTGATAAATTTCTTCTGAACATAAATGTGCCCTACACTGAGAAATTGAGAAATTGACTTGGAAAGCAATTTAGATTATGAAAAATGGAGTATGATCTTCACAGATGCTTGTAATAAGTAAAACAATATATAGTAATATGATGAACGGATGTGAAGGCATTATATTCTCGGCTTGATTTAAAGTAAATATATCATGAATGAACATTTAGTAGTTTTACAAGTATGTGACTACAAATGACTCCTGAAGTGCCTTTTTTTAATTATTTTAAAATGTAATAAATAGTATAGAGAGTGAACTAAGACCATACTGATTGGATTCCTAGGTTTATCTTTGGCTTGATACAACTATGCGGTGTTGGAATCTATCAGTAAAGTTAAAATGTTATTTTCTTCACTGTTGTGAAACCGAACTAAGAAATTAAAGAGGCATGTTTTATTCCTATTATATTGACTTATACTCTATATTTAGAAAAAAAATATGTCTATACTGTTAATCATTGTAATAAGCTCTTCCCAACACCGTTAGATGGTGTAAAGCTGTTGAGATAGCTTAGTTGGTTAATGTACCAATTATACTACTAGTTCAAACCTCAGGGTTATCAAAGATTCTGCTGCCAAAAGTGTTAATTCCACCTTCCTAGCTCAATGAAATGGCAGATTAGTGGGTAACAATCTGTAAACTTCAATGCATGTGAAACATGATAACTCCCAACATCTATTGATGAAAAAACGTCATGCAAAATGGAAAGTGATTTTTTTATTTTATCTACAAGAGCAAAGCGGAAGTTGATGATGGGGGGCTATGTTGTAAATGTGAGCCTAATTAATTCTCACAATAGCAATTCCTTTCTTAATGTGATGAAATATTAATTTGATATTCAAGAATGCAGCAGGCATATTCCTGCAGAGGGATTTTGTAATTGATAACGCGCTGGAAAATGTTAACTAAGCTGAGAATACAGAATGTCGGGTTCATAGCATCTAAGTTCACGCCTAATGAGTGTGAACAAAAAAACAGATGTCCATTGTTGTTTTTTACACCCTCTTCTTCTAATGATATGATGCATTGCGTTGTCTAGAGAGACATTATTTATATAATTATTCTAAAGATAAAACATAATGTCCACCCACAGTTTAACCTTTTTTATACTAAATCACACTTTTCTTTTTTTTAAAGCGCAATTTGTAATTATCATGAGAAAGGGATATGATTATTTTTCAAAAGAAAACAGTAATAGAGGTATGTGCATTACTGTTGAAAAGCCAAGACAAAGTTAGGGCTTTAATAACAATATCAAATCTAGATTAATGTCATCTTCCCACAGGAACTCATTAAACGAACACCACAGAAATGCACAATATTCATGCTGTAAAATAGTTAATTGTTCATCTTCTTTCATGTTATTCATTACAGACATCTTATTTGTTCTAAGAATAAATATGATAGCTTGAAACAATACACTGTTTCTTATTATCAAAGCCCAAACTCTGTATCAGAGCCTCGGGAGTGGAATGAATGGCTTGCCATGTCTTTTTAAATTACACTATAGTTACAATATTAAGATACATTGATCTTAACAAGTATATTGTTATATCCATTAGCTAGGTCTAAATCTTTCTCCCCCTTATTCCACCACCATGGAAATAAAGGGTCAGTCGCAAAAACAAACACACAGAAAAACAAAACAAAAAACAGACAAAAGCACAAATAATAGGGAAGAAATCCCCTAAGAAAATTATTTTTGAACTGGCACTTCATGGGAATCCCAGAGAACGGACATGTATGTTCAGACAGTATTTCAAAATGACATTGTATCAATGTTACGGTGTATAATGTAGCACACTGACATTTAGGTATGATTAGAAAAGGAGGAACATCAGGTGTTCTTTTTGGAATTTAAGGAGTTCTGTTATGGCAAAAATGTCATTGTTTTGTGTCTTATATATTTATTTTTTAAAAATCATGATCATAAAATTAGAAATCATAAAGGTTTTTCTACATGTATACTTGCCTTGTCACATACCTGGGTATTGTCTGTGCTATTATCTAATGTTGGCAGTCTGCATGTAGACACCCATATGCCTTGACAAAGATCTATATTTATAGATTTTACTATATCCATATATTTCCAGTTCTGTTTTCTCACACTAGTTTTAGATCTGACCCATGAAACCCATACATCACAAATCACAAGTTCGTTTAAGAACAATAAGCATGTTCTAAAGGAACGTTAATTAAATTGGATTTTTATTGTTATTGATGACCCCCTCGACACACAGGCACCAACTGCCATAATTTCACAAAACAATAAATCAATCATGGGTCACACAATAATTTCTAACCTCAATTGTCTAATAATCAATATACCCCAATTTGTGGATGACCAGTTACGGAAAATGTTGCTCACCTTTCTGACCTCTTGCAGTGATGCTACATATCTATCGACAGAAATCATAGTTGTCACCATATATTTATAGTCTGCGATTAAATGATAATACAAGTATGTTTTGGCACATCTTGTTTTTTTTTGTATGAAGGGCATGTATTCTTGTAAATTTATGTTTACCCTATTTTTTATTAAATTAATTTGAATAAGCTTAAAAATAAAGCCTTTGCAATCCATCTAAAAAGACTAGCCAAAATGAACAAAGTGAAGTCTAAACCAATTAGAAAATGACTTCCAAATTAAACATCATAGCTGGCTCAGTTTCTCTACAAGCATACAGCAGGCAATAATTAATAATACTTGTTAAAGGAACTCTCTAAACACCATATCCATTACACCTCACTTTAGTGGTTATGGTGAAGAAAGTGCTCTGCTGCACTCCCATCCCATGTAAGTTATCAAACAGTTATTAAAAGATTTCCTAAGCAGGGATTTCTGTTAGCTCTCCTGAACGTAACTAAACTAATTGCTCTCAGCAAGTGGGAGCCAAGATCTGCAATGCAGGGCTTACCGGAGAAGAGCTAACAAAAGGTCCTGCTTAGGTACTTCCAGGTCTCTGGCATTAGTAGTGGAGCTAGGGAATGATGCCCAGAAGAACTAAAAAATAAGATTATATGATTGGCCAACACGTTAACATTAACAGATCCCCTGATATAGTTAATGAAAATGAACTGAATCCCAGTAATTGTTTACCTCTCACCGACTTTGTTTCAGTGTGATAATAGGGTATGGATCACTAAGCAGGACCATCTCTTTAAGATCCATTGATTCACAGTTTTAGCCTTCATTCACTGCCAGTGAGTGGCTCATTTAGTGCTGTAAAAACAAAAAGCTAAAGGTAAATTTATGCCGTCCTCCTTGAGGCCATGGAGAGATGAATTCAGATCTCTGGTGGTTCGGTGGAAGGTCCAGCATGTCTGCACCCTTGTGGGCAACACTGATACAGTCCAGAGGAGAGGGAGAGAAAGTGCACCTCTCCATTTAGTGCTGGCTTTGCAGGGGCCGGCCAGGGAAATCTTACACTCTGCCAGAAAGGAGGAGAATGAATATTTGAACTTCCTGCATGCCGCCCCAAAGCTGTGGCCTTGTGTTAAATCTGTCCATGCATGATATACAAAACTTGAAGGTGCAATTCTGCTGGGTGGCTCCTAGTTATTAGAGGCTAGAAGAGGCCTTTATTTCTTCCATTATTTATTTTACCCATTTGCTTGTTTATGGCTTGGGCAATCAGTAGATAAAAGTTGCAGATTTCTACTATTTCACCACCAAAATTCAGACTGACCGTAATCTCTGCCTAAAGTGACATCTTTTTGTGTAATTCATTGTTAATTCAGTGTTTAACAAATGTCAGAACTTTGTATTGAATTCAAACCTTTTTAGGAACTACCACCATTGCAACCAGTGTGGTGACACCGGGCCCTGCACATGTGGGGCCTATAGGGTGTGCATTTTGGGACACCTGATTGGGTGCTTTATCAGCATAAAAGATTTCTCGAGGGCTGCACCGTTCCTGTGGAACTCGCTTCCCTCCTCTGTTAGATGCTCACCCAGTCTCCACTCCTTCAAAAAATCGTTAAAAACCCACTTCTTCATAAAAGCGTATCAATTAAACTGTTAATAGCTCCTGACTGATTCCTCTTCTGCAACTGTCACTAGTCTAATACTATCCTTACCTTTTGTGTCATTTTACCCCACTCCCTCTAGCATGTAAGCTCATTGAGCAGGGCCCTCAACCCCTCTGTTCCTGTGTGTCCAACTTGTCTGGTTACAACTACATGTCTGTTCGTCCACCCATTGTAAAGTGCTGCGGAATTTGACGGCGCTCTATAAATATCATAATAATAATAAACAGGCCCCTGTGATATCAGTGATGCTGAGAGGAAGTGAGAGCAGGTCATTTCCTCCAAGCTACAAGGAGAGCAAGCGGCACATCAATAAGAGAGGAAGCACGGGCAGGTGGAGAAGCCAGGAGAGAGCCAGTCCTAAACTCTCCTCATAAAGCAGCAGAACATCAGACAAGCAACCCTCCATGCACGCATACATCCCAGCAAATGCCAACACATAGAAACAGAGTGTGACGGCAGATAAGATTCGCTCGGCCCATATAGTCTGCTCAATTTTCTAAATACTCTCATTAGTCCCTGGCCTTATCTTAAGTCTAGGATGGCATTATGCCTATCCCACGCATGCTTAAACTCCCTCACTGTGTTAACTTCTACCACTTCAACTGGAAGGCTATTCCATGTATCCACTACCCTCTCAGTAAAGTAATACTTTACACTACACTACATGCAAATACAAACACACCCCTGCATTCAAACTCCAGCATTATATACTAACACACTCCTCAATTCAAACACCAATGCTACACACAAATGTACACCCATATTAACAGTTAACACTACACACAAGTACACCATTACATTCCAATGGCAACAGCAGAAACAGATACACCCCTACGTGCACACACAAATACTCAATACAAAAACATGCTTGCATTGAAATGAACAAACAGTGCTTATAAATACAACCCTATAAGAATGGGCAAATGGTAGATCCCAAGTTGGCATAGCATTTTGGGAGTTGTTCGACGAAACCCTTTCTTGCAATAGGGCCTTCTCTATTTCATTAGGTCTTCCACTGCTACCACCATTCGGGACATTTAGACCTTGTGATATATTGAATAACTGGGGATCTTAGTTGGATTTACATTAACTCAGAGTGTACATACTGTACATATGACCGATAGCTCAGCTTGTTATTACTGTGTCTTGTATATTAATAGTAATAACGGGGATCATTAACAAATCAATGCTCCTCTTTTTATTTCTATATTTAATTTCAGGCACAGTATTCCAGATTATATTTTTTCCAGTCCATTTAATGGAGAAAGATTATACCAAGCTCTTCTGATTTATTGAATTTTGCTTCTCTCACGGGCTTTGATTCGGAGAGGTATGATCAATTTGCCCACCCCTTTTTCTATCTCAAGGGATTCCTTCTCCAAGCTTGTAATGAGCTGCCATGTTTAGTGACAGATCTCACAGCCTTGGGTCACTACTGAGGTTGCCTTGTATAACTGTGTGAAAAAGATCAAACACATATTAATCATATAGCAGCTACATACAGACATTTACAATATAATCATGGGCTGTATTTGTTCTGGTGAAAGATGTTTAAATAAAAATTTTAAAAAAAGATAACTGTTTTTTTTTTTTTGCAAGAAGAAAAACCAAACTGAAGCAATGTGTAGCCTTTATTGGAATAATTATTACCATACACCATGCTTTATCTTGAATCGTTATTGAATGATTTTGGAAACTTTAACTTTTGGTTACATAGTGTTGGAACATGGCGATGGTGTGGCAGTAAACATTTCTGGTGAAGATCTGAGAAATAACTGCACGGTCCTCATATCTCAATCTGACAGACCTGCTTTTGCATGGAGTCAAATATGAAGATTGTAGCATAAACATGTACCGACACCATAGAGCCCCCCTTGCAAACTATACTAAATGTTTCCCATGCCTTGTTTTAGCTACATAAGATCTGTGGAATGTGGAATCCTAAAATGTGCCCCAGAATAGTCTTTCAAATTCTTTTCTACTAAATACCTTTTTTCCCCTAAGGAAATTAGAAAGAAGGTACTTTGATTTGGTTTCTTGATAAAGAACCTAGGGCCTATCATACAGAGTGTCACAAGGTCATACCCCAACTTACAGAAATGTTGAATACCACAGAGGTACTAGATAGACGTATCACCGTGTCTTAGAGTGGCTAGACTTAACATAAGAAAGACAAGGGCAATGTTGGTATTAGCCAAGGTCAGGAATATAGAAATATGGATAAACAAAATAACAAGCCAGGTCAGGATACCAGAAATACACAAAGACAAAGACAAGCCAAGGTCAATATGAGAGTATATATCAAGAGCAACTATGTATCAAGGCGGAAGCCACAAGAGGGCAAGGAGTAAGGGCCCAAATTAGCGTTATATAGGCTGTTTCTGATTGGTCCACGGCATCTCTGTGATTCCAAAATGTTTGATAATGAGGGTGTCTAGATGACGAGGTTACAAGGTTGGGCATGGTGTCACAGAATTAGAAGAAAACTCCTAAGAGGATTTTGGACTGAGCAAGCCAGTAAAATGGTAAGGTATGAAGTATCCTCTGCTCAGGCCACGCATCCACGTTGAGCGTTCCGGCTCTGCGACCTAAGGAGGGGAGCAGCACGGGTGCCAGGAGCAGATAAGTACATTACACTGAGGTTGGGAAAGCTGCTGCTACAACAGAATTTAATTAGTATCCATGACACTGTGCTGTCTTGTCGTCTCACACCAACTACAGAGATACTGTATATTATATTGACAAGTGGTCGATGCTTTTTGTTGACAGTAGAAAGTCAACTTCCACATCACGAATTGTGTCCTAGATATGAAAGTATCAAAATTCATATTTGAAAAATTGTTTCTTAAATACTTTAGCATATAGCACCTTACAGTATGATTTAATTCACATCAGTTCAAGTTAATTCACTTATTTAGCCACTATTCCCTCAAACTGTGATAAGAGAAAATAATAAAGTCATCATTCATACGGAACCACAATGTGCAGAATCGCGCAGACTGTGTTAGGTCTTATCAGTAAAGCCCAGGAGTCGTAGACACTGCAGGTTGAGTGATTATATCCATACAACAGGGGAAGGTTCCATTCACAACAACAAAGTGAGCTGTACAACTCTCTTACCTTCCTTCACAACGTGCAAAGAAAACTGGCTGCAAATGATGGACATGTTGTATTTACTATAGGCAGTTGTTTATACTATTTATATTGCAGAGCAAGGATAAGATAGTTGTGTGATTCAAAATAACCTATGTTTGTAAAAACGCTTGTATTGTCCCTGTAGCTATGCAGCTATTGAGCTGAATGAAGTAGTTTTGGTGTATAGCTCATGCCCCTGCAGTCTAACTGCTCAATTCTCTATTTAGGAGTTTAATTACTTAAATTACTGTTTATGCAGCCCTGGTCACATCCCCCTGAATGTAAGTAAACATTAAATGTCCCTTTACAATGTGTGTTTAGTAAAACTTTCTTTATTGCACAGTCTGTTTAATTTAGAATGTCGTATCTGCTCTGTTAATAGCATGATACACCCAGCAGGAGACTCATGTATGTGATTAACATTCAATTTACAGAGCAGGAGAGTTTTAAAAAAAAATGTCTAAAGTAAGTTAACATCTGAGTAAAAAGGAAATCATTGTTTTCATGCAGGCTGTGTCAGGGGAGGTGGCTATGGCTGTATAAACAGAAACAAAGGTGATTTAACTCCTGATGTATAAATTAAATCTACTTTATTAAGCTAAAGTTTTTTGCGGGGGACTAGAGTGTTCCTTTAAATAGCCATAGCTGCTACTCTTATCATGTCTCAACTGTTTTCCTGCCATCAAGGTGCTGACATTTTACTTGGACTTTTCCACCCCCTTGGACACTTTAAATAATGAACTTCCCCTCCTAAATTGAACATGAGCTCCAATTGAGACCATTTGCAAAAATCCAGCTTTATTGGAGGCTAGTATTGCCCACCAGTACTGGAAAAAGCTATAATTTACTGCTCTCCATGCATAGATCGCTACATAAAATGGCCACTACACGCACCACAACAACTATGCATAATTGCTTGCATCAACTTGTGACTTTGGCTTAGAACTGAAGCTGGATGATATTTTATTAATTTTATCCAAATTGAGCAGGCAGCATGCACACGTGTCACACACATCTTGGGCTGAGCTCATCCCCAGAGAAAGAACCAAGCTGCTGACCACACATGAGCAGAATGTGGCTTTGCCAATTGGTGCGTGTAGTGGGAACAGGGGTGAGTAAACTTTACATTATCCATAAACCCCTGTTTGAGATGAGCTAATGGAATATTATTAGTCCCCATAGACCAGAATAAGACAATTGGGGAAAGTATGTCTGGAAAGAACCTTAAAGGACCACTATAGTGCCAGGAAAACATACTCGTTTTCCTGGCACTATAGTGCCCTGAGGGTGCCCCCACCCTCAGGGTCCCCCTCCCGCCCGGCTCTGGAAAGGGGAAAGGGGTTAAAACTTACCTTTTTCCAGCGCTGGGCGGGAGCCTCCTCCTCCATCCTCTCTTCTTCCTCCCTGGCTGCATACGCATTCAGGTCGATAAAAGCATTTACAATGCTTTTATGGACGCTATGCTCTCACTGTGAAAATCACAGTGAGAAGCACGAGCGCCTCTAGTGGCTGTCAATGAGACAGCCACTAGAGGATTAGGGGGAAGGCTTAACCCATTAATAAACATAGCAGTTTCTCTGAAACTGCTATGTTTATAAAAAAATGGGTTAACCCTAGCTGGACCTGGCACCCAGACCACTAAATTAAGCTGAAGTGGTCTGGGTTCTAGAGTGGTCCTTTAAAGGCAAGTAGTTTTTTCTATGTTTTAATTTTTTTTAAAGGAACAGGCAAACATTTATTTCAGAGCTTTTTTCCATTGTAAAAGTGTTTTAAATGCGGTTAGCTTGCTGATGTGGTTATGGTGCATCTGGCAACCCCTCCCTGCCCCTCCCCCCCAAATACCCAATCTATTGTAAGTTGTCAAACCATTTTAGAAGCTCTGGAAGCTCTCTGTCTGAGCAAAGCCTGGTAGGGTTTGCCTTGCAGAGGACATAGCTCAAGAAAGCTAATGGAAACAACTACTTAGGAGTACTGCAAACTGTGAACAGCACCTGGAACACCCCACATAAGAAATAAAACCATTCTAAAATAACTACACTAGTTACAATATGGGGCCCCAAGGCATGTTTGCTACAATAACCACTACCGTGTGCTTTAATGATTATGGTGGTTTGAGTACAGGGCCAGTGCTAGACTATTTTGCGCCCTAGTCAAGACCAACTTTGATTTTTAAAAACAGATTTGTAGAAAAAATTAAAAGCATAAAACCTGAAACTGCTATGTCCTGTGTCTGTATGTCTCTCTGTCCCGTCCCCCCCAGCCCTCTGCATGTCTCTCTGCCCCCCCCACCCCCACCCCAGCATTCTGCATGCCTCACTGTGTGTCTCTTTTTAACTTTATATAGTGTGGTCAAGCAGACCACAGTGGAGTATCTTCAATTTCCTCTCCCTGGCCTGATAGGAAGTTGTTTATTTCGCTCCATGAACAGCTAGCTTCCAGTCAAACTTAGTAGAGGATACTGTGATACAGACCAAGCAGAAGATCCTCTTCTGCAGTCTGCCTGACCACACTATTTGCAGAGACTGGCAGGAGGGGGATGGCTGTGCGATATGTAGTCAAATGTAAAAGTAATATTCCTAGGAAACATAGAAACATAGAAACAGAATGTGACGGCAGATAAGAACCATTCGGCCCATCTAGTCTGCCCAATTTTCTAAATACTTTCATTAGTCCCTAGTCTTATATTATAGTTAGGATAGCCTTATGCCTATCCCACGCATGCTTAAACTCCTTTACTGTGTTAACCTCTACCACTTCAGCTGGAAGGCTATTCCATTCATCCACTACCCTCTCAGTAAAGTAATACTTCCTGATATTATTTTTAAACCTTTGTCCCTCTAAAACCTAATTGGATATGTGGTTTTAAATTAATCATCTAACTGTGAAGCACATAAATAAAACCCAAACATATCTAACGAAATATCTTCTAAAGGCAACATATTATTTTCCCCTAGACAGCCTAGAATTCTCTGACACTCTTTGCAAACCCTTGATGTGCTAATTACAACCAACCATTTAAAACACTGAGTAAAGATACAGCTTATCATTCACAGTGAAGAGCCCAGCAGGTGTATTCTTCCAGCTGTCTGGAGAGTTCCGAAGGTCACGTGTACAAGATACGTGGGCAGTGGCAGCTATGTCTTTCAGTGTCACTTTAGAAATGAAAAATGGGCCAGTAATGAAAGAGGAAGAACAATGCACAATGTAGGAAAAGCTTTTCTGAGTCAAGGCTCAAACACTTTTTAGCTGAAGAACAAATACCAATTTACCTGAACTAAACCAAGAAACAGAGGAATTACTAATATTCAGGATGAACAAACAAAATACCAATATCCTCCTCCATTGAAATCAGAATTTAGAAAATAGATCTGTATTATATATAAGTATTTTGCCAACATTTATGTCAGTGCTATCTTATTATTTTTATTGTCATTGTAAGTGCACCATAGCTTTATACTATCAGCAGATGTATTTAAAGCTATCCTATGTATATAATGCTGTTTCTATAACTTCTATAACTATCCGTTCATCACACAAAAGAGATCAATGGAGTCCAACAAATAGAAAGCTTTATACAAGAGGAGAGCAGTTGGCAAGTCTCATGAAACTGAAGTCCTATGTATCCAACAGCTATCTACTAATTGTCTAGCTATGACTTGTGGCTTTACAGCCAGATAAACTCTGGTCCATTTGTAATGTGTGAGAACACTTTTTACATATTTATTTACGTTATCCACTAATGTAGCCTGGCTTTATTGTATTAAATCCTTGGACGGTGAAGCTGTGAGTGTTGGTGAAAGCTATGCCCCTTTCAGAGGTGGATAAATGTTCACGTATGAACAATATAGATTGACTGGGCATGTGATATCACTTGGGTCCTTAGCTCATCAATCACTTTATAACACCTGCAGTGACTTCAACATTGTACAGACTGGCAAAGCGTCATTAGAACTGTAATTCTACAACATCTGGGGATTTACCTTCTAACGCCAATTTTAGACCAAATAGTCCAGCTGCAAAATGGAGATGGGTTGTTTTGCCAGTTTGGTCACATTCATCTGAAGTGTGCAGTTATTTTATGTAAAGCCTCCATAATTCACTGTTTAGTGTGATTTTCAGAAATTCAATTAGACATGTCACACAATGGGGTATAGCACAATCTATTGTTTGCTACGTATTTGTGCTTTAACATCCAACGATTAGCCATTACTGATAGCTTACTATAAAAGTATCTAACACACACTGTAAGGGTTCAAAAAAACCTTACTCTACTCACCTGATTACAGAGCCAAAAAAAGTGCGCTGTGCCTTTAAGTGCTAATTTAACGGTATTAACAACCTGTGAACAATTATTAATGCAATAGAACAACAGTGAATAAAGTGCGTATTCAATATATTCTTATTTGAGCATGCTTAAAGAAACACACACATATCGTGTCTATTTAGAACACAACAATTGAATGGCACACATCTCACCTATTCTCGTTACCAACGCACAATATAATAGATTTAAAACGCATGCCTGACCCTTCCAAGATAGATCTATTTTGTTTGTGTTAAACTTAAAATCTCAGAGAATCAATTTGAGATGACAAAAGTTAGACAACATTGATCAGACACTAACTTTGGATTGTAGTTTACCACTTAGTTACACAGACTGAAAAATAATTAATGTCCCCTAAAGAAGCTCTGTCACCAAAAATGCTTAAACTTAGTGCTCTGTATTTCATTAAATACATAAATAATAGTAGTATTATTCCTCAAATTGCAGTCAGGTTGACAAATTTTGACAATTGGTGGAGCTTAAAAAAGAGTTCTGTTTTATTTGCCAATCAAATTTACCCAAAATACATCAGTAAAACTAATCTCACGGAAGGGAAACTGCAGACATCATGGACAGAGAAGAGCAAAATGGCTGCACGCAAATATTAAAATCTAGTACAAAAAAAGAAAGATAATAAATATAAATAAAGGCAAGTGACAAGGAATGGAGTACCATTAAGATACAGGGAACATAAGGAAAGGGGAATAAAAGGGTTCATTCAAATTTAACACCACAATTTACTGCACCTAGGGATTCCCAGTTATTCTCCTATGCTGGTACGTATCATGTTATATGGCACACCATCTGTAATCAGCCTGCTTGACATCCGAAATCTGAAAAGACTAAGCACTTTCTGGACAGAACAGCCTTAGGCAGAATTTGGGATCACAATATTCTGTCCAACAATAAAGTATGTTCAGTAAAACCCAGTAATTATAACTTATTACAATCCATTTTCTTGTACTGCTATGTTCTGCATATACTTAGATATACATTTCACATTTTTAAGTGTCATTAAAAAAATACGCAACAAGAAAATGGTAAGAGAGACTTGAACTGGAATGCATTTTTACAAATCTGGCTCAAAGCCAGAGAATAGTTAAGCTCGTATGGCAAGAAGATGACATTGTAGCAGTAATGATGATTTGAATGTTGAGCTTTTCATTAGAACTTCAAACCAGCAACTCTACTAGGATTTGGAGAATAATTGACATAATTTTCTACTTAGTAAAGTGCAATTTTTCTCAAGTAGCAGTAAGTATCTTTTATAAATCAGGATTTTATGCTACGTTTCAGAATCTTACTTTCCAGATGGGCTCAGCAGGATGCTCTTTTTTACCATACCATGGGCAAGCAATGATACAAACTAGCAGCTTGAAAATGTTAGAAATTAGACTTATGCACTGTGAAATCCTTTGGTTTGGCCAAATCAATTTGTCAGAAAAAAATAAAAAATTGTTTGGGTGGACTGAAATTTGTGCATGTGGATTTTCCACTTGGACGAAGATCAAAACTTTTTGGAAAAACTGATTTGGATGAACAAGGGTGCAAAAATGGGCCAATCAATGCACTGCAATATATATATTCCATAGTTAACTGGGTCTGTGACACATTTCCCGTAGTGACACGGCACCTACCCTATTTTAGTAAATCAGCAGCATGGGAATTATTATTGGTCAGTCCCCCTCCCTAACAGTAATAGGGTTGGTTAGGAAGAGATGTGTCTGGCAGCATCACAGAAACTCTACTTTGTCCACATACCCATACCAGGCTGTCACAACATAGCAACCAATGAGGTGACTCAATCACAGTTTTTTGTATTCTTCCAAATTCTCCCCAACGCAGCCAAACGACCTACCAAACCCAAACATTCCAGGATTTAATTGCTGGCACACGCAACACTCTCTGCCAGTGCCACCTGTTCATGCACTGGGCTCTGGCTATTTTCAATAAACTCACTTCCGCATATGCCATATATATATATACACACCTTAACCTGAGAGGGAATTGAGACATGCATTTAAGTATTGCTTATGTAATGTCAACACATATTCAGTGTTAAACTGCACACCACAACCGACTTACACCACCATTACTATAACTCGGCTTATTGTATATGACCACAAATGAGAAGGCTGAGCCATTAGGCAAAGAGGAGTAATTGTGAGAGGAGTTACCCGGCCTATAAATAAATAGACCTCCCCTTTCTGTGGGCTGAGACTGCCTGGTTCAGTCCACCCACCACTCCCTTTATTAAGCCATTCATCTTGGTGTGCCCTCTTTTACAGGCCTACCTGAACGTTGGTTCTGGCACACCACAACCGGCTTACACCCCTATTACTATAACTTGGCTTATTGTATACAACCACAAATATATACATATATACATAGTATAAAAAAAAATCCTGCTCTTTGGTTCACGGATCAAGTGAGAATCAACTAATTGAGGGAAAAAATGGGAGCCATGAAGAAAAAAAAAAGAAAAAAATTATTTATATATATATATATATATATATATATATATATATATAAATATATAATAAAGAAGCATTTTGAATTTACTTTATCAAGACTCCTGAGTGCTCTCTACTAGGTATATATATATATATATATATATTGGAGATTGTGCACCGGAGCACAAAAAGACTGGGAACATCGAGTGCTGGGACCTGAAAACATATATATATATATATATATATTGATATTAAATATATAAACATATCATTTTTTTCCACTTCTGCTTTTTGTCCTCTTGTCTGTCACTTCTCACTTGATCAGTGAATGAAATTAATATTTAATGGCTGGATATAATTTTTTTGACTCCACCAACAGAACTCCGAACCACAAAACAAACAAAAATGGTTTTGTTCATTGTCGGTTTCATGATTTGTTCATATAACGGTTCAGAGTTCGGAATTTCGAACAAAACCAAATCTAAATGTCTATTAGAAATGTTATGATATAAAATGTATTATTGCTACCCAGAGTGGTTAATTTTCCAGCCCTCATTGAATATGGTCTGCAAATTTAAACATCGAAATGTTATTGTCATGTTATAACATACCACCTGCTTTTTTTAAATTCCTAAATATTTAAATTTTTGTAAAAATCCATTGACTATCTTTTCCACTCCTTTCTGATAGCTATCTTTATGGACTTTAGATTGGATTGTTAGTTATTTAACCCAATGCTCACTATTATGGACTAGTCCATAACTTTAACCCCTTAGTGACCAGACCATTTTTTTATTTTCTTACTGTTAAGGACCAGGGCTGTTTTTTACATTTCTGCAGTGTTTGTGTTTAGTTGTAATTTTCCTCTTACTCATTTACTGTACCCACACATATTATATACCATTTTTCTCACCATTAAATGGTATTTCTAAAGATACTATTATTTTCAGCAAATCATATAATTTACTATAAAAATTTTTTATAAAATATGATGAAATGTTTTTTTAAAAGACACTTTTTCTAACTTTGACCCCCAAAATTTGTTACGCATCTACAACCACCAAAAAACACCCATGCTAAATAGTTTCTAAATTTTGTCCTGAGTTTAGAAATACCCAATGTTAATATGTTCTTAGCTTTTTTTTTGGCAAGTTATAGGGCAATAAGTACAAGTAGGACATTGCTGTTTCAAAATATATATTTTTGAAATGTTATCAATAGTGACATTGTAACACTGTTATCTGTTATAAGTCTCTGAATCACACCTCACATGTACATATTTTTTTTAAATTAACAGCCCACGGTAGCCACTTGGTCACAAACACTGGCCAAAGTTAGCATTTATATTTGTTTGTGAGTTAAAAATGAAAAAAACAATTATGAACGCTAACTTTGGCCAGTGTTTGTGACTAAGTGGCTACTAAAGACTGAACATACCCTATTTGCAATACTTTGGGTTATCTTCTTTTGCAAATGGTATGCCATAATGGGAGTAATTCTCATTCCTGGGCTACCATATGCTCTCAAAGGCAACACAACCAATCTGGCAAATTTCAATGTAAAAAAACCCATATATTTGATCCTGTAACTTTCAAAAACACTATAAAACCTGTACATGGGGGGTACTGTTATACTCGGGAGACTTCACTGAACACACATATTAGTGTTTCAAAACAGTAAAATGTATCACAACAATGATATCATCAGTGAAAGTGCCGTTTGCATGTGAAAAATGCAAAAAAAACCTCACTTTCACTGATAATATCATTGCTGTGATATGTTGTACTGTTCTGAAACACTAACATTTGTGTTCAGCGACGCCTCCTGAGTAAAACAGTACCCCCCATGTACAGGTTTTAGGTTTTCATGGAAAGTTACAGGGTTAAATACAGTGCTAGCAAATTAAATTCTCTGGACTTTCCGCCTGGGTTGTCAGGCAGATCCCTCAAATTGCAATCAATAAAATTCCTTAATTATGTAAAAATATTACATAAATATGCATATAGAATTTAAATATATAATACATATTTATATATTTGAAGTGTATGTGTATATTTATGAAATTATTTAGGTAATTACATATATATTATTTTTTTATTTGTTTAAATTTTCTTTATTTATTTTTATTTACTTATTTATATTTTATATTTTATAGTAATATATATATATATACACACAATATATATAGTTATTATATATGATAGATATATATATATATACATGTGTCATTTAATTAAACGTGTATTTTCATATTAATATATGTATATATTAATATAGAATACACTTAGTATGACTATATATATATATATATATATATATATATATATACACACATATAATTTTTTTTTTATTTGCTACCATATTTTTTTTTATTTTTCAGAAGCAGGGAGACTGCCTGTCAGTTTAGGCAGTCCCCCTGCAGGCAGATACATGGACGCCTATTGCAGCCATGCGATTGCTCTTTGAGAGTGATCACATGGCCCGCGGGGGCCTAATTTGCAGAGGGGGGGACTGTTTGGGCTGTCAGGCAGTCTGCCCCGATAGGGAGCAACACCGATCGCCGGCGGGGGAAGCGGGTAAGTAATAAGGACATCTCGTTTTACGGCTCAAGGGGATGTTTCTGATGACGTCCTGAACAGTCATCGATCCTCAACCCCTCGAGGCACTCAGCACATAGGCAGAGCATCAGAAGCCTGCCCGATTATTTCCGATGCTCTGCTGCACTGCTGGGCGCTATGTGGGGCAACCCAGAAGTGATTGCTCCTGGGGAGCGATCACTCAGCGAGCCCGACAGTCAGCAGAGGTATTGCAGGATGCCTTGACATCAAGGCATTGCTGCAATACCCTTAGAGCATCTGGAAGTGATCACAATCGCCTCCAGCACTCATATTTGTCGTACTAGGTACGTCTGCAGTCCTTAAGGACCTTTTTTTCCTGGACGTACCTAGTATGTCTGCGGTCCTGAAGGGGTTAAAAACAAATAAAAAACTGTATTTCTTTATTTTCTCTTTACCATTGTAGTTAGTACTGGCTCCATCCATGTGCAATAATCACAAGTGTGGTAGAGAAGCAACCACAATGTCTGACTCCGTGTCCAATCGATACACTCATTTAGAAGAAGCTGAATGGACAGTATTGCCCATGGCATTTCTAATTGCATTACAGACAGCATTCATACCAAATAGTCTCTGTGAGAGCTTGCAACTTCTCTTTCTAAAATGATTGCCACTCATTATCCCTGTCACTCTAGATAACCCTGCTGTACCTCAGGGAAGACTGCAGCATTGTCCACTTGTCCTAGGTCACAATACTTTGAGGGTAAATGAAAGTTTGATCCTCGTAGGTGAAATTAGGTAAATGATGGAGCAAATGTAATAAAGGGGAAAGAGGGTTGTGTTATCTATTGATATTAAAGACCATAGAAGACAGAGTTTAAATTAAAAGGTACTCATTTTAAATTGTATGCAGCTGAGGGGACCATGCATTTGAAAAGAAAATGATATTGAGCAGTGTGAATTTAATAGAAAGGGCTGCCTGATAATTCTATACTAAGAAGTAAATGCTGATGGTCAGAGCCAATAAATTACATCAAAATGTAGGCAACACTGATATAGCTAATGTGGATGAATAACTTCTGCTGCAGCAATATATGTGAAGAAAGGTAAACTGCTCAAATATAATTTGATTCTTAAAACTTTGATGGTGCTGGGAAATTTTTGTCACTACAGAGCACCATTTGAGGTTCTTGGAGTGCCCCTTTAAATTAGCTGAGAGTTCTGTCTGATGTCATCACAACTTTAATAACCACAGAAAGAGAAAGAGACAGTGTTAGGTTTTAGTGGAAGGAGCTCAACATGCAACAGGAAGCTTGATAGGAACACCAAAGTACAGATAAGGATCAGGCAAATACGAGGTCAGGGTAGCAAGAGGTAAGGTCAGGTCAGGTCAGGTCAAGTGGGCAGAGGGTCAAATACAAAATGCAGAATAAGAACTGAAGTAACACTAGAAGCACAGTAAAACTGAGCAGAACGGACTAGGAGACAGGCTATTATATAAAGAAGAAGAGGCAAGCCCTCCCAATGTCATCCCTGGGTGCAGAGAGATGTATTTAAGACACAGGTCTGGTGCACACACACCTAGAGATGCTGGACCTCACTGTGACTTCGCCTCCTGCACCACATTGTTGCAAGGAGAAATGGGCACAGCTCTGGATTCAGGGGATGAGGCTTGGTGCCAATCTGCAGCAATGAACAGGCCAGACTAGAACGCACACCGGCATGGCAAATCTACGAGGAAAGGGGAAGACTTAGGTCAAGCAGGAACCTGACAGACCGTTACCTGGGTTACTGATCCCAGTGCAATCAAAGCTTAGCTCATGATGCTCTCCATTTAAACACTGGACATGGAATAATAAAAAAAAAATAAAAAAATTCTTTGCTGTTAGTAGTAGGTGATTTAGCAAGCATCCCAGCGTATCTAGCAATTCTGTGGCAATATTCTAAAATTGAATACACAAAAAAAAAATGTCCTGGCGATTGCTTTATTTAAAACTTTGATACATATTAACGCTTAGTAAATAAAGTGAGTAACCACTCACAATGAATATTTACTATGTGCACATAGAAAAATGGATTCATAAATAACCATCCTCGTCATGATTAATTGATTTGACACAGAAGTTACATGAATTTCTTACATTGCTGGGTAGAATATTTTAGCACCATCTAACAAAATGCAGAATTTATTGAGGTCTCAAAAATGTGATCTTGCAACTGCACTACAATAGCAACTTACTGTGCTTTTAGGGGGTACAAATATAGACTACCTGCAATGTTTTAACCTTTTTTGGGAGATGTTGCCAGGTGTGAGCTTGAAAAAGATGCTGTTACACATGTTAACAAACAACAGAGCTTACATTATCTTTACTTTTGTCCTATTAAATATACACCATTGTATCATATAACATATTCTACCTTGTACAAAAGCACATTTATTTTCCAACCATCATAGAAAAAAATAAAATAAACAAAACTTACTTTTTAACAGCTGCTTGGGATAAAAGTTTAAATAATTAAAACATAACCCAGGCCTCCCTGGTGAGAGCATTAATTATAAGTATCCAGTCTGACTAATATCTGAGCAAAAGGAAATGAAATCCATCATTGCCTTAGGCTGAGTCTAGTTAACTTTGGATATGACTGTTTTATTTATCTCTCATGTACTTTAATTTAGCTAAAGGTTATTTTACGAGAGGGTGCATTTGGGAACGCAAGATTAGAGTGTGCGTCTAAATGGTTTATTCACTGAACAGTAAATTATGGTGAATAAAATTAGCAAAATTGCTAAATTCAGACTAAAATAGCCAAGTTGTGACTGTAGTCGAGTTAAGGATTGTAACAGATGCCCTGTTCCTAAATTACTGTTTTTCATTGACTGGATCGGTATACGAACCTCACCGAAAAGATTGCCCCATTTGGTTTGTATACCGAATAAAGTACCGAACACATGGACCACCCAGAACAGCCGTGTGCCACTCATTAACCCACTAGACCTCACTAACACTTTTACAAATCGGAATCACTTCAACATTCTAAGTGGTCGGCTGGGTGGACGAACACGAGTTGGCAGCCATCTTGGTTTTCAAACGCACCCAGTGGCATTTAGTCGTCGAGTATATGGAACTATTATCGGATACTCAACGTCGCAAACACTGTTGGAACTTCCATTTCCACCTATGTTCGTTTCCATTCATCAAAGAGGAGCGGTGTTCGGTGGGAGCATACTCCCGAACAAGAAACACTGTGTAAGCTTACGCATGAACAGTTTATTTGCATATATAGTTATATTTCGTACTCCCGAAAGAGACCAACCGCACAGGCTGAATTCATGGAACTCTTTTGGGCAAGCACCTCATGTGCGGTCGGTCTAAAATATACCCCGGTGGTGATTTGGCTACGTTCATGGGATCTGAGCGCTTTTTGGATATGTTGGGTGCTCAGCTCCAGGCTATCCTGGGATATAGTACTCACTGTTATAGGGGTGTTTTGGGGGGTTATTCCTATACATGTCCTGGACCTGAGAGTTAATATAATTATGTTGTGTACTTTGTGTCTGTCCCCTCTCAGGTCCAGTGGGGAATGCCCCTTGAATATGTTATTGTAGAGCCCTTGCATGGGGATTCACATAAAAGGATGTGTGTGGTCCCATTAAAACCAGTTCACTACACCCTCAACACAGAGCCTCGTCTCGTGATTGTAGGGAACAGCTATACCAGTTATACCTTCTTTATTTATCAATTGGATACCTACTTGGAAATGCTACAACACTACTCACACTAGGGGGAAAGGCCATCTCTGGTGGCGGAAACCCCTCTTCTTTTGGGGTGGCCGCTACAAGGATTTATTCACTAGATAACAAATTATGCTACACTCATAGCTCAGAGTGCATGGGCACATATTCAGGATCATACAGTCTATAGATATTTTTGAATATTTGCTCATTTATGAGCCTTACAGTTATTGTGTTCTTTACTGTATTTAAGAATAAGAATCCCCACTATAATTCCCACAACTAAATGAATTATAAGATGAAAAAAGACTGGAACTCCACGAGAACTGGTAGAGAGTTATACAGCACGCCAGGAGAGCCATTCAGTTAATATCTAGTCAATTCGTTAATACGGTAAAAAGTTACAAGTTCATTTACAGCTCCTGTGTATGTATTATTGGATTCCGAAACAATAAATGAACATATGAATTCATAAACATTGACAATACAACAAAAGCACCCTTATTTAGTGACGTGTACATTACATTATTAATATGAGATATAAAGCATTTACTCTAAGATTAGAAAGTTTGAACCAATGTTAAATTCATATGTCATATTTCACTCTGCACAAACTTTGTCTCTGCTATCATTTATCCAGTTAGCACCTGATACAAGGTGATGTGAATTTGCAGACCTCTCAATCCTCAAATTTCTTTACAGGTATGAAATGGCCGATATGTAGGTTACAACTAGGGTCTTCTCTATTCTGCCTAAGAGTGGGTCAATCTCCCAGGCACTGATGAATGTACTAGGCCGGAGCTCAGGGGGGCTCTTGCCCTACGGCTCCCATTCTGCTGTGGATCCATGGATCCATTAGTAGATAGTGAAAAGTAACAGGCAGACCATTAAATGTAATTTAAGCCTGCAAATGATTGGTTGTAGAGTTGAAAATACTAGAACAGTAATCTACAATAACTAAGGTTCTGAACACAGAGTAAATACATTTACCATTCCTTGGAGTTTTTCATTTTACTCTAACATCCATGTCAACATGTGTGTTCTGACCTAGAAAAATTCTTACATGTGCCAGGAAAGATTAAGTGAAAAACATTTTTCCTATTCGATGCAAGGATTATTGAATCAATATTAAGGGAGAATGTGATCTTTTATCTCCAAATCGTCAATCTGCACTAGTGTGAAAAAAAATCAATACAAAGCCTTTTACCTTTCGAATCATCCTTCCATAGAACCGAAGACGATATTTCTACACTATGTTCAAGGTCTTGCTGTCACGTAAGTTTTATAATGCAGGAATTTCTCAAATAAATAAAAAATACTATCATAAAATAGCATTAAGTACAAACAAAGCAGTGATGTACAATTTTGGGGGAATACATATATTCTCATAACAGTGATTCATCTAAGAGAAAATAGTTTTATACCTATAAGTGAAAAGTGAAGATGGTTTTTAAAGAAGTATTTTAGAGGAATAATGCTTTTAAATTAAGTACCTTGTTTGGTTAAACATACTTTGTATTTTTATTGAATAAAACACAATTATCTCTATTTACATGGACCATTTTGTTACTTTTCAGTTGTTTTTATAAAGAAAGAAAAATAATGAAAAATAGGTTTAACAAAATTAGATCTGCAGGATGCCATTCCCAACCTTCACTACCATTTCTAGGGAGTTCTCCCTCCTGAGCGAAGCAGGAGAGCTGCTGAGAGCATCAGATGACTGATGTGATTTGCTGGAAGTGTCAACCATTTGCTCTCAGCCAATGTGCTAAACTCTGAAATACAGGACTTAGCTCAGGAGAGCGAATGGAAGTTCTCACTGAGGGACATCTGACTCTCGGGACATGATAGTGGATGTGGGGAGCACCGCCAGGGGATTTCAGGTAAGAAGTCAAACCATTTAAAATCAGTATGTCTTCTGGCAATTGGAGGGTGCCAGAGAACTCCCGACATCATAGCCACTAAAGTAAGCCGCCACTAAAGTAAGCTGTCATGACAGGTTCATCTTTTAGCTAAATATATGACCAATCATTGGACTTGTACACAGCAAAATAATGTGGTTCATCTGAATAGATTCGTCCATAATTAAAAAATAAATAAATAAATGAATCAGGTTTCATCCATGTGGTGTTTCAGCTCAGACATATTTCATCCATGGAATAGTTTCCGCAAAACAAATTGGATGAATCAAAAGGTTGTGAAAATGGGCCTGTTTATTGCAAAAAATATAGAACGATCAAGTGATATGCAGTAACCAATAGAGGGGAAAAAATTAATTATATTTAATTAATGTATAATACATAAATATAGTTTGTTTTTGTTTTTTACTGCTTTTCCTTTTTTCCCTATTTGTCACTTGGCACTTAATCTGTGAATAAAATCACCATTTAGTGGCTGTCATCTAACCGTCAATCACCATTTCTTTTTCATGTTTTTTTTTTTATGGTAACATGATTGGGCTATATGGTGTTTCAAAGTTCAGAATTTCAAATAAATCAATTGCACAACATTTTGAGAATCATAATTGGTTTGAAACCAAATACACAAGTTACTTATAGGGACAAATCATACATTTGTGTGCCTTGAGACAGTGGTGTATCCTGGTTTTGTGCTGCCCTAGGCAGGACAAAACTCAGGCGCCCCCCTCCCCCCCGCGCCACCCCCACCCAACCCTTCCCCCCGTAACCTCTTCTACCTTCTAAATACACACACACACAGTCAGACACAAACACACACACACACAGCCAGACATACACAAACACACACACACAATAGCCAGACACAAACACACACACACACACACACACAGTCAGACACACATACACAAATACACACACACACAGTGTCAGACACACACACAGTCATACACACACATACACATAGTCAGACACATAAAGCCAGACACAAATACACACAGACACACACATACACACACACACATAGTTGACATATACATGACATAACATAGTTAGACATTAAATACACACACACATACATAGACACAAATACACACACACTCACAAACACACACATAGTCAGACACAAAATACACACACACACAGTCACTGACACAAATACACAGCATACAGTTGACATAAATATTACACATACAGTCAGATACAGTCAGACACACAAAATACACACAGAGACACACACACACACACAGTCAGACATATACATAGACACAAACACAGGTCAGACACACACACACAGTCAGACACATACACAGACACAAACACACACTCACAAACACACACACAGTCAGACACAAACACACACACACACACAGTCAGACACAAACACACACACACATTAACTTTTTTTTATTTAAATCCCCCCCCAACCTCCTTACCTTTGGGAGTGCTGGGGGGGGGTCTCTCTCCCTGGTGGTCCAGTGGTTGCAGGGCGGGCGGCGCTGGCAGGTGGGCGGCCGGCGAGGGAGCACTTCCCATGAGCTGACTGCTCAGCTCCCTCGCGCGCCGGCTGCAGAGTGAGGCTGGGAGCCGGAAGATGACGTCATCTTCCGGCTCCTAGCCTCACTTTGCGGTGCGCGAGGGAGCTGAGCAGTCAGCTCATGGGAAGTGCTCTCTCGCCGGCCGCCCGGGATGTCAGTTAGCCGCGAGGCTAACAAGGCATCTGCCCTGGGCATTTGGGGGGCGGCGTTTTTTGCCGCCCCCTGAAAAATGCCGCCCAAGGCAAATGCCTTGTTTGCCTCGCGGCTAATACATCCCTGCCTTGATAGATGTTCTTTATGTGGGCTTCATTGCCAGTATTGTGTGTTCCACACTTCCCCAGCAGGTGTGAGGAAAGCTGTGACAGGAAGCAAGGGAACTGCCCCAGGGAGGGTTCTCCTGCTCTCCCTGTCTCTCACTACTCACGTTAGAACCAGTTACCACAGGGAGGAAGAACAAAAAGTTTTAAAGATTTTTACATTAAAATCTATACATCTGCTAGTCCAATGTATAAGTGGAATTTAATACTCTTTAAAATAAGACTTTCATTTGTGTACCATGACAAGTACACTTTGCCTGACAACAATAAAAAAAGATTCCAGTGGCTCCAGCCGCTCAACCCCATTACTACTTGATTGGCTCCTTAAGCAGGACACCAACTTAATAGCTTCATTACCAGCTCATTGGCTTTAGAATTGAGTGATATATCTCCTTCTGTATCTTATATTCCATAGACAAAGACTGGTAAGGGGAGAGGGACAGAATCAAGGGATGTACTGTACAGTCAATACATTATATTTCTGTGCAAAGGGTGAAGGAGAAGGAACCAGCTACAAGCCGCTAGCAACAAGAAACAGATCTTAGGAACATTCTATTTAAAGTAATCCCTACCTACCTCCAGCAGGACTATGATGTTGGAGGAGCTAGTTTTTAGGGTTCCTGGTCAGCTAGTTATTTTATTATCTTGTTTATAGAGAGTTGGGATAAATAATGTCAATAAGGTCCACAAGGCCACACATATGTTTATTTTATTTAATATATATATAATTTATTTATATTATTTTTATTTATTTTATATATATATTTTATTTTATTTTATTGAAAGAGAAGAAGAACAAGGCCAACAATCCAGTTCTCTTTGATGCACAATAGTTAATGTGAGTTACAAGAGGACATTTACTTTTTGCCGGTTAAAATGTTTCTTACTTGCGGGCTTTTTTAATGCAGGCAGCAGTTGCCAGTGGAGGAATTAAAAGAAAAAATATTTACAGTAGAAGTAATTATGTAGTGAATTAAATGTGTTTTAAACAAATGTGACTTTGTTTGATGCCTATCATACAGATATGTACGGTTGTTTTTGTGTGATAACCTGTGGTATAATATAGAACGTGTCTATACAGTGTGTACACACATTAAAGGGACACTATAGTCACCAGAACAACTACAGCTTATTGAATTTGTTCTGGTGAGTAGAATCATTACCTTCAGGCTTTTTGCTGTAAACACTGTCTTTTCAGAGAAAATGCAGTGTTTACATTACAGCCTAGTGATAACTTCACTGGCCACTCCTCAGATAGCTGTTAGAGATCCTTCCTGGGTCATGGCTGCCTAAAATGCATCCAAACATTCAGTGTCTCCTCCCTCTGCATGCAGACACTGAACTCTCCTCAGAGAGATTCATTGATTGGCCAGGGCTGTGCTTGACTTGTGCTGACTCTGCCCCTGATCTGCCTCTTTGTCAGTCTCAGCCAATCCTACGGGGAAGCATTGTGATTGGATCAGGCTACCACTTCTGATGATGTCAGCAGACAGCTGAGGCAAACAGCATGCGGAGCTACAGCTTCAGGCTTGAATACAGTAAGATTTTGCTATATTTATGGAGGCATGAGGGGCCCAGTGGACCAGATGGTGGGTTTAACATTATAGGGTCAGGAATACATGTTTGTGTTCCTGACCCTATAGTGCTCCTTTAAATCTTGTCTTTTCTGGACAAAATAACAGATAAAATGTATCTAAGTAGGATTTGCATGTTTGTATCTCTGTATCACCAGCTGATAACTTTATTGTGCTTGATTTAATTTTCCTTTTTCATGTTTTCAAAATAATTGAATGCACACAACACGCCATTCATTTGAAAAGGTCTGTGCCTAAATGAATAACTAGAGAGATATAAGATTTCTAAACATAAATCATGGCATTTTCATGATGTTCACTAGGGATTTTAATGGGATTTTCACATAGTTTGATGAAAAAATGATTTTTACATTCATTAGAGTTCTGAGAATATTGCTTGGCGGGACTGACTCTTCAAAGCTTTAAAGTAGATCTGTCATGTGCTTGGTCTAATAAAATGAATGATCAATATCTTAATAAATCTTTTTTTAACATAATTACTAAATGTGTTTCATTTTACAGTTATTTGTAAGGTTAAGAAATAGCTACATAATCTTATATATTATTTTGTGATTATCGGTGTTATCGATTAAAGTAAGAATTCAAGGTGAATCCAAAGTGCATTTCACATTTAAGGTCAGAGTTGCTGAGCGGAAAGCATAGTTGACTTAGGGAATTTTTCTATTTTGTATATTTTGACCTCGAAGTGGCACTCCAAACCCCTAAAGCATTTTGAAGAGCTTTATGTGTGAAACAGGAATCTCTTTTTTAACTATTACATTTTTCATTTTACAAAAAGTATAGATTGTAATAATACACATTTTTTTTAACCAATGTACCTTTTTACACTTCCTCCCGGCTTGCAATCTAAAAACAGGTCCTGTTACTTCCTAGTTTGGTTAGCTCAGTTGAGCTAAATTCAGGAGGCAGCAATTACCCAGAATTCTTGCCTTGCGAGAGATATACCCCAAATGAAAAACCCCATAATTAAATACATCTGTGTTTTCATTGGGGTTAAATCTACTAAACAGTGCTTTTTAAATCTCTGATATTTGGGCAGCGGAGGATCAGTTTAACCCCTTAAGGACACATGACGGAAATATTCCGTCATGATTCTCTTTTATTCCAGAAGTTGTGTCCTTAAGGGGTTAAATTCAAATTCCCTTTGAATTCTCTCTTTCATGAATTACCCTTTGTATATTTTAATGTGCTTAAACTCATCACGTATAGTTTCCAAAACACATGATATCACTATATGGTAGGAAACTCCTTGATGTGTAGTGGGAAGGGCCTCCATCAGAGGGTGGGGGCGGAGCAAGTATCCTGTTAAGAGGCCGATCTGAACCCTAAGTCCTATCACTATCTCCCATGTCTAGACGGTATGTTAGAACTCAGGCCTGTTACAGTGGTGTGCTGAGTGACACATTTCTCCTCCTGTACAGTAGTGACAACATATCACTTCCTCCCAGCGTCTGAATATGCCATGCAGGAGAGAGAAGGAGTGCATCAATATTTGCAGCCAGATGTCAGCTGGACCCAAGTGAAGTCAATCTCCTGTAGGAAACCAAGAGGATGGCTTAAAACATATATATTGGAGTGTATGTGCCGTGCATTGTGAGTGTTTTGTGTATGCCTGGCGCTGTGTGTATCTGTGGGGTGTGGCATTGTGTATGTGAATGTGGGTATTTGTCTGGCAGTAAGTACCTTTGTTTGTGTCTATCATGTAAGTGTTTTAGGAAGGTTTCAGCCATTGGGGTTGTAAGGGTCCTAAATCGTTCTAATGGCAGCCCTGATGGTGGGAAATCATGTTAATGCATAACATGCCCCCCTACCATTATCCTATGCACATACCACTGTCGCTGAATGAAAGTCATGTAACAGAACATTCAGTGTGAGCAATGCCCATATTTTGCTCCCAAAAAATGGAACCTACTTCCAGCTAATGTAATCATTCCTTGGCGATGTGTTGTGCATGTTGATCTCCTGTAATATAACACTGTCTATAATGCCTGGTACTAGGGGCTATAATCACCAATTTGTTTCACTGCATTTGTAGAAAGTTATGGCTTTGGAATTACAAAGGTTTATGAGGCTTTAAGTTAAATGTATGTTTTGTGTAAATGAGAAGATAAATTCTGTTACAATGCTCCAAACAAAGAGTAACTAGGGAATATAAATAATATGGTGACAACGAATTTCTTTTTTTATTAGGAAAGTTAATATAAAGGGCTAACCACGATTTCCCTATTTTAGAAATTAGGTTGAACGTACTGTATTTAAGGGACAACGATCATCAAATGTTAACTTTTTTTAGGCTTATTACATTTAATGGTACTTTATCATATTTTTTAAAATGATGTATATTGATTTTTTTTTTTTGTGAGGAAATGTCGCTTTTTATCTGACTTAGCAGCCATGTTGGGTCAGACTCTTACTGCTGCACAACCCAATGTGTCTGCTGCTGTGATTGCTCTGTGTGAAACAATGTGTCTGTCTGCTGCTCAAGTTAGGTTGAGCAGCAGTTAGATAACAGAGTCTGACCCAACATGGCTGCTCAGCTATATAAGAGAGACACCCCCCCCCCCAACCCCAAGATGGTTGCTCAACCAGAAAAAAAATACATTAAAAAATATATAAATATATCAATATACATAATTGAAAAAACAAAGCAAAACAAAAAACATCAACAGTTTCATTAAATGTAATAAACTGTTCTTCCAAACTGCATTCTAGCAACCAAGGAAACGTTTATGGCGTTATAGCTTATATTTGTCCATACTAACGATGCATTCCATGTTTAAAATAAATGTTTTGCTAACAATTTGATTCAGTGAAATGGTCAAAACACACACAAAAAAAACAAACAAACAGGAGCAACATTCTTCCAGTGGAAGTGATAAAAGCAAGTATGGGTAAGGCATGGTAAATGTGCATGCCAGCATGAAGACAAAACATACAAAGGGAACTTTGAAAGAAGCCAATTACATGGCATCTGTCATCTGAAATTATATCCAGCTTCTGTGAATGTAGCAGACAGCAATACCAAGTCCTAAACAATTTATAGGTTAATATTCACTTGTTTTTGGCTATTTTGTTTTCAGTTTTCAAATAATAAACTACTAAGCATCCACTTCATCTGCCTAAACCCTCTGTCCCTTGCTTCCTGTCTAAGGTTTTTCCTTTGTAGTAGAAAAAAAGTCCAGCTGTACGAGACATCATCTCACAGCTGAGTGGTCTCTCCCACAACTTTATAAGATAGTGCTCAGACAGCCATCACAAACATGCAGTGTTATTACTAAGGGAGATATGTCAGGAATTCAAAGTGACTTCACAATTTTAAGTGAAAATATTTGAACTGGAAACAATCTTTGAAGTCCGCTGTGCTCCCAGTTCAGCAAAGTTTGCCTGGAATTTAAAATTGATTTTGAATTCCCACTTAAGTGAATAACTCAGATGCACCGCATTCAACAAGAAAACATGAATGGAGCCTGAAAGGTAATTGAAAGCGATGCCTCAGCTTCTATAATCTTAACAAATAGCTTCATCCATGGATTTATGAAAAACTAATTATGATGGAGTCTGCTTTGGGCTGGAATCCTTTAAAAAGACAGCTAAAAAAGCTAGTAATGAGAGCAACAGGATTAACCGTAAGCCTTTCACCTACTCTCTGGTCTACTGAGATCTCTCTGCAGAATTAGACACGTGAAGTTTGTATAATTCTGAATCAAATTCCGGACAAATTTCAGCAGATTCAGAAGTGACTGAATTTCTGAATTCACAGAAATTGAAAATGGTGAATCAATAATAAATCAAATCCATTAATTTTGATAAGGATAGCAAATTAGGGAGTTATCTACTAAACAACTTAGAGCCACATCTGGAAAATGTTTTTTCTTAATTTTAATCTTTCAAAAGTTAACTAGATAACTCCCTTATTTTTGTACTTTGTGACTGCCCCCCTGATTCATTTCCCACAGCGGTTAAAATTCAGTTTGTCCGAATTGATATTTTCCTAATTGTGGACTCACCAAAATTCCAAAATTAACAAATAAAAGTGAAACACATTTTCCCCCATGCTTTTCTCTAGAGTGAACCCTGATCATTTTTATTATTATTATAGCGCCAACAAATTCTGCAGAATTTTACAATCCTAGAATATTAATAACTTACAACAAGTAGCTGAGATACAGAGACATGAGATGAGGAAGACCCTGCTCAAAGGAGCTTAAAAATATCAAAGTAGAGTGTTCTAATTTGTATTCATTTTAATATTAGATTGTATCATTATGATTATTAGTTCAAGCTCTCTTGGGTAGAACTCTCCTTTCTCATTTGTCTTTTTATGTGTATATGTGTAATATATGTGTAAGATTGTTTGAGTGGAAGTCCTTGCATAGGAAACTGTGATCAGTCTGATTATCTGTGTTTTAACCAATTGAGAAGCTATTCAATCATAACAATTAAAATTCAAGCCCAGTCTATTGTAAGCATGTAGGTCAATGCCCTGACCATATCTGATGGTGTCATTGGAAGGTCTGCCTTAAAAACGGAGCTTAGTGTCCTTGTCTTGAAGGAGAGAGACAAATCAATGGTTGGACTTTTTAAAGTCCAATGAAGATTAAGGTAGCTTTTGCAATAGTTATTGCTCCTAGAAAAAAGAGAACTGAAGGACAAATTCTCTAATCAGACATGACAGAAGAAGAAGTCCAACATCAAGGATTTAGGGAGTAATATTTTGGAACTCTCGCATGACCAAAATGCTTAGAAACAATGAGTTAAAAAAAAATCATAACCTGTTTGGAAAACTGAATCCTGCTTGAGAAGAATTTTGATAATCAAGAAACTTTGGGTGCTGGAAGCATCTCAATCTCAAAGTATTTACAAAGTAGCACCACAAAGTAGCATGACACATATTGAATAATCAGATATCTAGAACTACATAATGGAAAAACAAACTGGGAAATGCATTGTATAGAAGTTTCTTTATGCTCATACCTGTCGTAGGTTTGTCTTTAAGAGGAAGAATCTCTTTTGATGATTTGAGGTCCACAGCAATAAAATTAACAATAAATAGTTAAAACACTACATAGTTCTAAATCAGGCTTCCCCAAAATCCAGCCCTCCAGATGTTGCTGAAGTATAACTCCCATGATTCTAGAAATGAAATAGGCTGAGAATCATGGGAGTTGTAGTTCAGCAACATCTTGGGGAAGCCTGTTCTACATAGTAGATTTAACAACATCAGTCCGCTTTAAGCCACATTTTCACTAATTCTCTGCCTTTTACCCAAGCTTTTCATTATTATCCTTTGGACAACATTGTCCTGCTTCGGCAAGTTAATGATTTTGGAGAGAAGAATAACATGTTTCACATACCTGAGAATTTTTCCTTTAACAGACATTTAATCATCAACTACTCTATTCAGATAAGTAATTGATTCAAGCATTGAATTCAATATCTTTTCAGAAAAATTTCAAATAAACAGGTCGTTGAATAGAACAGAGTAGAGTTTAGAAGAAATTGGCGAGTTCACAAGGGACAGTTGTTGACCTAACTCTAAAACAAGTTCAGTAAACAACAGGATAGCCTGAACATTTTCATATTTACTCTTTCTAAACGTCACGACTTCAACAAGGATCTTTTTACATAGTAACATAGAAACATAGAATGTGACGGTACGTTCTATATAAAGCATTGAAATTGCTTGTGTAAACCTAAACACATGTTGACAGGCCACCATGGATGATTCAATTTAGAATTCTTAAATAACATGTTGCTAACATCAATCACAGAGGACCAAGCCCCAGGCTATGTCTCTGCTGTTTTTACAGCATCAATCAACCTGGTTTCAACACAATGTCACTAGCAGTGCTCCATTTTAGGAAGTACTGCACCTGCCGCAAGACAATAAGTATTGCACATGATAAATTGTATCCTTATATTGTCATTTATCATGTACTGTATGTTAATGTTGCATCCACTTCAGAATCGATATTTTATACCAAGACCAACTGGAAGATAAACAGAAAGATGTAAAATTGCACAAGTGTCAACTTCACATTTATAATTTATAAAAAAAGGCTCTACTACAGCAGCTGTGACCATGCACACAGGATAGACCTGCAATCACAAGATGCCTTGAAAAATCTCTTAATTTAGTGAAATGTTGTTAAAATGCACACACAGTTGCAACACAACCAGCATCTTTAACCATAAAATAGTTTCTTCAAAAATCAGACAGATGTGTCTATTTGGAAACAGATTTGTATCTAAGCAATTTGTTGTATGAGTTGTTTACACATTTCAGAAGTTTAGTTTTTTTTTTTTATTAGTCTAACACAATATGAATATGGTATCAGAATATTATCTGGTTTAAAAACTAGATGCATTTGCATCACTGAAAGGAATTGGTGAATTTTACAGATAATGCTTTGTCACTGTCTAAAATGTATTCTTTTTTTTCTTTATATTAGAGATCTTGAACAACCTACGTAAGCATGTACCTCCACTACGGTCATACAATTATTATTATCTTCTCCCTGTGTTAGAAAACTTTTTATTTTTATTTTTGTATATTCTTTATTTTTGGATCGCAGTGATAAGTACATATTCAAGATGTGACATAAAATATATCAACATATATGCAGAGATGTACAATGTGTGCTGTGCACACATTGTAGGCTTGGTGAACATGTCTGGCCAGACGTAGGTAAACAAACTAGCAAACTAATAAACTTCCAGGCGAGCAGATTATCATGATAGTTATGTAGCTTACTCATTTTAATAATATTTAGCATGCTAGAGATCCCCTGGGTTTCAAGAACAATAAGTAATTTGAAAACTTTTTTTATGCCTGTTTCCATTCTCAATAAAATCTGAATAACACCGTTAACCAATGTAAAACCCTGTATTATATTGCATTCTTTAATAAAGTGACTTATTAAAAAAATCTACATTGTTTAAGCAAAAAGCAGGACATACAAAACTATAACCTGCTCATTATTAAACACAGTTTGTTGATCTAAAAAATAATTCTTGAAATCTTGAAGACAAAATGGCATGTATATGAGGCAACAATATTATGGTTACAATTTAGGTCATCTGAGTATTAATTTCCTTTGGATCAACTAGAGACACAGAGATGTGAGAATAGCCTGTCAAACAATGGAGAAGATTTATCAAAGTGTTCTATTCAAAATCTGGTTTCTGTGGTTCCACCAGTTTCCATGGTGACTGCACCACGTTTAGTACTTTCTGGCACTTTTTGGAATAGAACATTTTAATAAATCTCTCACATTGTTTCAGTAATCTATACAATGTTAAACCTAAGAAAAATGCATACATAATAAATACAATAAAACCAACCTATGTAGGTGTGCTTTGTACACTTACTTATTTTGATGCCGTGCACCTTTCAGGTGTGCGTGATACTGTTCAACGGAGTTTAAAACCATGTTGCACGTATTACACGAGTAGCTACTTCTCAGGGCTGCAAAAAAAAAAAAAGAAACTCATAACACAGTGGTCACACACACAAAACAATTGTTGTGCATAACTATACATCTGCTATAAAACGCATTCTAACATAAATAAAAACAAAAGAGCAGGCAAGGATGATGAAACATGCATTAATAATTTCAATATACAAGATCTGGGATTAATACAATATAATCTAATACATTGTATGATCCAAACAACGTTTCATTTGTGTGAACAATCTCTCGGGAAATTATACGGTTGAACGCCAGTGGTTTTCTTATGTCTGATAATGAGCAGCATTTAAAGGAACATATATATGTGCAGAGTCAATATTTAAAACCTCTAATAGTTTATCAAAGATAAACAAATATCAACACAAATTACTTTTTTGATTAACCCTTGACTAACACACTCTGCCTGCATGTTTGTGTATATATGCCGGGTTACTTCCTTAGATTACTAGACACACAGATAGACTTTGGAGAGCTAGGTTCCTAAAGGACTCTCTTTCCTCAACTTACTACCACTTAATGTATAAACAGATTAAGATACCGTGCTAACTCCAAGATACCCCAACAATTCAAAGCAAGAAAAAAAATGGAAAAGAACAGTCTGCGCCAAATAACAAATATGAATATAAAGGGAATATGTTTAAATCTAATACTTTGAATACAAAGTGCACTAAATGACCCAAAGAGCATATCTTCATGGTTACAAAATAATTATATTTTGTCCTGCACTAATCCTGGTACCTTATCTGGCGCAGTCTGTTCGCTTCCATTTTTTTTACAACCACTTGCTTATTTTGGTTAATCCATTCTTTTATAGATGATGTGACCGACAGCTGGACAACTTCAAGTAGTGGAACAAACATAACCACAAAACTGAACTTTTTCATCAGAATTTAATGTTATAAATAATACAAGTTTGATACAAGTTCGATAACTGTGTCATGAAAGAGCTAACTTACAAACTTGTTGGTAAATAGCTGTCACTTTTAACAACAGATGGTAGCATGTAGTGGCTGTAAATTATCACCATCATTTTCCTGCCTGTGATAATTACGTTAGCCCATTGTTTTCAGTAATTATATCACAGGCAGGGGGGGAGATTTTGCTGTAATGACTGGGAGTGTATGACTGTATTGTATTGTGTTTGATGATTGGCTGTTCCACAAGACCATGTGGGGGGGAACTGTGTGCAACAACTTGCATAAAAGAAAGCCCTTTGCTGCCATTAAAAGAGTTCTTCTTGACCCTCAACACGTAGTCTTGTCTTGTGATTGGAGGGGACAGCTATACTCACGCTGGGGATTGCTATGCTTTGCATACTCCCCTGAGCTTTAATCACTTAGCTCTTTTAAGAGCTCGTTCCTGATACGCTCTCCTGGAGGAGAGGTCTTTCCCACACGATCCTGCAGGACAGAAGATGATGAAGGAAGACGGCGAGACTCCAGTTAACCTACGGCGGTTGTGGAGTCTGCGGTGGTTGTGGTGTCCGGTGCGGTGCTTGTGGTCCTTGGCGCAAGCTAGGACGCATCCATCAACAGAAGGTACTCTGTTGAAGTAAGGGGAGTTCCGTTACAGGGTTGTAACAAGATTTTTTGCTTCAACGAGATTCAGCTGTTGACCTCTTTCAACTAGAGGGTGGTTAAATATTTTGGGCTCAAGGCAGTTAATAATTGTAAACTACTCAGAAACAAGCCTTTAAGTAGAGGCTAGTGTCTCCCACAAAGAACAATGGGAGTCAATAGCTGTTACTTAGTGAATGACTTTCAATAGTGGCACCCAGCAACTCCTTGTAGTTGTTTGTGAAATGTTACATTTGGTAATCAGCCACTATCCTCTACAACGTAACAACAGGAACAGTAATAAGAGGTGATTGGTTACTAAAAAGTAGTGATATCATTGTATACAAGTCCTAGATGTCTAAAGAAGGCACATTTTAAGCTGGTGTGCTGCGGTAATGGACCACAGAAGTTTGAAACCACATAGTTACGTGTTTTAAAAATTTTTGATGATTGAGTTCTAGCAGATGGTAGGTAAACAAAACGAGTCATAGAAAACAGTTTTATAGAACAAATGTGTGTAGAGGTGATCAACGAACACATGATCAGGCAACGTATTAATATAAATTGACAATGAACGATTAATTAAATTGAACTGTATAATAATTTCTAAACAAATACTGTTTTAAATTAATTGCAGTTTCATTTATCAATTGATCTGGAGGAATACTGAATATTTAAAATAATTCTTCAATATGACTTAATAATTTTGGTCATAATTATGGAATACACAAATGAAACTATGGATAGAAGCACCTTGAATCTCATGGCTACTAGACAACCCTATTTAATAAAAGGCTTATTAATGGGTTTACGCAGAAATTAAAATATTTCTTTAAAAAAAAACTAGTTTGACTTTCTTCAGGATTTCACCAGTATTGCATGTATTACTTCTTTGAGCTCATAAATATAACTTTGAATTACTGCTTAAGCTTTCATTATTATAATTCAGAAAGGATAAAAAGTGATTAAAATTTCATTATTTTTTTCCATGTTATAAATATAAATGCTGTCTTTGGAACATATATTTGAGTCTGTAAGTTTTCATATTTTTTTAAAAATCTCTTTGAGAAATAAATGAGCAATATCTGTTAAGTCATGTTATACACTCTTTATATCTAGCATTGCAAAATGTTGCTGACATTATATAAGTAAATTATATTATTAGCAAAGGTTTTAAGGAGTGCATTCTTAAGTGTCAGTTGAGAATTATCCATTAGTATTTAAGTAATTTTAAGTGAAAAAAATAAAACCACATCACATAAAATGTAACACAATGAAAAACAAGAAATAAAATTATAAAGAAATAAAATAAAATAACAATATTACTCTAATGTTGTGAATTCTTTGTATAAACTCAGTTTGTATTTTGTATTAAATCCCCGATGTCAGTGAACCATTATTGGATTGCACTCGCAAGTTAAAGAGCCTACAAATGTATAGGCAGTATAGTTTAGAAAACATTTACCAAGGGGGTGCCACAATCACAAAATGTGCATATATTTACCATATATATAGGGAGATAAACATGAAGTAGAGAGAATAAAAAACATACATAGTGAAGTATTTAATAACAAGATAGTACAGAATAAAAATTAAAATATACACTCACAAAAGTGATGGCACAAAGAGACATATATCTCAAATTGTGCAAAAAACACTTGTCAACCCTTCTGGGTAAAGTTCCCTTTATATATAAGTCCACTGTCAGTGCCTTCCAGATAAAGAATCCCAGGCAGAGAGAGGATCAGATCTTTTCAAGGAAGTGCTGGCAAGCCTCACTGCTCAACGTGTTTCGTCCACCGGACTTTTTCCAAGAGCTTTTTATTCTGTACTATATTGTTATTAAATACTTCACTATGTATGTTTTTTATTCTCTCTCCATGTTTATCTCCATATATATATATGGTAAATATAAGCACGTTTTGTGATTGTGGCGCCCCCTTGGTATATGTTTTCTAAACTATACTGCCTATACATTTGTCTATATTTTGGGAATTGGGATTCCTTATTTGGAGAGGCTGACCTGCACTATTTATGCACTTTATCCCTTACACCGTTTTATGCTTATTTCTTAAAGAGCCTACAAATTTTCATGAAAAGTCATAAAAAAATAATTAACCACAAACTAATCCTCAATTAGCATGCAGAACAGAGTATAGACCATCTATAGTAAAACCTTTCTAAAAAAAAAAATCGCTTCCAGATAAAACAATTCACTCACAAGATAAAATAAAAATATGAACATAGCACAAGTTCCATCAGTATATAGAAGAAGACCCAATAGACTACTCATAAAGTGATGCACTGGAATTCTCATCAGGAGTTCATCAGGAGTTCATATACAATATATATGTGCTGCTGGAGCCTATTCACATGGCATACCACCACAACCAGTGCACTCACTCTCTAAACAGATATTTCAAAGCTCACAAAACTTCTTTAAAAACACAGAACCCAAATAAAAATAATGGGGGTTTAGTTACAGTATATGATCATAAATTGTATAAGCCTGCCACAATGTCAATGTACCCCATTATTGGCAGGTCTGACTCTTCAGCCTAATGTCTGCTCTTATGAGATTAATTAATTTACTTGGGAAAGGCTTCCTCCTGGGACTCCCTGCAGGGCAAGGTTAAATACAGCCCTGGACTTAGACACCTGTGACAAAGACATATATATATATATCACCTGAATTTGCATACATTATAAGGGTGCTGTTGGGGCCAATTCGGACAACATACCATATCCAGCGCACTCACTCATTCCCTAATTGAGAGAGATTGCAGTGAGTCCCAGAAGGAAGTATTTCCAAGTAAGTAGATTAATTACGTAAGAGCAGGCATAAGGTTGTCAGAATAGGGCCTGACAAGAATGGGAAACATTAGCGTTGCGGCAGCCTTATGCAAAATAAGTGAAGCCAATACAACAATATATGTGAAAAAATAAACAATAAAAGTTATCAAATATTATAATGTAGCAGCTCCTCTCTATGTTATATTGGAAAGATAATAAAATAGCAAATAGTGCACACCGTAAACAAGGAGTGTAAAGTTAAAAACCTTACTGACATAAAATACGGTGTGCTCACTCCAGAAGGCGTAGGTGGTTTGTATCCCATCCAAGGATATCAGGAATGCAAGGGTGGCCCGGACAAATAAAAAAATACTTTATTAGTAAAAAAAACAACAAAAAAAAACAATAAAAACAAATATAAAAAAAAGAAAAACACTATTATTGTGAAATGAATGGTTATGTGATGTCATAAGTCACATAACCAGAAATGAATTGGAATGTAATTCAAATAAAAATGGAAAATAGAATAAAAGGAGGGAAAATATATTTGGAGCTTGTACAATATGTTTTTTTTTTAATTAAATGGGCTAACAGTAAAGCAAAAGTTAAGGTTGGGGATTTTCCAAGATGGTGCCGTTGCCCAATTCACATGATTGGTGCGGCAATGTGGCCAAACCCAGTTAATAATGTAGGTCTTCCCATTAACCGTGTGGGAAAGAGAGACTCCAAAATGGCGTTAATGGCCATGTCAGTTGAACTGCACGGCAGCGGCATCAAGAATGGGAGGGCATTCAGAACTGGCCATCATAAGGGAAAAACGGGGATATTCCAAACTGGCATCGGTGCGGACGCTGCATCAAACAAACAAAACTCCCCGTCCTTAGCAAAAGAGGAGGTGAAGACAGAATCTTAGGATAGGAATAAGGTGAAGAGCCAGGCTGCAAATTAAGCAGTCCAGCTCCTTAAAATGGCGTCAAAACAGAAAGGAGGATGCAAACTACAAAGAGAAAAAGAAGTCAAACTTAATGGGAATATGTGAAATGGTCTTAAACTAAAAAGATTCCATATCAGATAACGATATATACATATACTGGGTGACACAAGCTATAACAAGGCAGCTGATGCCTGTGACGGACCGCTGGCACTCCGACCAAGTACCTACACCAATTGATGCTCCTAGTGCATGCCGAGGACTCCAAGCACTCCACCAGATACCATAAGCACTGCAGACCCCACTTCCAGTGATGTAGCTGCGCCGGGGTCTCGCCGTCCTCCACCCACCCTGGACCCAAGACCAGGATCTAGCTCCCAGTGGGCAGAACTCTACTATTCCAGAGAGTGTAGCAGGAACAAGCTCTTACAAGAGCTTACACTCAGGGGAGTATTGTGATTATAGCAATCCCCAAGAGTGTAGTTATCCCATCCCCCAAACATGAGCCAAGGCTTCAAGAAGGGGTCAAGCAGGTCTGTTTAATGTAAGCCAGAATTCACAATTTATACAATTCCTCAGGCCAGAGGCACACCCCCTGGACCTGATGGTACACAGGCACACAAGGGACATAAACCAATCAAAACAATACAACAGTGTCCGACACTCCCACATACAGCACACAAGCCCTCCCCTCTGCCTGGGATATAATTAAAGCAGCTAATACAATAACCTAATTATCCACAGGCAGAAAAACACAAATTTTCCCCAAAGTCCAGAAAACAACATATCCAAAAATCACCCAGATCAGAGCAGGGGTTCAAAAGTTTTATGGAAGTCACATTTGACCAACCGCAAGCATGGCTTTCATGCCCAAAACAGTTCCACAGATTTAGGCTGTGTGGCCGGTTTATCTTCTCCTCTATGCTGGAGATAATTGGCTTAAGTGGCTGTGGTAACTTAATTATCTCCAGGTACAGGAAATATCTCTAAGTCAGAAACTGTTACAAAAACCACATAAAATTACATAACTCTTATAATATAATGTTTAACCTATATGTCCAACATATTCCCAGATAGCTTGGATCTGAGGACACAATGTGTCCAATGTTAAAAGTGCCCTATAGTACAAGGAAGGGTGGGGTCAGAAAATAACAAGGGCTGATGGGAGATTGAGGAGGGACAAAGCAGCCAGTTTAAACTGGTCTGGCAGTGTCCCTGGGACAATGCCTTGCTGGAGAAAAAAAGAGGACAGGAAAAAGGGGGAGGGGAAGAGGCACATTTTCCCATGGATTTAAAGGGGCAGAAAAAGTGTTTACAATCCAATATGCCAAAATAGAGCTTTTAAAAGGCAATACATCCCAGGGGCCATAGTCACAGGGCAAGAGGCTAGCAAGCAGGCCTCTCCAAGTACAAGTGGCGAGGTTACTTTTGCAACAATGCCAATTCCAATAAAGGATTTTGCAAGGTGTTTTGAGCAGTGGAAGAGATGCTGGAAGCACTGTGTGAGTCCCAAGGTGACTACTTTGAAGGGGACTTAGGCGTCATTGTCCTATGTACAAGGTTTCTTGTATCTTGTATTTTCTTCAATTAATCTTTCTATTTATCTACAATATTTACTGTACACCCTATATTTAAATCTAGAGATTATAAAATCTCGAACGTTAGGTATTGACTCTACTGAAAGTATACTTAAAATAAGTCATCAAAGGCTGTAGCAAGTATATAGTTCCTGAGGTTTGACATACAAACCAGTTTTTACACACAAAGCACATTTATAATAGAATGACACTACTGAAAATGTCACTGGGTTAATCCTCAAGAGTTATATAAAGAAATATATGCCTAAAGCAACAGTACGGGGTTCCAACATTATCTAAACACCTTTTCATCCTGCTCACTCTCCATGCCAATAATTATCATTTCATCTGAATATTTTTTCTGTCTAATATTCCTCCAACAGAATAGAAGTAAATAAGAATATTTTAATTGGAATTAAAAGTTTGCATTACTTGCAATGCATCAATGTTGCAATTCTCATGTTACAATTTAAGAATTATTGGTGTAGTTGTCAATGATTGTGAACTTCAGGATAGTTAGATTCGAAGGTGACTCAATGCCAGTTGAGATATCACACTGATATCTGCCATGGGCACTTGAAACTTTTAAAAATCCGATAACGTCTTATAACGTCTTTTTTAGATCTCTGCAGAGTGGATGTATTTGGTTTAATGGTCTATAACTGCTTATAGCTCTACCTCAGTCTCAGATTAAATCAGTCATCTATCTAGATTGCAAGCTCCCTTGTATTAGATCCATTTTATTTTGAGTGCCATTGTTTTTCATTATTCAGTTTAATGCCTTACAAAAAAGCCAGTGTATAGATAAAATATAAAAATATATAAATGTGCATTATTCATTGTTCTTCTGTTCCTAAGAATATTACTTCCTCTGCCACATACTTTGCAAATTGCAATCTACAACATAGATCATTTTCAGTCAATGTTACATTATCTGAAAATAAACCATTATACACTATTCAGTGACACATTTTTATTGGCAAGACTATTAATATTCAACAATGTGGAGAAAAGTTCATTTTTCCCAGTTGTTTTTGTGTTTTTTTAAATTAACTTTTCTTTGTTTCATTGAACACGTTTTCCATGTTTTTGATTTGGTAGTTAAATATGCCTAAATAAGAAGTAAATGCCATCACACTGCAATATGGGGAGATTCACTTGAGAAAAGAAAAAGTTGCATTCATTATTGCAGCATGAATTTTGCCATATTAAATCATTGTTTAGAATTGTTAACAACTCCGCTGTACTCAGAGGTGAAATGATATAGGATACAGTGCTGTATTTCAAGACATAGATTTATAAGTAGTGAGGGATAACATGGCTTACAGTTAGGGAAAGCTGTAGGTTTTGGCAACTTAGGGTTAGAGAGGCGAAGGTTTAAGGGGAACTTATCGTTAGGGGTACCTGCCTTTAAGATGCTGTATACTGTAAACCAAATTATCAGCCAAGACGAAAGATACCCCTAACTTTAACCCTCCTGAACAAGAGATAGTGGCTGTCTCTTTAGAACACGTGCCTGGGAGCTGGAGTGTGGTTATAGTTGCATTCCACAACAGCTGGAGAAGACCCTGTCCTATGAGATATAAAAAAAGTATAAAAGAGAACAATATATTATTTGAAATACTGTTATCAAGGAGTCCTGGCGCATCCCATGAACCACTCCATCTTTGATCTCATGGTTAATGATGTATCCACACTTCTTCAATGGCATTATTTCTTGTACAAAACACAGTTCAACATTATGTGCCCATGTCTGTCTACCTCTCTAGCTACACAAACAAAATGTTCTATAGATGTGTTGAGGTGTTTTAGGGTTCTGAATATAAACCTGTTTCACCACTTATTTGGATTCCAAACATGTAGAAATCCAGTATCTGAATTAGACAATAAATTAATTGTAATATACATTTGCTGACAGCTATAGGTTGCTCTGTTTGTGTGCATTATGTTGCTTAAAATTGTTATGGGCAAGTGCAAATATTACATGTTTAAACTTTGTCTTTAAGAGATATTGCAAACTGACAAGGTGTTAGAAATTGAACATATTGTTTTCTATACATGTTTCGTTAAGCAATAACCTCTTACCTACTTTCAGTGCATAATATGTTTACGCCAATTCGTCTTAGCTTAATACAAAAACAAGTAATGCATAACCTCTTCAATGCTATGCTACGTCATTCTGACTTATGCCATTTTTTCCTAAGTTATTGGAATTTTCCATGATGTGTGCACCCTTACATTTTAGTATGAACAATAGATAAGATGCCTAGGTCATGACAAATAAACAATAGATAAGATGTCTAGGTTGTGACAAATAAACTATTGATAAGATGTTCAGACTTTGACGCCTTCTCGTCTTAAGTCAGGGAATTTCCCATGATGTGTGCACCCTTACTTTTTACTTGTGGAGATGTATCTTTGCCAAGTTAAGGGAAGTCCTAATGCACATCTAAGATATTAGTATGTGTACTTTAAATGTTAATGGACAGAGGAGAGATTTGGAGACAGAGACACTGTCGCTCCATTTTATAGTGACTGAGAGATGTTGACATGTTCAAGAGGGTATGTTATACTATTTTAATGATATTGCAAGCATATTGTTTAATCGTATAAACCAGCAGTTCACAAACTGTGTGCCACGGCACCCTGGGGCACCGCAACATGCACCCAGTGGTGCTGCAGAATATTTCCTCAGTGCTATGATTATAGCACCGGGGAAACATTACTGGTCAACAGGGACCCGGTCGAGTGCCGCAGTCCTTTAAGACCGTGACCGGGCCCTGTAATGTCAGCCGGCTGAGAGGAAGTGACAGCATCCTGCAGGGAGACAGCGTGGGAGGAAGAGGAGGCAGCTGCAGCATGAGGGGAGAGGAGCATAAAGAGCTCCAGACCCCTCACTCCCACTGCAGCAGTACACCAAGCCACCTTCCTGGCACACAAGGTAAGATAACAGGAGGGTGACTGGAGATATTTTAAAAATCACATGTGTATGAGTGCGTGTGTATTAGTGTGAGTATGAGTGTATCTGTATAAGTGTGTGTGTGTGTGTGTGTGTGTGTATGTGTATGAGTTGTAGTGTGTGTATGGGTGGGTGCATGTGTTTAAGTGTGTGTATGAATGTGTATGAGTGTTTGTATGTGTATGAGTGTTTATATGTGTGTGAGTGTGTCTATGTGGATGACTGTGTGTGTGTGTGTGTGTGTTTGTGTGTGAATGAGTGTGTGTGCATGAGTGTGTGTGTTTGTGTGTGAATGAGTGTGTGTGCATGTGTGTGAATGAGTGTGTGTGCATGAGTATAAGTGTATGAGTGTATATCTATGTCTGTATATACATATATATGTCAGTGTGCTTCTGTGTTTTTATGTCAGTGTGCGTATATGTGTCACAGTGCGGGCATATATCAATGTTTATGTGTGTCAGGGTGTATGTGTGTATCTATGTGTGTGTATGTGTCGGTTTGCATCTATATGTGTGTATGTGTCGGTGTCTATATGAATTTGTATGTATATGCATCTGTGTGTTAATGTGCATGAATATCTGTGTAAGTATCTATGTATGTGCATAAATCCAAGCAGTCAAACACCAGCACAACATACAAGCACACTCCTGCAATCTAACACAAATATTACATACAAACACATCCCTGAATTCAAACTTAAAAAAAATATACAGTTGCAAGAAAAAGTATGTGAACCTTTTGGAATGATATGGATTTCTGCACAAATTGGTCATAAAATGTGATCTGATCATCATCTAAGTCACAACAATAGACAATCACAGTCTGCTTAAACTAATAACATACAAATAATGAAATGCTGCCATGTTTTTATCGAACACACCATGTAAACATTCACAGTGCAGGTGGAATAAGTATGTGAACCCTTGGATTTAATAACTGGTTGAACCTCCTTTGGTAGCAATAACTTCAACCAAACTATTCCTGTAGTTGCAGATCAGACCTGCACAACGGTCAGGAGTAATTCTTGACCATTCCTCTTTACAGTACTGTTTCAGTTAAGCAATATTCTTGGGATGTCTGGTGTGAATCGCTTTCTTGAGGTCATGCCACAGCATCTCAATCGGTTTGAGGTCAGGACTCTGACTGGGCCACTTCAAAAGGTGTATTTTCTTCTGTTTAAGCTATTCTGTTGTTGATTTACTTCTATGCTTTGAGTCATTGTCCTGTTGCACCATCCATCTTCTGTTGAGATTCAGCTGGTAGACAGATGGCCTTAAGTTCTTCTGCCAAATGTCTTGATAAACTTGGGAATTCATTTTTCCTTCGATAATAGCAATCTGTCCAGGCCCTGACGCAGCAAAGCAGCCCCAAACCATGATGCCCCCACCACCATACTTCACAGTTGGGATGAGGTTTTGATGTTGGTGTGCTGTGCCTTTTTTTTCGCCACAAATAGTGTTGTGTGTTTCTTCCAAACAACTCAACTTTGGTTTCACCTGTCCACAGAATATTTTGCCAGTACTGCTGTGGAACATCCAGGTGCTCTTGTGCAAACTGTAAACGTGCAGCAATGTTTTGTTTGGACAGCAGTGGCTTCCTCTGTGGTATCCTCCCATGAAATCCATTCTTGTTTAGTGTATTACGTAGTGTAGATTCGCTAACAGGGATGTTAGCATTTGCCAGTGACTTTTGTAAGTCTCTTGTGTCAGGCAATGCTTCTTGTGAAAAGCAAACCCAGAACTGGTGTGTCTTTTTTATAGGACAGGGCAGCTGTAACCAACACCTCCAATCTCATTTCATTGATTGGACTCCAGTTGGCTGACATCTCACTCCAATTAGCTCATGGAGATGTCATTAGTCTAGGGGTTCACATACTTTTTCCACCTGCACTGTGAATGTTTACATGGTGTGTTCAATAAAAAACATGGTGACATTTCATTATTTGTGTGTTATTAGTTTAAGCAGACTGTGATTGTCTATTGTTGTGACTTAGATGAGGATCAGATCACATTTTATGACTAATTTGTGCAGAAATCCATATCATTCCAAAGGGTTCACATACTTTTTCTTGCAACTGTACAAACACACCCCTTCATTTCACATTTAAAAATGAATATTACATTCAGACAGACCCCTGCAATCAAACACAAACATTAAATACAAACACAAACACAATAAATGTATACACCCATTCAAAAAACAACACTGTACATTACACCATAGCGCCTATAAATGCCGCAGCACTGTACAGATATACAATCTATATACCTATTTCTACATCCATCCCACTTTCAGTCTATGATTCTAAATTAACACATTTCTGTGACTACCTGAGTGAATTTTATTAATCTATTAATCAATTCCAATAAATATTTTTTTTGACATACCGTATTTTTCGCTCCATAAGACGCACTTTTTTTCCCCTCAAAAGTGAGGGGAAATGTCTGTGCGTCTTATGGAGCGAATGTGAAGAATTACTTACCTGTCTTGGAGCGTGGGCCGGCTTCACAGCGCGCTCCGCGGTCCAGGAACTTCTATTTCAGGTTCCGGTTTCCGGCGGGACTGAAAGGAAGTGTGCACACTGAGTGTGCACACTTCCTTTCAGTCCCGCCGGAAACCGGAACCTGAAATAGAAGTTCCTGGACCGCGGAGCGCGCTGTGAAGCCGGCCCACGCTCCAAGACAGGTAAGTAATTATGGGACAAGGGGAGGGGGAGACACTATGGGACGAGGGGAGGAGACACTATGGGACAAGGGGAGGGGGACACTATGGGAGAAAGGGAGGGGGAGACCCTATGGGAGAAGGGGAGGAGGAGACACTATGGGAGAAGGGGAGGAGAGACACCTGCGGGACAAGGGGAGGGGAGGAGACACTCATGGGACAAGGGAGGAGGAGACACTATGGGACAAGGGGAGGGGGAGACACTATGGGACGAGGGGGAGACATTATGGGAGAAAGGGAGGGGGAGACACTATGGGAGAAAGGGAGGAGGAGACACTATGGGACAAGGGGAGGGGGAGACACTATGGGAGAAAGGGAGGGGGAGACACTATGGGACAAGGGGAGGGGGAGACACTATGGGACAAGGGGAGGGGGAGACACCATGGGACAAGGGGAGGGGGAGACACCATGGGACAAGGGGAGGGGGAGACACCATGGGACAAGGGGAGGGGGAGACACCATGGGACAAGGGGAGGGGGAGACACCATGGGACAAGGGGAAACACTATGGGACAAGGGGAGGGACACTATGGGAGAAAGGGAGGGAGACACTATGGGACAAGGGAGGAGGAGACACTATGGGACAAGGGGAGGGACACTATGGGACAAGGGAGGAGACACTATGGGACAAGGGAGGGGAGACACTATGGGAGAAAGGGAGGGGGGACACTATGGGACAAGGGGAGGGGAGGAGACACTATGGGACAAGGGGAGGGGAGGAGACACTATGGGACAAGGGGAGGGAGACACTATGGGACAGGGAGGGGGACACTATGGGAGAAAGGGGAGGGGGGACACTATGGGACAAGGGGAGACACTATGGGACAAGGGGGACAAGGGGAGGGGGAGACACTATGGGACAAGGGCAGGGGGGGACACTATGGGAGGGAAAGTGCACTATGGGACAATGGGAGGGGGGACACTATGGGATCAGAACACTAATGGACAAGGGGAGGAGGAGTTAAAGAACACTATGGGACAGGGTAGGAGGGGTTAACAATCACTATGGGACAGGGTAGGAGGGGTTAACAATCACTATGGGACAGAAGAAAGGGGGGTTAAAGATCATTATGGGACAGGGGAGAAAAAAAAATATTCTGAACAAACTGTCCCATGGTAAGAAACACTATGGAACAGTTTGTTCAGAATATTTTTTTTTCTAGGTTTCCTCCTCTAAAAACTAGGTGCGTCTTATGGAGCGAAAAATACGGTATATAAATACATACACATATATAAATACACATATATAGGTGGTAACGTCACTGCATTAAAAGATGGAAACCGAGGTTTAAATCACGGTCAGACCTCCTCGCCAGTACCTCTCCTTGGCCAAGACACCTCGTGATATACATCCGCCAACTCATATCCTCATGGATTTTAAACTCTTTTCAGCAGGACCTTCATTACCTCTAATATTCCACTTCTAGAATTTTAAAGCACTGTAGAATATATTTGCAGTATATAAATAACATTTGCAGAATTTAGAAAATGCTTGTTCCTGTTAGTGTATATCTAAGTAAATTAGTGTCCGAATGGATCTCAGCTTTTTCCCATAACCCTATCTGTTATTACCAAGTAACTTGGTTTGTTATAAATTTTGCGTATAGGCCAGTATCAGCAATGTGAGAATGTGGTTATTTTACACCAATAGACGACGTATCCCATCTAACATAATGAATATTAAATGAGGTAACAACAGTATTAAGGGCGTCAGTGACGTTAGTATAGTATGTTCACTAGGCAAAACTTAAAAAGTAACCAAAGTAAGAGGAAAAGAAAACAACTACATACAACACTCATCAATCCATCTCTAAATATCAATTGCCTTTCCTGGGTCTCTTCCCTCCATTTCTCAAAGCTGTCATCTTGTCTTCAAATAGTAAGTGACATGTAGCCATTGCTTGAATTACATTGTAGCATAAATCATGGAAGATGCCAAGGACATTCCTTTTCCTGTCAATCCTTAGTTTGGCTTTTATACTCAGAGTTATTGAAGCATTATAAATGGAGGCTACAGCAAGCATCTCTATTGTCATCTGACTGATGACATCAACATATAATACCATAATATGAGGTTTTTATTATTACCACAAATATCAAAGTTTATAAAAAAAATAGTGTTTGTCAAGCTTACTTATAAAAATGTATTGTAACAAGTAATAATAACCATCAATTGCATATATTGCTCTATGGGTATATCAGTTAGTTTTCCTCTTCGTTGACAAAAATGGAAAAAATAAAATAGCTACAGTAAAGTAAAATACAAATATTGGCCAAATATTTTCAAATGAAATACTGCAATATAACAACCTCAACCTGGAACTATTTACATGCAGGAAAAAGCATTCAATAATTCCTGTTTAAAGGGCCGCTCCAATCAAAAAACAGTGTTTAAATACAAAAATATGGGGGGGCGGGGCCTGACAGCCAAGATGGCCAGACGTGCTCTCTGAGAGCTCTTGCACCAGCGGGCAAAAAAGATCATTCTGAACAATCTAACAATGTCAGCAGCACGCGGTGCCCAGAGAACGATACAGGACCACACAAGGAATGAAACGATACCTGTCCCACACCGAGACGCTACACGAGCACCTGAACCGGCCACATGGACGAAACTGGAGTGGACCCTGAAGCCTGGGGGAGACGGGCGATCGCCCGGCATGAGACCCGCTCACAAGCGAGAATCAAATACTGCCCTTTTATCCCCCCTCCCCCTGGACCGTCGGGGGATATCCCGGTCCTCATTGGGGACAATTACTCCCGCAACACGGCTCAAACAAGCGACAAAACCTGCAGTTAAACGGTCCAGATGGCGGCACAGGTGTGATCTGCGACAAACAGCACCTTTGCCAAACCACCCTAAGCACACATTGGAGTTCTTTGACCGGCTCTGCATCAGCCTATGGACTACGCTCCATACCAAGGGTCGGTCCTTCAACCTGGTGATGAGAGAGATGGTGGCATGGATTCGCCCTGCTACCAGACGCCACCTGTGTGGATACCCTCCCCGAGCCCCCAGAGCGGCCCTTAGACGGAGACGATGTCGGAGATCAAGGTGGCAGGAAACGCCGTAATGTCCCTCGGGCGCCAGCACTTGCCCTCACACATGCCAGAGTGGGATCATCAAGCACGCCTGACCCACTCACCGCTCAGTGGTACTGGAAACCTCAGACCAATGAAGCACAACACTTAAGGACTCATGCTGACAGCCACAAGGGTAACCGAAATGCAGCCACAGTTCCCTACCAGCTAACAACATGGGAGGAGAGCCCCTCCAGGGCCTAAAGGAGATGGAACCTTACCGAGGTACCCACCCGACCATTATCCCTGGCCCACCTGTCAAGCCTCCAGAGCCGACATCGACTGATCAAAAAGGACTGAACCAGAGACAGACTATGCTCCTGCAGGCCCAAATGCGGAGATAATGCACGATCTCACCGTACAGTCTATAACTAATGTGCTGTTATTCTTAGCTCTTGTACCTCCCTGCACAGATATTACTTAACGTTTAGAATAATGACTAGTCCCAGAATGTTCATATATTGAGTGTCTCAGTATAGCATATTGTTTAAACCTTTTCATACATTCAGTAGGCATGCATTCAAACAACCAGCTAGCACTACACATTATATTGTGACCTCAGCCTGTTTCATACCATGTTAATCTAATCACTGTGCTTTTAACACCTACGCGTCACACTGAAGCCATTTTTTCTTACTAATCTTTGGCTTACATACTGGCATATGAGAAAACCGTCAGATAGATCACAGATAATTTAGAACTTAGCCGATAGCACAGCGCAGCAGTCTTATGTGTCTTCTGAATGCCGAAACATACCAATCGCCTGATGACAGACATAAATATCCAACTTGTATTTAACTTGTCTTATTAACCTAAAAAATGGTGCCTTTTCACTAAATGCTGTACAACTGTTACCGAATAGTTGTTTCTAAAATGTTTGTGAATACTGTTGTGGCATTGCTGACATGCATATGTTTTTTCATGTACAACAAAATTAAATAATTTTTAAAAATAAATACAAAAATATTTTTCGTTCGAGTAATCTTTCCTATCCTGTCAAAAATCCTTCCTATCCTGTAAATAAATAAATAAATAAATAAAGCTGTTCCAGTACAAAAGAACGGGCTATCCTGACTGCCTGACCCTCCGCTGACTAAATTTTCCTCTCTGCAGGGGGAGGGATTTCAAGGACGACGACTGAGGAAATTACATGGGTGGTACATAGAGGGAGGCCATGCCGTCATTGGACACCTATGCTCAGTATATTGTAATACTATTGACAGACATTCAGAACTGACATTAACCATCCTAAAACACCTGTTCCAGTCTGGCTAATGATGCCCCAGTGATGCTGAAGCAGCACAGAGTTTAAACTCAGTATGTAGAATGTTGTGTAACAAATCACTGCACATACAGACTCCAAGTGACCATGTGACCATGATGCTCGGAGCAATCCCTTTAGATAAATAAAATATGCTTCTAAATCCTTTATCAATAAAATGAGTTTCCTCTAATTTTAAGCCAAAATTGACCAGAATATATAGTCAAACTTGAATTCCTATATGCATACATAAGTTGCCTTGCATATTAATCACACTATATACATGTAAAAATATTTACGCATAAGGATGAATTGTCAATACATCAATTTTTTTGTTATGTTATTAGCAGAAACATCAACATTTTAATAAATTTTCTTCTTCTTAATTAAGTACATTCAACATGTCACCTGGATTCAATGTTCATGTTCGTCACATGCCAACCACAGTTTAATATGGATTATGGGCAAAAATGCAAAATGGCTCAAGTAGATATATTTGTGTAGTTGTAATTCAATTTAAAAATCATCAAACTGCATGTTCAACATATTCCCCAAAGCATGTTTGATTGTTGCCAGAAATGTGATCACATTAATATTGATGAGAAATGTGAACGCCATCAGTAAATGTGCGTGAGCAAGAAGCCTTTAAATGAAACCTTAGTGGCGTTAAAGTAATTGTGTTCTAAATATTATCTTTATTTATATATTTCTGTAAAAGTTGGATTTTAAAAGAGAAAGCAATATTAACAGATAGGAAGCTTTTTTTTTATTAAATAGTAATTGAAATGTCTGTACCCGACATTTATGGTTTAATCAAACCAGGGCCTGATTAACAGCCCGGTGGGCCTGGTGCTGACAATTATGACGGGCCTAATTATAGAATCATATCAACCAAAAACACTAAAACACTACCAGGCGTCATGTATCTGATGGAGATGGTGCTGGAGAGAAAGAAAACAGCAGCTATAAGAAAACACATACCCTATGCTAAACTCCCTCTAATTTATGTTTTCATCTTTCAAGTAAATCCATAACCCCTAAAAGCAGTATCCAGTGAGGCAGGAAGTCAATGGGCATGGTAAAAGGGTGTGCCACTGACACAAATCACGTAACCTGCCAAAAGGAGCGAACATGCCCAAAAAGAGGGCATGTCTGCCCAAAGAAGTGGAAGGCCAGCCAGGCATGAATGCATGTCAGGCTGCCTGCCAATCATGCAAGCTGGCCAACTAAGGGCATACTGTGCAGACAGCACCCTGAGCTTGGCATAAGTGTGTTTAATGATGCGCTCGCTCAACACTTTCTAAGGACTGTCCCCTAGCACTTGCTGGGGAACAGTCCACCTTACCTTCTTACTAGCAGGCAGAAGCTCCTGGTATATAGTCTGGGACAGAGAAAAGCTGTATGTAGTGAGTGTAGAAGAAAAGGAACATGCCACAGTGTTAGAGAGACCAAAGTCAGCTTTACCTTAACTAATTTCATTGTCAGCCAGTCCACACAAGTTTTGTTCCCATACATCCCTCTTAAGTTTACATACTCTAACAAGAGTATGTGAAAAGTAGTTAGGGTTGCAACCTTTTGTCACGGCTGCTGGTGTGGTCCAACACACAATGGCCGGACTAATACACTAGAGATAGAGAATGGTCAAAGGGAAAGCCGAGGTCAAGGAAGCCAGAAATACTCAGATACCATTTAAACAAGCCAAGTCAGGGGAACCAGAATTCGGAATAACCAGGGAAAAGCCAAGATCAGGATACCAGGAAGTCAGATTCACAAAGATAAACGCACTCTCGGGAACCAGGAACAGGAAACCATGACAGGGCAAGGAACTGGAGTGAATTAGGGATTTAAATATCCCTCTCTGGGCTCTGATTGGTAAGAGGGTGACCTCTGATCCCAGAACGTTCGCATGCGTTGACGTCGTGACGTTATGAGCATGTCCGTATAAATTTGAGGGGTGGAGCTTGTGGTGTGCGCGACCACGTGTTCAGCGCCATCTTTGATTTGGGAGCAACGCCCAGAAGAGGAGCGGTTCCCAGCTCGCTGGTGAGCAGGTAAGCTCGCAATATCGGCGAGGTCATGCCGGTCGGCACGGCTGCGCCATGCGGCGGGCCGGGAGCTGCAACACCTTTCTTGGAAAAACATACTGGCCTTGCTAATTTGCATAATCAATTATGTATGGGTGACATCAAATTATGTAAATCACAAGGTGTGATGTAAAATGCTGAAGAATCACCAAAAAACTACTTGGTTTGATTCTGCTTTATAGATGGATTGCTCCCAGTGTCTCAAGTCTCCCCATTCTCCCACTGCTCTCATGACTCAGTGTCCCCATGTGTCGATTACCCTAGGTCTCAGTGTCCCTATGTATCAGTGTCTCAGGGCCCCATGACTCCCAGTGTCCCCTAGTGCTGTGTCCCCAGGTCTCCCAGTGACCCTATGTATCACAGTGTCTCAATGCCCTATGTCTCCGTGTCCTCCAGTATTCCCATGTGTCTATGTCCCCATGTCTCCTAGGATCCCCATTTAACTAGGACACTAGGAACATGGAGAGACCTGGGGACACAGAGACACCAGGGACACTGGGAGACTAGGGGACACTGGATGGGAAACTTGAAGACATGGGGACACAGACACCAGGGATACAGACACTAGAGACACTGGCTGGGGGACATTGGGACATTGAGACATGGGGGCACTGGGAGACATGGGGACACAGATACCAGGGACATAGACTAGGGACACTGGCTGGGAGACATGGGGACATAGAGACACTTGGGGCACTGGGAGACATGGGGAAACTTAGACACTGGGAGACTAGGGGACACTGGGTGACTAAGGGGCACTGGGAGACATGGGGACACTGAGACACCAGGGACACTGGCTGGGAGACATGGGGACACTGTGTCCCCATGTGTCTCTGTGTCACCAAGTGTCTGTGTTCTAATGTCTCCCAATGTCCCTTAGTGTCTCAGTGTCCCCAAGTGTCTGTCATAATGTCTCCTAATGCCCCTTAGTGTCTCAGTGTTCCCATGTCTCCATGCAGCCTTTTCCCCCATCCCTCACTTCCCTGAGCTGTAAGCTGTCCCTGCAGGGTGGGAGTTGCTTTCTGGACTCTCTGTAGCTGCTCCCCTGCAGGTCAGAGGATCCCTGATCCCTGCCTCTCTCCACACACAGCGAACCCTACTGGCCAGTGCTGGTATTGCATCATAATCTCTGTTTAAACTGAGAAAAATACCGGCATTTGTATTGCCACTATGACTGCAATATTGGCACCAGCCAGGCAGCCTCAAATACTGGCTGTGCCAATAAAATACCAGCCAGGTGGAAACCCTAAGAGTAGTGTGTAAAAAAAAAAAAAAACAACTAAAAATATATATATATATTTTTTAAATCAACGGGCCTATTCCATGGGCCTGTGCCTGGAGCTGCAGCTCCATCAGCCCCTATTAATCCAGCCCTGAATTAAACTACTGTCCTGTCTACAAGTCAGTATTTCTAAGTTAATTAAATTAAATGTTTTGCCATTCTATCAAATCACATGGTAAAACACGTTTAGATAGAGCATGTCTCTAGTGATCAGCTGTTTGTTCTGGGGAAAATGGCTAAACAGCAAATGGTGTTTTGTTCCCAATTTTTACGAAAATGTCCGGACTACCAAAATTATTAAGTGGCAACAGTTCTACCTTCTAATGTAAGTGATCTTTATCTTAGGTTTGCCTTACTCTCAATTTAAAGCAATAGGTTAAAGCTATATAGCAAAGGGCTCAGGTATTCATTAATGTGGACACATCGCTTGTCAGGTCTGTGCAATTGCCTTTTTTATAGCACTTTCACATAGAAACATAGACTGTGATGGCAGATAAGAACCATTCAGCCCTTCTAGTCTGCCCAATTTTATAAATACTTTCATTAGTCCCTGGCCTTATCTCATAGCTAGGATAGCCTTATGCCTATCCAATGTATTTAAATGTTTTTATCATAACTCCCCTGTCTCGTCTCTCCTCCAAGCTTTACATGTTAAGTTCCTTTAACCTTTCTGTGACGAGACCAATCTCTCCACTGTGCATTGGAGGAGCCTGTTTGCCCGCCTGTTGCCTTTAGACTATGGCCCCATGTTGAAACACTTGATTTCGGGTCATTCGGTGCTGGCCCTGTTTCGTATAATGAAAGACTATGGGAAAGACGTTGGCTCCATGGCAATTGAACTGTATGTGTGTGCTCTGGGCGCCATTCAGTAATAATGACAGAAGACTCTGTGGAACTGGTTTTGGGCAGAAAAGCCATGCTTCCTTTGGTCACAAAGGACTACAATCTATCTTTTGAACCACTGGACCAATTTGGATGATTTTGACATATGTTTGTATTTGGAGTATGCTGATTCTGAAAATGTATGTGAATGTGATGCATACTTTTAAAGTTATGAATAATGTGGAAAAATTGTATTTCTCTGCAGGTGATAATTACATTACCCATTGTGTAAGGTAATTGTATCACAGGCAGAGGGGAGGATTTTGTGTGGGAGTGTCTGAGTGTATTGTACATGTTTATTGGTTGTTTTCCAAAACCCTGTGGGTGTTACTAATGTGTAAGAATGTGTACATAAGAACAATAAACCCACAGCTCTGTCTGTTCCTGCTTGACCCTCAACACGGAGCCTTGTCTCGTTCTTGGGGGGAGTTATTGTATGCTGTTCCAGTTTGACTGCTAGGAGTGTAAACCTATTCGTATGGTTTTTCCTATTCGGCTGTTTACGGCATTCACATGGTTTCCTGTTTGGCGGATTGGTGTTCTGCAGTAGCTGTGCCTGTGTCTCTGGAAGGGAAGATCTCCTAAACGGCTTTTAACCCTTTTTATGCCTGGGGGTGCCGTTACACTTTCCTTGTAAGTTTTATCCTGCAATCCATGAAACAGTTTAGTATCTATTCTCTGAACTCTCTCTAAAGTGTCAATATCCTTCTGGAGATAAGGTCTCCAGTATTGCGTACAATACTACATAATACTCCAAGTGAGGTCTCACCAGTGTTCTGTAGAATGGCATGAGCACCTCTCTCTTTCTACTGCTAATACCTCTCCCTATACAATCAAGCATTCTGCTAGTATTTCCTGCTTAATGTGAAAGCAGCTTGGTCGCTAGTATACAACCTGACCGGACTGAGCAGGGGAGGCGGGAGGTGGGAGACGTGAGATCCCGGAGTCCGTCGGGGCCCTCAGCCTCACAGCCATTGGGTGACATCAGGGGGGACCTCTGCTTCTGCCTCCACCCTCTTTAAAGGGGCACAACACAGCCCTGAAGAGTTTCATATTGATATGGAGGATGATAAATCCAATATAATATTATATTCACCACTGCAGCAAAGAGTTAGGCATGATTCCACCTCCAAGATGGCTGCTATTGCAAAAAGTATTGATGACCATGCCATATCCAAGATGGCTGCTTCAGCACAACCTGCTATTTCCACCACCAAGGGTGTAAGTATGTGATTTTTGAGGAGTCCCCCCCATTATCAACATTGAGTATAGGGTAGTCCCATCCTCCCTTTCCTCCTCTCCCATGTACATCATTTTGTTATTTAACCGAAATTGAAAATGGATAACTGTATCAATACAGATTGTTGAGGTGTACATTCACATTTGTACTTTCATTAACCTAAATAAAGTTTTGAAAAAAAATGAAAATGAATATTATATATAAATATGGGAGTTGTACGGTTTTCAATTTTAGACTCTCAAGACGTCGGTATTCCAAAATAGTAAATGCAGTATATTTTGATACTACATTATTTTGAACTTGCCTTGATGGGCTTGCATAGCTTTCTCAGTTTGTACACCTATATTTAGTAGTGTAAATTACCTATATATACATGGTTCAGATATAATGTTATATACTATAAATAATAAAAAGTAAAGCTACCTAGTACTTTTTCAAAATAAAAATAATATTTATAATTTGTCTTGGAATAAGTTGCTGACAAGTCACCCTATGTCTTTTTATAGCTTGAACCCCCTCTAAATATAACCACTCCCCCCCCCTCAAGTCTTTTTTTGCATTGATTGGGTCTTTCTAATTAGCATCCATATGCCATCTTGGTGGTGGAAATAGCAGGTTGTTCTGAAGCAGCCATCTTGGATGTGGCATGGTCATCAAAGCTTTTTACAATAGCAGCCATCTTGGAGGTGAAATCATGCCTAACTCTTTGTGGCAGTGGTGAATATAATATTATATTGGATTTCCAATATGGCCAACTAGCCTTCCACTTCAGTTTTCACATTTCACGTCCTCCCTTGTCATTAAGATGCGAGTGCAGGCATGTTACTAGCGTTCCTCTGTCCTGAAGCATCTATATACTGCTTAAACTTGTATGTCTCCAGTATCTTCCACCACCTTTTTTTGGTTACCCATAAGGTAGTATTGTAAGGTATTTGTTAACCTAGCCTCCTACTTAAAAGACACAAACTCCAACCACCAATTGACACAGTACAAGTATGGACTAAATCAGAGACAGCAATCCAGATATGTTTGGCCAAGAAATCATCTGTCTAAGACGTACAAATAAATCACTTGATTACCGATACAACAAAGGCTATTCTGTAAATGAAACAGTGCTTTAACAAGCCAATAAAACTAATTTGCACCTTGCTTAAAAAGGTTTAAATGTAAACTCTCTGCCCAAACACTCGCCTGTTTTAAAAACCCCAGGTGCATTGTCCAGGACATTCCAATTCTGTTTGTAAAGTACATTGTACAGTCATTCTCCCAAAAGGTCTCTAGAGGATCCCCTCTTCAATTCTGCATCACTGATTATCTAATTAAACTCATCCTACCTAAACGATCACAAGCTACACATTCACACTTGGAATCTGCAATTGCTGAAGAAGAGGTAACAGAAGTGATTAAAAAAACCTCAAACCTAACAAAACTCTAGACCCAGATGGGTGCTCAGGCATTTATTACCAATCTTTAAAGTATCTCTAGTGCCTTGTTTCTTTTATAGCTCCCAAAGCATCTTACAAGATAACATATGTTTAATTCACAAAACCCACTTATAGACTTCCATTTTAAAAACATACATGAAGATATATACCAAAATCACACGTGAGTAGATTTAATGCTCTTCTTCACCCACATGAAGTCATACATAGATCATGAAGACAGATACAATGGGATGATTTAATTTGACTTGTTCAATCTAGATAACTCTATGTGCCTTTGGCTGCTAGCAAGCCTTTGACTACTTGTTTTCCACATATATTCGGAATCATCCAGAATCAATCACAAAGGAAAACACGAGCAAATGTAATGCAATGTTAGGCAACCATAAAAGAGAAGCAGTCACTATAGAAGCCAAATTAATTTTGCAACTGATATATAAAGTCTTAACATATCAATTTCTAGGGCTATCGAAGTGAAAGGTAGAAAGAATTAAAGTTGGAGATCTTTATATGAGAAGGTGTAAAGAGCAGCTGGACTTCTTGGATTTTATGGATTATGACCCATTAACAGCATTAAACATCAATTGCTATAGTTAAGAAAGTGGATATTATCTAAAGCCAGATTTTGGACTACAATACAGGCAATACTATCCGATGTTCTTAGTAAGCCAGCTGATTTGCTATCATGTTTGTTTGTTCTTTCTATGTCAATAGATACATTTAGATCACAAAAAAATAAGCTGATTTACAAAATTATAGTATTTCCAAGTAGTTCACTTTCCTTTTTCTCTGACCATGAGTGTTGATACCATTTAAATCCCACCCAATTATATAGTGAAATCTATGCTCTTTTTAGCATAGAATTTCCAATTGGTAGGGGTCTATTTTGTCTTTTGGTTACAATCATGGACAGGGAGGGTGATAACTTTTTGATCTAAACATTATCCCTCAATTTAATTAGCAGTTAGTGAATGTGTAACCTTCTGGGTGTTCTCTTCAGCAATGCACAATAAAGCCTGGATGGTTCTATAATAAATGGTTACTTTATACCGCTAATCTGTAACTGTCTTTTTTTACTGTACTTAATATATAAGTTCCATCCAAGTAGTTCACTTTCTAAATACCAGGACTTGAGATCCCCCCTCTCTAGGGATCTCGGTGAGATTTTGTTTACATATTATTATTAGGGTACAAGCCCAGGGTAGAACTGGCACTATCCACACTGACCATCTCTCATTTGAGAGGTTGTGAGTATGCCATTTTTGAGGAGTCCCCCCCATTATCAACATTGAGTGTAGGGTAGTCCCATCCTCCCCTTCCAAAATTGAAAATGGATAACTGTATCAATGTGGATCGTTGCACTGTCATTAACCTAAATAAAGTTTTGAAAAAAATAAAATAAATTGAACATTATATATAAATATGGGAGTTGTACGGTTTTCAATTCTAGACTCTCAAGATGTTGGTATTCCAAAATAGTGAATGCAGTATATTTTAAATACATTATTTTGAACTTGCCTTGATGGGCTTACACAGCTTTCTCAGTTTGTACACCTACAGTTGCAAGAAAAAGTATGTGAACCCTTTGGAATGATATGGATTTCTGCACAAATTGGTCACAAAATGTGATCTGATCATCATCTAAGTCACAACAATAGACAATCACAGTCTGCTTAAACTAATAATACACAAAGAATGAAATGTTGCCATGTTTTTATTGAACACATCATGTAAACATTCACAGTACAGGTGGGAAAAGTATGTGAACCCGTAGACTAATGACATCTCCAAGAGCTAATTGGAGTGAGATGTCAGCCAACTGGAGTCCAATCAATGATATGAGATTGGAGGTGTTGGTTATAGCTCCCCTGCCCTATAAAAAACACACACCAGTTCTGGATTTGCTTTTCACAAGAAGCATTGCCTGATGTGAATGATGCCTCGCAGAAAAGAGCTCTCAGAAGACCTACGATTAAGAATTGTTGACTTGCATAAAGCTGGAAAGGGTTATAAAAGTATCTCCAAAAGCCTTGCTGTTCATCAGTCCACAGTAAGACAAACTGTCTATAAATGGAGAAGGTTCAGCACTGCTGCTACTCTCCCTAGGAGTGGCCGTCCTGTAAAGATGACTGCAAGAGCACAGCGCAGACTGCTCAATGAGGTGAAGAAGAATCCTAGAGTGTCAGCTAAAAACTTACAAAAGTCACTGGCAAATGCTAACATCCCTGTTAGCGAATCTACAATACGTAAAACACTAAACAAGAATGGATTTCATGGGAGGATACCACAGAGGAAGCCACTGCTGTCCAAACAAAACATTGCTGCACGTTTACAGTTTGCACAAGAGCACCTGGATGTTCCACAGCAGTACTGGCAAAATATTCTGTGGACAGATGAAACCAAAGTTGAGTTGTTTGGAAGAAACACACAACACTCTGTGTGGCGAAAAAAAGGCACAGCACACCAACATCAAAACCTCATCCCAACTGTGAAGTATGGTGGTGGGGGCATCATGGTTTGGGGCTGCTTTGCTGCGTCAGGGCCTGGACGGATTGCTATCATCGAAGGAAAAATGAATTCCCAAGTTTATCAAGACATTTTGCAGGAGAACTTAAGGCCATCTGTCTACCAGCTGAAGCTCAACAGAAGATGGGTGTTGCAACAGGACAATGACCCAAAGCATAGAAGTAAATCAACAACAGAATGGCTTAAACAGAAGAAAATACGCCTTCTGAAGTGGCCCAGTCAGAGTCCTGACCTCAACCCAATTGAGATGCTGTGGCATGACCTCAAGAAAGTGATTCACACCAGACATCCCAAGAATATTGCTGAACTGAAACAGTTCTGTAAAGAGGAATGGTCAAAAATTACTCCTGACCGTTGTGCACGTCTGATCTGCAACTACAGGAAACGTTTGGTTGAAGTTATTGCTACCAAAGAAGGTTCGACCAGTTATTAAATCCAAGGGTTCACATACTTTTTCCATCTGCACTGTAAATGTTTACATGGTGTGTTCAATAAAAACATGGCAACATTTCATTCTTTGTGTGTTATTAGTTTAAGCAGACTGTGATTGTCTATTGTTGTGACTTAGATGAGGATCAGATCACAGTTTATGACCAATTTGTGCAGAAATCCATATCATTCCAAATGGTTCACATACTTTTTCTTGCAACTGTATATTTATTAGTGTAAATGACCTGGTTCAGATATCATTTTATATACTATAAATAATAAAAAGTAAAGCTACCTAGTACTTTCCCAAAATAAAAATAATATTTATAATTTGTCTTGGAATAAGTTGCTGACAAGTCAACCTGTGTCTTTTTATAGCTCGACCCCCCTCTGAATATAAACCCCCCTTCAAGTCTTTTTGGCATTGATTGGGTCTTTCTAATTAGCATCCATATGCTTTCTCAATTAAACAAAATGTAATTGCACTATTAACATTGATCTGCTGATTAGGGAGAAAAAACATTGAATATTGCCTTAGAGACATTAATACACATGATGTTGTCAGTTTTCACACCTATGTCACTCTAGTTTGCCCTGTCTTGGGCACTACTGAGAAGCATAATTAGTTTCCATAATGGCATTACAGTATTTTATTTCTATAAATACATTACACATTGCCAATAGCCTAAAATAATCTGTAAAACAATTCAATATTACCGTAGTAAACAATCACCCTTAATTATTAGCTCACCATACACTAAAATGCTGCAAAACATTCTGTCTTGTAAGTTAAATATAACTTTATATCATCAGGATTTGTAAGCAGTATAAGTCTATATAATGTTTTACGTTCCTGTCCCCATTCATTTGCTTCTACTTAGCATAGCTTACGTGACATATAGATTCTGAAAGCTTTAGCTGGCGTGTCAATGTTATAGAAATATGTAGGTTTTATCTTTAAAAAAAATTAATTAAAACAATACCAAAGCATAATAAAAAAAAAAAAAAAAAAACCCTTTTTTTTACAATGAAGAAAATAGCAGTTTTGTCACATAAATATAACCGTAATATGAGAATAGCGAGGGCTGCAAAAAGTTATACAGGAGACTCACAAGCCAACTAAATAACACAGGAATATGCCATACACAATATTTTGCCCCAACAGACAGAATTTTTTTTCCTGTAGTTTAGTTTTTTTTAGTGTTAATTTTTTCCCACCTGTAAATAAAAATCAATATTTAGTGACTGTTCCCTAGACAACAGTCCTCTTTTTTTCCCCATCAATTATCTATTTTTTGGCATGACAGCAGAACTCTGAATCCCAAATCAAATAAGACTCATCCGCTGTCCCTTTCATTTGTTTCACAACACTTCCATACAGTGTTTCAGAGTTATAGAATTTGCAGTTACAGATGGTTGCTCAAAATCTGGACAAATCTAATCAAAAAGAACCTTTGCACGATTATGAGTAATGATGGCTGATACAGCTTTTCCTTCACTTTTCTATCTTGCTTGATTTGGGGTGAAATACCCTACTGACCTCCTGACCAAGGTGAATGAATTTATATATACTCCAGAAAAAAAACAGCTAAAGATCTGGCATGTCACAATCTTTAATTAAAGAGGTGAAAGCAAAACAAAATAAACAGCCTACACACAAATCTGATGACAGATTCCCATTAAGCTCTGTCTATGTGTGGCTTTACTGTAACCGATTGCGCAGCATACATATTGATCCATCAATCTATGGATGAGAGAAAAACTCTTTCAATGCATTAGAAGCAAAGAATGCTTATCACTGTCATAGTGGGGAACATCAGGCTGCTAATAGCTTTCTCTGCACCACAGTGAGAGGACAAGCTTGTTTCTAATAAAGCTAAAGACTAGCAAAGGGATTCTGTATTTTGTCCTTGTTTTATGAATTGAAATGCAACTCTGTTTCTATAAAGATGGGATTAGTATCTCGGCTGCTTGCAATAGGTGTTTTGTAAGATTTTTTTTTGTATTTTGCAATCAGAGTGTCGGTGCAGTCTGTGTGTAGCCTCAAATGGAGCTGTCTATTTACTACCATAGTTACAGTGTCATGTATAGCCTTCCAAAACAGGATCAACATAGACCACCATACATACTTTCGATCGCAGTAAGTAGTAGGTGAGATATGGAAGATAAACTTCTTTCAACAGGTTCGGTAGTCATACATAGGCCTCAAAATAATATTGTTGGATATGCTCCAAAACTTTTAAACAATTTTTTCAAAATATCTCAACATATATCATAAAAACATAAATATATACGAAAAACTATCACAACATTAAAACACTTTCAGAATGTGAAATGTTTAACCAAAAATATGATATTTTGGAACACTTATCCAACAATATTACAACAAGGACATAGTCTCGTAACTGCTAGGATTTTGTTAATGCTGGATCTTATCATACCATGGAGCTCATTATTCATAAAAGCAGCCAGAGATCTAATCAAACACAAACAAACACACCCTTGTATTAAAATGCAAACACCCTGTCATTCCATAACCAACATTACACACAAAAGTTAACTTACATTTAAAAGCAATCACTACATACAAACACACCTCTCCATTCAAGCATAAAGATTAAAGAGAAGATACCACTGCTATCCACGAGGGTCGAATTTGTAAGATCCCATAACCTTAAAGAATGAGCATCATGGGAAATATAGTTTAAAAAGCATCTACAATTAGCCATTAATGTATTTTAACAGTGAGAGACAGAATAACCCCCCCAAAAATCCAGAAGAAAAATTATTAATTGATTTGTATGTCAATGAGTGAAATAAGTATTTGACCCCTTCAACTTAGTACTTGATGGCAAAATCCTTGAATGCAATCACATAGGTCTTGTAGTTGGACTCCGGGTTTGCACACATATCAGGATGGATTTTGTCCCACTCCTCTGTGCAGATCCTCTCTAAATCATTAAGGTTTCGAGAGCGACATTTGGCAACTCGAACTTTCAGCTCCCTTCACAGATTTTCTATACAAAAAAGGTCTGGAGACTGGCTAGGCCACTCCAGGAACTTAATGTGCTGCTTCTCGAGCCACTCCTTTGTTGCCTTGACTGTGTGTTTTGGGTCATTATCATGCTGAAATATCCATCCATGAACCATTTTCAATGCCCTAGCTGAGTTAAGGAGGTTTCACCCACGATTTGACGGTACATGGCCCCGTCCATCTTCCCTATGATGCGGTGCAGTTGTCCTGTCCCGTTAGAAGAAAAACACCCCAAAGTATAATGCTTCCACTTACATGTTTGACGGTGGGGATGGTGTTCTTGGGGTCATAGGCAGTATACCACCTTCTCCAAAAATGGCGAGTTAAGGCCAAAGAGCTTGATTTTGGTCTCATCTGACCACAACACTTTCATTCAGTTTTCCTCTGAATCATTCAGATGTTCATTGACAAACTTTAGATGGGCCTATACAAGTGCTTTCTTGAGCAGGGGTACCTTGTGGGTGCTGCAAAATTTCAGTCCTTCACGGCGTAGTGTGTTACCAATTGTTTTCTCGGTGACTATGGTCCCAGCTGCCTTAAGATCATTAACAAGATCCTCCCATGTAGTTCTGGGCTGACTCCTCACTGTTATCATGATCATTGAAACAAGGTGAGATCTTGCATGGAGCACCAGACCTAGGGAGATTGACCGTTATTTTGTGTCTCTTCCATTTGCGAATAATCGCACCAACTGTTGTCACTTTCTCACCAAGCTACTTGGCGATGGTCTTGTAGCCCATTCCAGCCTTGTGTAGGTCTGCAATCTTGTCCCTGACATCCTTGGACAGCTTTTTGGTCTTGGCCATGGTGGAGAGTTTGGAATCTGATTGATTGCTTCTGTGGACAGGTGTCTTTTATACAAGTAACGAGCTGAGATTAGGAGCACTCCCTTTAAGAGAGTGCTCCTAATCTCGGCATGTTACCTGTACTAAAGACACCTGGGAGCCAGAAATCTTGCTTATTGATAGGGGATCAAATATTTATTTCACTCAATGACATGTAAATCAATTTATAATGTTTTTGACATGTGTTTTTCTGGATTTCTTTTTTTTTTGTTATTCCGTCTCTCACTGTTAAAATACACCTATCGTTAAAATGATAGACTGATTGTGGCAAACCTAGCCACTCAAGACTATTACATGTGTAGATATTAGATGGTTTGCTGGCTGTGCAAACCAAGTATAATGCAGTATGGAGCGTTCATGCGAACGAGAGCGTTCATATGCTTGTAATATGTGAAACCCAGCATTGCCTATGCAGTTTCACGAACAGTGAGTTTAAACACTGTTCGTGAAACGAATGACCTACCGAACGGTCGACCACACACAGGAGGTCGTGTGGCGCCCATTGACCGATTGCAACATTGTTGCAATCGGTAATTAAAGACTTCCCTAGGTGGCCGTCGTTCGGCTACCGACCACGCGGCGGTCGGCCATCTTGATTCCATTGTTAGCTCAGCGGGGTTTTGCAATCGAGCGCCTAGAACTAAAAACGGCTACTCGACGGCGCGAACCCCGCTGGACTTCCAGGCCGTTCGGGAGTCCCGGCCGTTCGGTAGTTTGTTCCCTTAATATCAATCACTATTTTAACCGTATGTTGAAAATAATGTGCATTTCGTGCGTTCGGTTAGTTAGACTGGGAGCTGAGCGGTATTTCCACGAACTATGCGCTCAGCCTCCAGCTATCTACCGAACGTCCATTCGTGTAAAACAAGTGAATATTGTCAAAGTTATGGATTTTTATGTGAAATGTAAGTTCTGCTGCACGGAGGGATAATCCACTTAACTGTATATTTCAGTGGGAGTATCCCTCTCGTCCAGCAGTACATGATGGGAGAAATGTATGTGTTTGGCAGTTCCCCATGTAGTCCCCTACTGTACAACCCCTGTAATGTCAGTAGGGAAACCCCTTGCATGGGGAATCCCATAAATACAGTGTCCTGTGAATAAAACCTCAGTTGACTCCCAGCCTATGTGTCGTCTAGTTCTTGGGAAGGAAGGATCTGTATAATGCTACCGGGATTATTGTATGCTGTATTGATTCCCCTGGATTATTTTATGTTGTTCCTGTTACCCAGCGGAGATATTGTGGATTATACTGCCTCTCCGCTACACTGATTATTTCTTTGTCAATGGACAAATGTTCAAAATTAGCAGGAGATCAAACACCTTTTTCCATCACTGTAGATTTCCAAGTGAAATATATATAATTTATTATTTATTATTTATAATTTATGATCGTTTTAAAACATTATGAAAAAAAACTCTTTGTAACATCAGTTATGTTGATCTGTTTCTATTCTTAAACATTAATATCTGTAATAATGATATTCACTTATCATTCAATCAAAAACATTCTACTGCAAATTTAAATGAAAAACCATTATGTTACAGTTATGGTTGTCACTAAACTAATTGGCCCGATTAATATATATTTCAGAATATTGAACAAGTGATTGAAGAGACTGAGTTTAATTAAAAAGAAAGCGTGTTTGCTCCCGGTATTCTGATAACAAAGACGAGAAAAAAAAGAGCAATGTTTACATGTTAATCTGTCAAACTGAAATGACCCAAAAATCAGGAATTTGCTCCAAACATTTTAGAGTTTATTTACTGAACAGTGAGTTGTGGAATTGCACACACACGGTAGACTGGAATATAAAAAGGATCATTAAAAAATTGTAAATTGTTAGGAAGTCAAAATGAATTTAAAGAGAATTTTAAATTTTACGACAAAATAGTAAAATTGTAACATTTTCTCCAGTTCAGCCATTGTTTTATTTGATCTATTTTGGCCTAACTTTGACTTTCCAATGGGTCACACTTTGGTAATTCGCCCTGCTTCTTACAATTTTGTTCAACGTGTTTTGTAATTTATGCATTTATTTTGCAGTGTTATTTCAGTGAACCAAGTGATTTGGTGAAAATGTTAGTTTAAACCATGCATGATACAACTCTAGCTTAATATATTTGCAAATAAAATCAGATAACACATTTAATTTCATCTTGATAATTTAAAATGTGTGTTGTGTTGAAATATGTGAAAAAGCATGTTCCTTACAAAACTTGTAGCTATAATGGAGTTATTTGGTGACACAATAGACTGGGTTCAGTGGTGCAATAAATTTGGTGTCATCTTGTGTGCATTTTAGATTCTGAGATTCTTTGATATAATCATACTACATAAAGTTACCTCCATCAGCTCATGTAATGTAAGCACGTTACTGAAGAGGAGATATGTATAAATAAATACCAAATGTCTCTTTCAAATGACAAATGATCTCAACTTATTTTTCAATGTGGATTCCAGAAGCTGTAGATGAGTTACTGTGGGGCATCTTTAAGCCATCCAACTGACCAACTAACAAAACCCTGTAATGGTGGTTGGTCCATAGGTGCAGGTGAGGAAAGAAGTTAAAAAAGAATTATATTGGTGTAATAATAATTAAAGGGACACTGTAGGCACTATAACCATTTTATCTTTTTTAAATTAGTTTTAGTGCCTGGAGTCCCCTGGCACTGTCCCTCCATTCAGAGGTATACCATTTTAACACTAAATCAGGGTCCCTGGCCACCCACAACCCAACCCCTTCTGGAGGTGTTGCTAAGCAAAGATTAGACACTTCCTTCTAGTCATTCCATCAGTTTAAGCTCTGATAGGCTAAAAGCAGTCAGCTGACATTCCCAACTAATCATTGCTGTCCATTGTGGCCCTGTATTTAAGTAAAATGTCTCCCTTGTGACAAGGATATACACTACAGTGCCTTTCATCTGCAAAACCTAACTCATCTGATGCATAGCTCCCATTTCTTAGACTGTACAGATTGCTAGTCGCTAGCATAGGCATCTAGCATGTGGCCATAGATATCTGGAGGTGCAATGCCAGGAGATAGATTGTTAGCCTGTGCAACTGTCACTGCATTCTGAATGAAGGAGAGTGCCCCTTGAGGTGCTTGCTCAACTCTATGCCTTAGGGCTTCATATAACAGGGAGCGGGTGTATAACACTCATATCTTTTAGAATACTATTGATTTAATAAATAAAAGATTAGCCGCATGTGATTCTCATTGATTTGATTTGCCCCCACTGCAATATAATGTTGGGTATATTCCACGTGATGCAGCAATACATTTGGGATGTCCTCACTCTCCTTGAGTTTTACTTTCACATTCTGTCACATATTGGATTTCTTTCAAGGACCCAACAGGGCAGAATAGGAATCATTATCTACATAATACTAAAGATAGAACATTATGCCATCTGCAAAGGAATTGAAAGGCATTGAAAAACGGCTTATTTAATGAATGCATTAAAAAGCTACTTATTCATTATCAATATCCCTGCTTGAGATTAGTGTATGTCCTCGCTCAATGGCTTTTGTCATCATGACAAATTGATTGCAAGCCTTTGTTGACACAGATCTACCCACGTTTACTTAGCAAATCAAACCACTAGAATACACACTGCATTGGTTATCTTCACAATTTGTTAAAAGTAGGTTTGTGTGTTATTCTTCTGTTTTTTGATTACTATAGACATTTTAAAGTCCCACTGTTCTTGGAGTTCTTGAACTCATACTCTGATAAAAGATTAATTATTTTTCAAACATGCGTCTTGTTTACGCACAAGCATGTAATTTTTTTTTTGAACCCCAAAGGGCACAGTAGGGTTTAATCCTTTTACTATTGACCTAAGAAAAGTGGAACATTCATTTCAAATCGTGGGATGCATGGTTGCTGCATAATACAACTTAGTGATATAACGTTTACAGAATTTTATTTTACATGCATTCCGTCATCATTTGCAGATGAATCAGTAGTGTTAAAATGTTATTTATTATATAGTCTCACTTCTCTTACAATTCTTGATACACGTTCTGTAAAAATTAACATTTACTGCATGTAGTCCCCCATTTTCAGATAAACCATAGGGATTGTAATATGGTTAATGATAGAAAGAATAGGAAGTGAGCAGATATTCCGTGATCTTTCCAATCCCTGGAGATATGCAATAGTTAATACACCCTTAGTCTGTTAAGTGCAATTGAGAATTTAAAAAAAAATAAAAAAAAATTTGTGGCACTCAAATAGTTAAACACTACCTTGTTCTTCAGCAAACCCGAGTCTGCAGAAATTTAAAATTTAATTCTGGAGTGATTATATCCCTTTTAAATTTCCATCTATTTGTGTATTTGGACACTTTCCAATATTTCTCTCCATCAGGTGAGAATTCTGTATATTGTCAGTACCAGAACAGTCAACATATGACTGAAACATGACATAAACCTGATATCTACCCTGTTTATTTGCTGGAAGCAAAACTAAAAATAAAATCGCAGGTGTTGCGCCCATCTGTGCATGTGTGGATAGATTATGCAATGATTCAGTATTGTAGAATCTATAAACAGAAACGTAGTGTCAGTCAAGGAACAATAAATCTCATGGAATGTGGAGGTGTAATATAAACAATAAATCAGTGGTTCTAAGAATTATTACCTCTCTGTAAAATATCCAGGAGTCATACTTTTCTTCCACAGTGCTAAACTAACCTCTATGCTTTTAAACTGAAGTGCGTCTAAGGTTATATTCTGCTTAGAGACACGTAGTTCTGCTGATGGGTAAACAGACCAGGACTGTGGTGGCAAACCTTGTTGCCTCCCAGATGTAAAAACTATTTCAAAAGATGCCCAGTCAGTTCCCAAACATCTGGGATGTCAAAGTTAACCGTCACAACGAGGATTCCTTTTAACTCTACATTCTTCTCCATAATCTCATCTTCCAGGGTTAGACAATGCAAACTGCGGATGTCAAGATTCTCTGCCATTCTCTGGCTGAATATCAGCAATCTTGAAGTAATATTGGTGTTAATTTCCTTGCCACAATATTTCCTCCTTTTGGTTTACCTCATTGTGAATGGATGACTTTGCATTCCACCATCACAATTGGTATCTTAAAGGTACACGCCACTGCCCAAATACACTGCTTAAAAATACTGCCTATAGATATACCCCAAATAAAAACGTTTATGCATTTATTTATTTTTTCTTCATTGGGGATATGTCTAAAATCAGTTTGCAAAGCCTGCAGTTATGTCGTCTGCTGCCTTTGCAAGCTCTCCCCTTCTAACTCCACCCACATTTTCTGTGGCTGTCCAATCACATAATTCCCAATGTAGCTGAATGAGAAGTCTTTGTAAGGAAGGAGCTCTAAGCAATTGCTGCCTCTTGAGGTCAGCTGCATTGAGCTAACAAAACCAGGATGTAACATTACCTGTTGTCGGCTTGAAAGCCAAGAGGGTGTAACCAGGTTAATAAAAAAAAAAAAGTGAATATACACACAAAAGATGTGGAAATGGTGGCACTATACAGTTAGTAAGATATTTAAATAGGTTTTAGCTGCTATATACAATCCGTGGGTACTCCTTTTAACCCACCACACATAGAAAATCAGACCCAGCTCACCAGAATGGAGAGGAGGAAATTCTTGGTGGGGAATTTGAACATTTAAAAGGAGGCAAACACTGGACATTATCTGAAGCTGACTGAGGAAGACGTTTTTTCGGTGAAATGTGTTTTGGCTAAAAAGGTGGATCTGTTAATAGACCACTAAATACATTGGTATTATCGTGATATGTTTTTATTTTCTAGAAAAAGTATGTATACATTTTAAATAGTACTTTCTTCAAATAAATATATTTTTTTATACACATTATTGCATCCCGCGCAAGTGATTCCAGTGAGGGGTAGTGTCACCCCACTAATTGACACTAGGCTTATACACTTAGAGCCAGTTACCAAAAGGCTCTAAATAAGGTGAGCAATTTTGTATTTTATTTACATTTGATTTAAATCAGTATTTAAAATACTACACTAAGATTGGAAATATCTGTGTCTTTTTTCTACGCAATGTGAAGAGGAACATACACTTTTTCACCTTGAGAGAGGGGTCGTGTGATCTACCCAAAAAGACACAGACATCTGGAAGTTTAGAGCCTCTAAAGGCTCTAAAAAATGTGAGTTTATTTCAATTTATAGCTCGCGGAAAAAGGACTTTTTCCAAATATTCATTTGACATACTGCACTATTATTTGTGTTTTTTTCTGTTTTTTTGTTTCTCTCTATATGTTATAAAGAAAACTAAAGTATAACATAGAGGGTAAGTGCCTTTGTAGCACTTTTTTCACTGATAAACTCACTTTGTATATTTGTACCTAGCGCTACACTCGTGAGAAACTGAGGATTCAAGTGGTAGAATATATCAGCTGAATCCAAAGCTTCTCTGTCTGTTTTTTGGTGATAAAAAAAAGTGTCAATTTATATTGAAAAAAAGAGGACACACTCTTCACTCATATAGCTTTTCAGCAAGCTAAAGTTATTTAGTGGTCTGGAGTGTCCCTTTAATGAACCTATCATCTCATAGTTTTGCAGAGCTCTATGTGTCAAAAAGTAGAACTCTTCCGAGGGCTTCCAGAAGTAGTCAAGTAAAAAATATATTTCTGGCATCAGCAAAGGAAATTGTGATTTACTTTACCGCTCAGAGATTTTGTTCTGAACAGTATTTCATAGAGAAGCAATGCCAGAGCCTGTATGGATGTTGGATAAATGTGCTGACTCCAATGTCTGTTCATGATTTAAGGTCACGGGTTTTATTTCGGTTTACGAAAATAGAAAATGCAGCAGAGACTCTTGCTGGTATAATCTATTTCCCCTATAATGGTTATCCAAATTAGAGACATGGAAAACATTTCATACACTGACCCATTTGTCTAATGTATTTTTATAAATAGGTAAACAGAAGCACATAGCAGGAAATTGTTCTTTATTTCAACCAAGTAATTAATAAAAAGTATAATACAGAAGAGTGTCACTAGTAACATATTAAACTACAAGGTGTTAATGCAGCCCTCAATCGATCTTTGATACACTTAAACTTTCGGTTGATACTCATTCCTGTGTTGCAATTTTTTAACCCAAAGAAGGCATTAATTGAGTTCCTCCTTATGGTCAGTAACCGATTGGTAGATGCCTTGTTGGTCAGTTTATGACATCATCTTAGATAAATAAATCTTAGATAAATAAAACAATCAGGGATCTTTGAGCAAACAGCACATATACACATTTTGATTTTATTTTCCCATCAAGTCACCTAATTTTCTGTAACACGCATTTCTTTGTAAGCAGATGGCAGTTAATGAAGGCTTAGCATGACTTCAGCTCACTGTTGCTATATGACACACGGAGTGCTTACAAACAGCTCAATCCTCCACATCTACCGTAATGTGGACTGTTTTTACGCTGCTGACAGTGAAACTAAAATGATGTTCTTGTCCCAGTTGTCAATACAGTGCCAGCACTGAGATCCCAAGGCAAGCACATATGGTTTAGTAAACCATAGCAACATAAAATAAATATAGCTCTCCATTAAAAAGAATTGCACCAAGGATCATGATATTTCTTTTCCATGTGATTATTCTATAATGTATGAAGTTACTTTTGACAAAAGCTAGCTGGAATCATTACTTCAGTGGTTTTTGATTGATATAGAGCATAATCGACTCCTAAATGTGAATTTTGTACCCAGGAAGTTAAAGCAGCAGAAATTATACCAAAGCTTAGATGGAATTGGACCAAATCCAGTAGCTAGCGAAACATACCGTAGGCACCAATCTAGGTAGAAGAGATAGATACAGAATGCACAGTTTGTTTTGTGCATGCACACTTTTTTTCTGTCCTTTGCAAAACAAAAACAATAAATGACATAAACCTGTCACTAGGTCAAGTAAAATGACATAGTGGAACTCACCAACAATATTTTGAACATTATGTAATGTGGTACTTAAATTGTGAACAAATGTGTTAATTGCATTTCCTTTTAATATTACGTTTTTACATGTCATTGTGTATATCAGACATTAAAGTGTGTGCACATGTTAGTGCTATATGTTTTGGGGTTAGTTCTTGTGCATTCTGAAGCAAATGGTGCACGTACACCCCAATGCATGGACCAAAGAACAAACTTAAAGGGACACTAAAAGCATTATAACCATTTCATCTCATCGAATCGGTTACAATGCCTAGAGACCCTGGTGCTATGCTTGCATTACGTGTTGAACCATTTTTAAGCAGTTTAACACAGTGGCGTACACATGACCCATGGGGCCCCGGTGCAAAAATTGATCCGTGGGCCCCCCCCGCACACGGGCCGGGCCGCAACACATGGCGGTGGGCACCTGGTTGCAGGGGTTACAGGGCTGCGACCCCTGCGACCGCGGTGTGTACGCCAGTGCATGCAGATGCACACACACTTAAAGGACCACTACAGACACCCAAATCACATCAGCTCAATGAAGTTGTCTGGGTGTCAGGTCCCTCTAGTTTTAACCCTGCAGCTGAAAATATAAAGGGTTTCACTGAGGGTTAATCCAGCCTCTAGTGGCTGTCTCACTGACAGCCGCTAGAGGAGCACACTGAACGTCCATAGGAAAGCATTGAGTAATGCTTTCCTATGGGCAGTTTGAATGCGTGCGCGGTCGCATTCGGAGCTGAGAGGCTGAGAGATCCCCAGCGCCAAGGGAGTCCGGCGCTGGAGAAAGGTAAGTGCTGAAGACATACACACACACACACACTTACAGACGCATACACACTAGCTAACAGACACACATTTACTGACAGAGACACACTCAGCGACAGACATACATACACACTCACTTACAAAACATACACTCTCATTGACAAACACACACTCACTAACAGACATTAAACAGACTCACTAACACACACACTCAGTAAGACAGACACAGTAACACACTCACTGACACTCACTAGCAGACACACACACTAACACTCACTCTAACACTAACACTCACTCTAACACACACATTCACACTCACACTAACACTAACACTCACACTAACACTCACACTCAAACACTCACTCTAACACTCACTCTAACACTCACTCTAACACTCACTCTAACACTCAAACACTAACACTAACACTCAAACACTAACACTAAAATTTTTTTTAAATGTAATCCTCCCAGCCTCCTTACCTCTTGGAGTGCTGGGGGGATTCCCTGGGGTCCAGTGGTACTGCTGGGCTCCTGGGCGGGTGGCCGGTCAGGCAGGCGGGTGCGCGAGGGAGCACTCAGTGCTTCCTCTTCAGCTCCCTTGCGCGCAGCGTAGGGATGCCGGTGCCGGAAGATGACGTCATCTTCCGGCTCCGGTATCAGTGCGTTGTGCGAGGGAGCTGAAGAGGAAGCACTGAGTGCTCCCTCGCGCGCCCGCCTGCCGGGTGTCAGCAGGGCCAGCCATGGGGGGCCCTGGGGTGGTCAGCTCCTGGGCCCCCCAGGGGAAAAGGCTGGGCAGTGGGTACATACCGGGTCGCAGGTGCGACCGGGCTCCCTGGTAGGCCGGGCCTGGTCGCAGCCGCGACCCCTGCGACCCTGGTATGTATGCCACTGGTTTAACACTAAATGAGGGTCCGTAACTTGGCTCCCACTGAAAGTATGGCTATGGTAAAGATCGCATGCTTCTTTAGTGGTATCAATTCATACCAGCGGTCATGAACAGCAGTGATAGGATGATAGCAGTCAGCTGACACTCTCAGCCAATCACCACCACTGATTGCTGCTCACACAAATGCATCCTAGTTAACCTGAGCTTCTCAGAGCAGATGGGCTGCTGGGGGATCGTGTTTAGCATTGCACTATTAAAACCGGTTTAACACTGAATGGAATGGTGGTGCCAGGAAACTCCACATACTAAAACCACTTTAATGAAATGAAGTAGTTACAGTGCCTACAGTGTACCTTTCATCAAATTGTCTATTAATTATACCGTGAATTTTGGAGAGTTGAGATCAAATTGAACAAAATATAAACTAAAATAGTAAAGGCAATTTATGTTAAGCTGCCTCCAAAAAGTAATTTGAAATTATAGTTCCTTGGATTTTTTATGTGATTTACAATTATTACTATTCAAAATACTATATGTAATAATAATATCAATCCACCATTATTATGTAAATGACATATTGTCCCTTTACGTAGAATTTCAAAATGTTACCACCATGCCTTGATAATGCAAAAAAAATTTTTTTAGAAAAAATTTAATAAATTCCAGAAATCATACTTCTAATTACATCTAAACAGCAGAGATATAATGATTATGGATATTACATTACAGTGACAAACGGTGAAAAAAACATTATCTCTCACTAAAATAGGATACTAATCACATATTGACCACTGCAGCTATAGCATTTTTAGTATCATTATTGCATTCCAAAGTTATCAAAATCTCAAGTTTTCAAGATTACTCAGAAACAATTTTCCAGGAAAGAAATGACTTCTGATGTTTTACAGTTTTTATGAAGAAACTGGTATTTTCTGTGACAAAAAATTATATTTACAAAATCCCAGGTGTTTCTTGCGGTTTCTTCCATTTTTAATATTTACTACTCCTGGCAATATTTAGATGATTACATGCAAAACCAAAAACATTATGTACATGCCAGGAGGCAAAGTGTTACAAAATATAGAAAGTACATCAGTCAAATAGCAAGAGTTATAAGCTTAAAGTAAAATATTGTAGAATGCTTGTTTAAGAGAAAAACAAGCATAATAATTTCAACAAGATAGTAATTAAACAAATATATTTAACATAACTACAGTGCTTAGAGAGCACAGGGCAGCAATAAATAAAAATATATAACACGATTATTTATAGGATATTTTGTAACTTTAGGCACAAATTAACATTTTATTTTATGTCCATATATTGTGCTGCTATTTTCACTTAGATATATTTATTTAGCATTCTTTTAAAAATAAAAATTAAATAAAAAATGTATAGTTAAGCTAAGAGTACCTGTCATTGCAATTGCAATTCTTTCTTTTGAAAGAGTTTAAAGTTTTGTCAGTTTTGCTAACAAATGTATAGTTTGGGAGAAACCCCTATTTACAATTGGTCTTTCTCCCACCTGTCAGTCAAATGTTCCGCATAGACTCAATACTGATGAAATTGACGGACTAGGGAGAGCAAAATGGACCTCTTACAGTGGTCCTCCTGCTCTGCATAAATAGCAACCACAGAGCATTTGCTGTGGTTGCTATGGAGACTCCATAGTAGATGCAGCTAGCACATGCGGTTGCTAGGGTAACTCCCTTGTAGATTCTGCTAACCCTGCCTAGGGGGTATGGGAACTCTTTACAGACATTGTCATGCTGATAAATGGAGTCTTGTCAGTTCGGCTTTGCAGAATTCTGGTACTGAAAAACTGATTTGGAAAACAAATCAGATGAAGAAAAAAAGAGTGAAAATGGCCCAATTGGTGTAATAATATGTATATATTTTGCATTACACTGATTACACAAAACATTTTAACCATCATTTGTTTCACTGAATAAATGAGAAAATTATATAAAGTATAGATTTACTTTCTAATTTTTGTACTGCTCTTCCTTAAATCTCCTCTGTTGGTCAGTTCTCTTGATCTGTAAATAATGTCAACATTTAGTGTCTGTCCCCTAGCCATCAATCATTCTTTGTTCGTGGTACCAAAGTCAGAATTTAGATTCATAGATCAAATGAACCTGCGCAGCCATTTTCGCAGTATGGATGATTTGTAATTCAGCTACATTTTGTCTCAGAGTTCAGAAATTTGACCGATCACCCAATCAGCCGAAATTTGGGCGAATTGCTTTTTGGATCAAATATAATCTTCAAGTATAGTAAGCACAGAAATTAAAAATACCCAATCAATGCCCTATCAGAGTATAGCCAAGTTCTCGAGGGAGATGAGAGTACAATTTTTCAATGACTATTGCATGAATATTGTTTAGGACTTATCTTGCATTTTACAGACTGATACAGCAAATTTTACACAGTTTTCAAAATGCAGAGGCTGTGCTATCAAAGTCTTAGTAAATCCTATCTTTAGTGCCCCTACATTAAAAAAACCTTTCTCTTGTTAAGTACGGAATCTCTAGTTTTCAAGTATAAAACAATAATGTTCTCAGTAAAAGCTGTGCTGAAAAACAGCTCCATAGAGAGTTGTTTGAACTAATCTGGCAAATGCTTGTAGAAAGCAACTAGAATGTCTGGAAGAAAGTGATACAAAGTTAAATATGAACCAAATAAAACATAAATAAAAAGCTAAATTACATATGAACCAATAAGCAATCAGTCCCCAGAGAACAGGCTACGGAAGTGGAGGAATTTTTATAACCAGATTACAAATGGAGGGAAGCGGACCTTTGACCGAAATAATGTGCGATAAACATCTAATTACAGTATCGAAACCATGCTACAAGCAAAAATAAAAATAAACACAGCTATGTTGGGCAGGGGTCTATGGTGTAAACACAGAAACCACATTCAATAAGCAGGATTCCTTGATAAGCTGCTTTGTGTTTTATTAAAAGCCATCTTTATAATGTATTAAAAAGGGGGATCGTTTTCAGCATGGGGCATTATTTTTTGAGTTTACACTTTACAAATAAAATATTGACTCTTTTTTGGAGGTTTGTAGCAGTTTCTAGGCCGGACCTGACCCTCGTCTAGCCAGCAAATGGCGAGGATAACACAATAGTTCTGTTTCTATCATTACTTTGTCACAAGTTATTCCTTTACCATATACGGGATTATTCACTAAGGTGAGAATTCAAAGTTAATGCAAAGTAAATATGATATTTAGGGCCAAAGTAGCAAAATATTTCCAGTTGGACTATTTTGACCTTAAATTTGAAATTCTCTTTGAATTCTAACTCTAGTGAATAACCCAGATAGTGTTTCGAAGGTCTAAAATTCTCAAAACTGAATGTGAGTGTTATATAAGTCACATATGTAGAATGTCCTATATTCCTTATCAAATAAATGCAAATAAGAAAACAAGGGCTTACAAAAAAAAGAATTTATATTGTATTCTATAAATGCAAACTGACAAGTAAATAGTTCATAATATTAAAATACAACCAACTAAAGGAATGTAATACCTATCGTCTTAAAGTCATCATCTCTATGTCTAGGTTCTATGAACTACTCGTATACATTTAGTATCTTCTTAAACATCTAATAAGATTTTCTTTCTTTGGTTACATTGCTGCATACTAAATGATATTATGTATTTGATTTTCCTTATTTTTAAATATTTTAATGCGATAAGATTTAAGTGTCTAATATAACGTTTTCATTATTTCATTTCATGAAGCATCTTTGCTCTTAGATACCAACAAATGATTCTGATGGCAGATAAAACCAAATCTCCTATATTTATCTGGCATAGTTGAAGGCCAGCAAGAGCTTTTGGGAGTTGTAGTTCAAGAACAGTTAGGGACTGAAGTTGACACCGCTGTTCTTGTTTATGCAAAATACTCTAAATCTAAATATTTTACTCTGGAACTCGTTCAGATTATTTCTCAAGCTAATTTCTCAAAACCTCCTAAAAAAAATGACGGAAAGAGTAATTTTTCATTTTCCTTGTCAAAAAAAACAACTATGCAACAAAATATACATTTTAATTTGCAAAAAAATAAGATAATCCTTTGCATGGTACTCAATCAGACATATGTTAATTGTTTGTTGCCTGGAGAAAGCCTGTAATTAAGAAATCATGTATTTGATCTGCCTGGGGTACAATTTAAAGATCCAAAATGTACAATAACATAGAATAATATAACAAGCTGTAGGAACAAAAAACACATGGTAGAAATACTCATTTTTGAATGTTCTTGCATACCGTAGTATCTAGAGGACAATACTAGAACTTGTGTGTTTTGTGTGACGCAGAGGTTGGTATTCACATCTACACTGAGTACTGTGGTGAGTCTGACTTTTTAAAAAAAAATTTAATGGATGAATAGACTTGGAAACGCAAGGGGAGCTAACAGCACAGTCACACAATGAAATATGAGCACAGTGGAGTAACACCTACGCATAAAGCTCAGTTATAAGCATCATGACTAGGGATGCGAACCGTTCGCAAACTTGCCGCGAACGGTTCACCACGAACCGTTCGTGGCGAACTCCGGTCAGCTGACACATCCCTGCCAATCTCCGGCAGATCCTCCCTCCCAGACAGGCAGCTTCAACATGGATGCTGTCCAGGAGGTGGGAGGGTCTGGGAGGGAGGATCTGCCGGAGATTGGCAGGGATGTGTCAGCTGACCGGAGTTCGCCACGAACGGTTCGTGGTGAACCGTTCGCGGCAAGTTTGCGAACGGTTCGCATCCCTAGTCATGATGCTTATAACTGAGCTTTATGCGTAGGTGTTACTCCACTGTGCTCATATTTCATTGTGTGAAGGGATGTGTCAGCTGACCGGAGTTCGCCACGAACGGTTCGTGGTGAACCACAGCAAACCGTTCGCGGCAAGTTCGCCAACGGTTCGCGACATCACTAGTCATGACACAAGTGAGAAGCTTTATCGTTTCTCAGTTCAGTCAACATAAGCCAATCCACCATAGCCAGACACAGAACTAGTTTGTAGAATTTGATGAAACATCAATAATTTCTGAAAAGGTTCAAAGGGCTTTAGATATTCAAAGGTTGAAATCATGGAGATTGACAAGTTCATAAAGGAACAGTCAAGCATGAAATATTTTAGATCAAGGACATATAAAGGAATGCATCAAGTTTTTATTGATTCAGGAGTATTTTTGGTCATGTTGCCAGTTGTTTCACAGTCATGGTCGTCCAGCCTTTTCATCTGCGTCCCTTCTAAGTGAAAAGGGAAAGGTTTTTCATTCCCAGTTCATACTTGGTCACTTGGTGGCTTTGACCGTTTTCAATTATATATCTGGGTATTATATTAAAAACAAAATCAAACACGTAACTGTGAAAGCCAGGAAGATATTTAATCCAGTAAGCAGGCTCCCATTCACATAGGAGAAAAGGATTTCACATGCACAATTTTTTTTAAATGGAGTGAGTTCCAGGAATTGTCCATACTTAGTCAATATCCATTAGAAACAGATGCTGAATTAAAACTAGGACAGCCATTACACCACTTAAATTAAACCAGATGTTATTTCACACCAAGAATTAGAACATTGTTTAATTTATTTACTCTAATTCAATAGATCACCTTTGTGATTTTCCATTGTTTTGTCTTTGTTTAGTCACCTTATTTATGCTTCAACATATGGCCTCTATTACAGCTTCAGCTGAGAATTAATATTTTTGCTATGTATATATATATATATATTTGTAGTTGGTAAAATAAAGGCCGTGAAATACCTTGAGGTTGGAGCAAGTCGGTGTGGATGTGACACAACACGGACGTAAAGGTAGGCCTGTAATAAAGAGGGCAAAAAGGAATGCAGAAAACACACTTTATTGCTTTACAATTATAACATGCTTTCCTTAATTCTTTCTCTGGTTCTGGTATGTATCTATTGTATACATCGGATTTTCAACATCCTAATCTTTTAATGATGTGAAGCTGCCCCAATTCTAAATGAATGTCCAGAGTAAGAGGTTGGGTCCCAACCTAATCTAATGCACAGAGTTCTTATATAGAATATGAACTTAGAGGTAGTGAGAGGACTGCCTAGCAGTGTGAATAGTGGTGAGTTTAACGATGTGTCACTAACATTGTGTAAATAAGTGTCCAAACCTTGAACCGGGCACCAGTGATTCTCGGTAGGGTAGAAGGGCACTTCCAGTGGATGGCCATACTGCTTAGTTTTAGACTGAACTCCCTAGATCTCAAAAACCCATAGAATGCAATATAAATAGTGCTACTATCAGGTAGATTTCAAATAAAGGAGACGTTTCTCGAAAATAAGGCAATTTGAATGCTTCTTTAGGCCAGCAATCTCTCAACCATTGTTTTTTGTAAATTGCCGCAAACCCGGTGTTAGCAGCTGCATCCGTCCAGAAAACTGGGGATTGAATGGAAACTGGAGGAATAAAGATCGAGATCCAGTTCCAGTGTGCGAGGAACTCTTTCCACATAACCAGATCTGCCCTCGCCACAGGATCTAAACGGCCATCAGATAGACCTGGTAAAAGGCATAACAGTCTAAATATGAAAGATCTCCCCTGAGGAATAATCCGTATGGCGAAGTTTAATGACCCTGATAATGATTGTAGGTATTTCCATGTACAAGTCCCTGAATTTAGGAGCTTGTCTAACTCTTTGTAAATTTTTTGGAGTTTATCCTCTGGGAGACTGGACTGCATGGATCTGCATGAATCTGAATACTGAATTTGATACCTAGAAAAATAAGTCTGGTGGTGGGTTCAGTGGTCTTGTCCTGTGAAAGTGGAACACCAAGTGTCGCAAATAGTGCTGTTGTGCTTTTTAAGCTTGTGTGACTACTATCTTCCACCATTAGAAAATCGTCCAGATAATGTATAACTGTGGGACACCTAGTGATGTTTAGGAGAAGCCAGCATAGAGTCTCGGCAAATGTGTTGAAAATCTTTGGGCTACTTTTTGCACCAAACGTGAGTCTAGTAGCGAAATAGTATTTCTCTCTCCACTTAACACTGTGAATATGCCATAACGAGGGATAGTAGGCAGTAACTTAAAGGCATTGGTGATATCGGTCTTGCTTAGCCAAGCCGCTCTACCAGCCTTCAGGATTGCCTGCACAGCATTATCCACAGTGGCATAGTGGAGAGAAAAATCTGAGGATTGAATTAGAGAGTTTATGCTAGGGTTGGAAGATGAATGAGGAGCTGATAAGTCAATGATTAATCATTTTATTGGAGAATTTGCTAGTGGCAACACCAATCGGGTTAATGTGCCAGGAAGAAAACGGAGGGGAAGAGAAAGGACCTAACATGAAACCTTTTTGAATTTCTTTTTCTATAAGGTCATCAACTGTTAGTGGGTCATTTATGGTGGATAGGAGGTTGGGACATTCTAATGTGCCTATGGGGAGTGCCACTAGCCCAGTGTGAAAACCTTGTGATAACCCGTGAATGATGTACTCCACTAAGTGAGGGGAAGGGTGAGTTGCCAAGTAGTATGCCAAGTTATCTATGTTCGCCTCGGTTAGTCATTGCCTAGGGTTTAACTTTGAAAGGCACATTGATCTAGTATGCACCCGAAAACATGATGAACACGCATGTAACACTGAAAGTACACGTTCCTGCATTGAAATTGTTGAACACGTGTGCCTTCCCAAGAAAAACGATAGGCTGAGCTTATCTTTTAAGCCTTGCTGGTCAGGCTTACTAGACACAACTGAGTAGTTAGTATACGTAGAGGGATCTGCTTCAGTAGGACACAAATTGTGGAATGGGAGGTGGAACAGACCGCACAAGACAGGGCAACCAAGTCTACAAAATGCCTGCAAAAGAGCTCTGTGTCCAACTGGCTGCAGTTGTACGTATATTAAATAGGGCCAGGGCTGCTGCTGCTTTTGCTGACTTGTGGTAATTGTAAAGCATGAAACCCCTGTACTTATGGCCCAAGTTCACCAATTTGTGCAGGTAAAGGTCTAGTTCTTCGCAACGCTGTGGAAAAACAGAACATAAAACGTCCCTATATAGACCGAAGGCTAGGACAAACTCAGGAATGGTGAGCTTCTTGTTTAGGCGTGGGTCTCTAGCCTTCATTACTACCGCTAAGTCGCTGTAATTGTATGTTCTGTTTTCCACAACATCCTGAGAAGCGATTAGCAAAGAGACTAGGTTCACATCTTTGTCATCTAAAATATCTTTACAAAGAGCAGGGGGGACCAAGTGTGCCGTGGTAATGATATGGGTGGAGGAGGTAGTGAAAGGTGAATGAGGGGCACTACCATGCGTGCTGGAAGGTGCAAGTGCCTGTGCAGCCACTACGAGAGGTGGAAAACTCGGGCCGAGCTGGCATTTTTCAGTTGCTTTCATTTATTGACTGCACAGATGACAAAATAGTGTCCAGTTCCTTGGATGTTAGCAGATCTGTCTGTGTTGTACGCCTGTGAGCTGGTACCTAACCCAGGATCTTCAGGATGTGCTGACAGGAGCCTGAAAAGTTCAGCTTTCCTTGTTGTCACTGGGAAGGGGATACCCCTACAGCGCAGTTCGCCTGAGATCCTGGGGATAGTCCAAGACCTCAGTGACCCTGGTGTGGAAGAAACATAGAAATATAGAAGGTTCTTGAAATTCGGTGGGGTACCATGCCTAACGCCTAGCGGGAGTGCTGGGGGGCCATGATTCTTCTCCTATGTTGGCTTCCTGAGAAATACTGCAAAATAACAACGTCTGATTAACATATCCCCGGTAATCTTATGTAGAACTGGCTTTCTAACTAGTGCCAAAGCAAAACAAACTAGCTACCCCATGACAGATGAGGCCCTGCTAATTGCCAAGTAGCAGGAGAGAGGCTCTATATATGATTTGGGCTGTGGTCTCGAGCTACTAGCCTAGTGGAAGGGTGTCGGTCTCTCGGTGACAGTAAAAAGATTCAAAATGTGTGGCCCTGACAAGTGAGGCCCTAACTATAAACCCGATAGCTGGGTATATGCGAAGCTCTACCTATGATTTGTGCCGATGGGCAGAAATCTCTGTGTTGAGATGGGGAGTTGGCCTTGCGGGACCAGTATTAATATTATAACTAAGGCCAGCCCCTGAACCTAAAACAGCCAGTTCTCTGACCCAAATGGGGGCTTGACAAAGGGAAGACACGAATGTAAGTATGTAACATACCTAACAACCACAAATTGTGCCTTCTTGCAGCAAACCTATGATTACTAAACCGTGGGAGAGTACCTTAATTATAGCTGATTGTTAACGTCTTGTGATTGAGAGCCCAAGCATGCTGCAATATATATAGAAAATATCGTATACCTTAACCCTGCTGGAATATTCAGATATAATTAGCATGATGTCATAATTGCTTATGATATAGGTGTGGGTAGTGACAGAGAGAATGATAGGAGGAAGCTTAAATAAGAAAGGAAATGTGACTGAGCCCTGAGACCCACGGAACTGTGGACATAGCATGTTATCGTATGTTATCATAGTGAAAGTATAGATATTATCGTACAATGGATTGGACGAGTAATGCCGTGGCCTAATGAGGCAAGGCGGGAGTCAAGCCCCCGGTCCCTACCACCCCTCCTGACAGGACGTAGCATTGGCTGAACTGAGGTCAATAGTAATATTATTAGCAAAAGAGAGTGGAACTTATTGTACCTTGTGGGAGCAAATAAGCTGCAGGAAATACAAGGCATAGGGGGTGGTTGACTCTTGCAGTATCTGATATTGAGGTATAACATGTAAGAAATCAATTGGTAGTTTAATCTTATGATAACGGCCGACATAAGTAATTGACAGTAAATCCCCCTCTAATCATTGTACTTACACTGTGAATGACTAACAATAATTAACAAGACTACAAAACTGGTCTGGTAAATGCCTAGGAAAAAAACCCTAATGAAACAGCCAGCTAGATAGACCAAACAAGCCTATTAACTATAACAATGCCCCCTGTCTTCGCTCTGAATTTAATGACCATACTAGGAATAAGTAAGCTAAAATACAAATTTGTAACAAATCGTAACCTAATGAATAATGCAGCTAATAGAAGAATAGTAAGAAAGTGTAACTGTAACTTGACAAAATGACAAATGAACCGAAAGCGTACAAAAGGTATTTTAGATGAACTTACAACTGTAGGGAGCCTAACCCTACAGTGGTGGCTCAGCCTGATGGAAGTCAGTTCCCACCCTGACTCCCTCCTCTCCTTCCACCTGCGCGGCTCCTGTTGGTTGCTGGGAGGAAGTGACCGAGCTGTCACTTCCTCCCAGCCTCTGACCTCATCAAGCAGTGCTGACCGGGCCCCCTGGAAATTCATAGCCATCGGGTGGCCCTAACAGATGGGCCCCTTAACGTGTGGCCCTGGTGGTTAAACTGCTCCGCCTGGGGCCGCAACATATGGCGGCGTGCACAGCAGTCGCAGGGGTCCCCATGGAGTGACAGTGCCAATCACAGGTGAGACCCCTGCAACCGGTAGTTCCGCCAGTGAAGGCAGGTGTTCTGAGCCATCACCTGCCTCTTGAATTTAGCTTCACTGAGCTAACCAAACCAGGAAGAAATAAGACCAGTTGTTAATTTATAAAGTGCCAATTTCTATTGAAAAGGAAATAAAATAAAAAAGGACACACTCTTCTTCACCAACAGAATTTCAGCAAGCTATAGTGTTTTGTGGTCTGAAGTGTCCCTTTAACCCCTTAAGGACACATGACATGTGTGACATGTCATGATTCCCTTTTATTCCAGAAGCTTGGTCCTTAAGGGGTTAAAGCTCAAATATCTGCCATTATTTACATATATGGCATTAAAAAAAAAAACATTTAACGGACTAGGAGACATCAAGTGCAAAGTTCTTGTTTGTTCTATATTGTATACATTAAAACCACCCGCCCATTATCATGTATGTCACCCTAGTGCTGACAAAACAGCTCTGAGTCTGATGCATTGAGCCATGACCTCTGTATGTGTCCTGTGGTATTTTAAGTCCTGCAACTTGTGAGGTATGGCCTCCATGGATCGGATGTGTTATTACAGCACATCCCACAGATGCTCAATCAGATTGAGATCTGAGAGATTTGGGGGTCAAGGAAACAACTTGAACTCTTTAGCGTGTTCTTGCCATGGTGATATACCTTAAAAAACTTCAACAAATTCATAGTTAGACCGAAGTTTGAAAGACATGCCATTGCAACAAAATTACTGGTAAATAATAAAAAATATCACACTAAAAACAAAAAGACTTTGAATGTCGATTTAAGATAATTCAGTTCCAATATCAGTCTATAGGAGTTCTATTTCGTCTGTGAGCTAATTTTAAAATGTAAAACTGCAACGTTCAATGGATTATGCATAATAAGTCTTTGAATTGCCTTATGAGGTATAAATACCCATTGCTATTTATAACATATGCTTAGATGTTAATTAATAAACAGAATGGCTCATCAATCCATCCATTCCAGCAAGTTCCACTATTATTTAAATGAACAGGCAACCCGTGTTTTCACCAAATAAGGTCCAGTATTTGTTTGAAAAGCTGATAGTTGTTACCTTTCCTGAATAATTGCTCAATGTTATTGAAGAAGTACTGGACTGTATTTCTTTGTATTGTCTGGTTACAGATCTGAGGTCATATGAACTCTACCAGTTAGCAGTTTGAGGTCTACCCACAAACCTCTATAGCTGGATCATAATAAGTAAGCAAAATGCTATCTGAAACATACAGAGATTATGAATTAGTTTTTCATCAAATTAATAAGGCAGATTCAAGGGCAGTTATATATCTTTAATGGAAAGGGAAGTATACAACTGAGACACAAAATAGCCGGTTTCTCATTTCCCAGGAAATGGACACTTCAGAATGGAATGAATAACCAATTTTTAATATGTTATGGGGATAACGCATTAAAAAATACTAGACACTTTCGCATGTCCCATATTCTCCCAAAAATCCACAGACTCTCATACCTTTCTATTGATGTTCTCCGTAACCAAGAAATAGCGGAGACCTTTTTAGATAATGTTGACCCTCCCACATATTTCAGTGAGAAAGCCACACAATTTTCTTTTGCTGTCTCACCACTTCTGTTAGGGGAAAAGGGTGTAGGACTAAAATTCAAGAGGTTTTTTTTTATATTCATTGTAGGAACTATGGGTCTTGCATGTGTTTGATTGCTTGCAAATTTATCAAATACTTGTGTACATCACTAATTGCAGGACTGTCCTTAAATAACCAATGGGGCAAGATTTGGCTACAGATACAGGCATCTGTCAATGACTGTCTGAGAGTGATTAGTGCTAGTGATAACAGTGGCTATCATTGGTTAATTCTGTCTTATAGTTTGCGAGTTTCTGTCTAAATTACCAAAATGTTGTTTGATTGTGGTAAGGTATATATATTTATATATGTGTGTGTAACAGTACAGTTACACTCAAAAATGTGCATTTTATTAAAAAATTTAAAAAAATAAAGATTTTACAAATCTCTTTGTGCTTCTTCAATATGACAGAGAAAAGATAAATCAGTAAAGAATGAGGTTTAATTTTACTTTTAGCAGTATTATTATTTGTATACATGCTTTTCATGTAAACATTATAGCAGAAGAAAATAATGTTCGCAAAGCCAAAAATAGCAATTAAATCGTAACAAAGAGACTGACATTTTCTAGGCTTCTCCTGCACTACAAGAGAGAGAGATCTGTTGTGGCAAACAATATGTTATTTCCAAGATAAAACAAGCTGTGTGAATATTTTAGAAAATGCAATTTGAATAAATGGAGCATCAGTTGTATCTGAGCCAAGCAAGCCAAGAATTAAATGGGATGACCCAATTGAAAGAATTTCTCTAGCTTGTATTATTGCCTCTAGAAACATCACTGGCATTGTGTTGCTTGCCACGACACATTCAAACTCTCCAGCTTTAGCCTTAATACATCCACCTGGATTTGGCCTGAAAAATATGTATTTTTTAATGGCCCACGTAAGTTAATTTACCACCCTGGCATCGTGACCTGATTACCGGTTCTCTAAACGAGAAGTGTGAGTCTTCAGTTAGGACCACTTGTAGATACAGTGGCTCACTCACAATTAAGAAGGTGCCATTTTCTAATGAATTAAGGGGAAATTACATTCAGAAATTACATTCAGAAATTACATTCAAAATCCAGAGTTACAAGTGGTGAAGTCACAACAAAGTCCTAAATTCAAAGACGCACTAAAGTCCTCCAACGTTTCTAAGGTTTTCCTCTAGAGATCAAGTGTAAATGAGCACCGACAGCGGTCACTCTGCTCTTCCTAAAACAACACCCAACACCTTTATTTAAGCACTTGCATTTATAAGAAAGATGAACGAGGGCATGCACTGCTTCTTCAACTCAGTTATGATAGAATGGCAGAGGATGGAGTCAACCATTTGGACGGCAAATTCCTATAGCAAGATCCTGCAACATATACCATCAGAGCTTGTTCATTCATCTTCAGCATGCTTTACTATGTCAATGCCTAAAACACATATAAACAGACATTGGAGAGTTGTTTTCATGGCCTATATAGAGCTATTTAATATATTTAACCAACTAAAAGCCTAGATTCTATTGCAAGAGATAAACTTAAAGGACCACTATAGTGCCAGGAAAACAAACTCGTTTTCCTGGAACTATAGGGTCTTTAGGACTAAAAATCCACGGGCTGAAGGGGGCTGAAGGGGTTAAAACACTTACCTTTCTCCAGCACCAGGCTCCCTCAGCGCTGGGGAACTCTCCTTTTCCTGCCGACGTCAGCGCTGAATGCACCTGCGTGGCAAGAGCCGCGCGCGCATTCAGACAGTCCATAGGAAAGCATTTCTCAATGCTTTCCTATGGACATCAGTGTCTTCTCACTGTGATTTTCACAGTGAGAAGTGCGGTAGCGCCTCTAGCACCTGTCACTGAGACAGCCACTAGAGGCTGGATTAACCCTATTGTAAACATAGCAGTTTCTTTGAAACTGCTGTGTTTACAGCTGCAGGGTTAACACTAGATGGACCTGGCACCCAGACCACTTCATTGAGCTGAAGTGGTCTGGGTGCCTATAGTGGTCCTTTAACTCTAGAAATGGAACAGTAATTTTGCCTTTGAAAAGTACTACTTGCATATTAGCTACCTAAAACATACAAGTTAGCCTTAAAATAGTTATGGGAATGATTCTTATATAAAGAATAAATCAGTTGCAATATGGTTCAAATTAATGAAAGAAACAAAAATCCCAAACAATTGACATTTATATTTCTAGTAATCGAAAATATATAGACACCATACATTTAAACATTAAAATAGGAGTGTATGTTTAATAACTGTTGTTTAGATGATGTGCTTTTTATTTTCTTTTGAAAGTAAGTTAACAAATAAAAAAGATAAATTGCCTTTTGGCCATCTTCATCTCCAGCTGTGGTTTAAAGTAGCACCCCTGCTCTGAAAGTGCATCTAAGAGGAAGACAAACACAGGATGATTCTTCCAGACTACTAAAAATCATTACACACAATTTAATATATAGTGTTCTGTCAATGAACACTGCAAAGGACACAGTTTCTGAAATATATGCACATTATGACCTTTTTGGAAATTTTATTTTTTTCCTTATTATTTTTCTGTGTTTGTTACCAGTTCTAGTCAACTCATATCATTAATTGTATACATGTGACTATATCGTCTTTAGCGTTCCCTCTATCTTGTTAGATTTTATATCACTTATCCAAACTCATATTGCAGTGGCTAATAATCAAGGAAAGAATGACAGGTGCATGTCAGGCCCTGCCAGTGTCAGGCAGTGGCTTACGTGGGCAGTGTTTGATACTGTTGGCTATAGCATGGGTAGGCAACTTCGGCTCTCAAGTTGTTTTGGACAACAAATCGCCCATAATGCAGTTACAGCCATAATGCTTGCAAAGCATTAGGGAAGATGTAGTCCACAGCATCTGGAGTGCCAAAGGTGGCCTCCCTCTGGGCTAGCGGAATTTAAAGCTATCTGATAAAAACCCATCAGTATGCTTGGGATGGGGAACCTGGTTGCTGCCTCTCTTGCAGACATAACAATGGTAGATTTATTAAAGCATCATGCTTGGAATAGATCTAAAAATGGGGCAAACATTATGAAAATAAGTGGAATCAGAATTAACATACTGCTGTCTATTTTCACAACATTCTATGAAGAACTTTGCACCCAATCTCACTGGAACATTACTAGACACTTAACAAGCTCATGTTGCCTGTTATAAAATTATCTTTGCAGATGTGGGACACTGTATATAAGGTAGTGAACCCTGCTGGAAAATTGTATTTCTCCCATATACAAAATTTTAACTGTAACATATCACAGACACTGTCTATTTATTTTATCAGATTTATTTTCTGCAAAGGGTTTGATGTATTTTGAGGAGCATGAACCTAAATATGGAATTGAGGACTGTGATGATATGTTCCTGGCGTCTCTGGAACCAAATGTGTACTAGTTCAGGCCTGCTATTGTCCGTGGGTTTCTTTGCCTAACCTGCACTGCTAACCACTCAAATAAGCCCCAAGGTTACGTTTGCTTGACAGTGGACTCACCGACAACCCAGGATATACTGTGTTTGTATGTTACAGATTATACTAACTGGCTTGTTCCACTGGCAATATACTTCAATAAATATGACTTAAACTTGCATGGATTTCAGCCAAATCCTCAAAATGAGACAAGACACAAGCTTCTTGCTGGCAACTCGTGGAATCACACTTTAATCTGAGTGCCCAGCTATTTTTAAAAAACACAGCACACACAGGAAATGTGTTTACAATTATTTACATTAATGAGAATACGAACTGGAATGGCAGAACAGAGCTCTGACTAAGGAATGTTAATTAGGCTCATATAATTATATCCAAGGGTCCTTTGTTCTTATCCTAGGAAACAATAACCTTGGACATTCCAAGGTAAATGCTAGTTCTCCCCCCCCCCACCACCCCACATATAATAAGCACTTCAAACAAAGGTTATTTTGTCACAAGGACACTTACAGATATCAGTTTTTACGCATTCAACATTGCTTGAAGGTTAGTTTACTAAATGTGATGTCATCAAGGAAACAACTAAGTTTCTCTAACACTCAATTTAAAAACATGAGTCATAAAAATACATTGGGTAAACATGCGATTTCTTTGTGTTATCGTGATCCATCTTCAAATCCTATTCCTCAGTTCTGGAGGTACAAACTCTGACAATCTTTATTTGGAACACACAGCAGGGGGGTCACAGCAGGGGACTGGCATTCAAAGTAACCTAACACATAAGCCTGCCCTGCTGTCCCTGTGTCTGGGAGATAATCAAGTTCCCTCTCAGGTCCCGAGGGTAATCCCTCCCATGATCCTCTGTGCCTGAGAGATAATCAGGTTCCCTATCAGGTCCAGAAAAATCTACAATAGTTCCAAACCCCCACACACATTTTAACATTACAAAAGGGGTTAATTGATTGTATAAAAGGACAGAGCTTACAACCTGAGTTACTCTTTGAAGCTGCTGTCTCCAACAGAGCTATTCGGTAAGGTGTGAGAAGTCACACCTAAGTGCCCTGGAAGCCTGGTTTGCCTCTTAGATAGGAAGTCCTTTGACATGTTAATGCTCATAAGCTTTCAGGAACAAACAACCCCTTGTGTTTCAATATCATATCCAAAATGGGACAAGCACACTCTTCCAATCCAGCCCAAACCTGATTTGCAAACAAGGGGACCTCACAACTAATACATTGCCTCTTAGATAGGGAGATCCCCAACATGAGGATCTGAAACAATGCGGGCAAGCAAGCGGGAATAAGTGGTAATGGTACTCCATGAAGGCAGTCTGTCACAGGCGGTATCAGTAACTTTTTAACCTATATTTTGGTACAAAATTTGAAATACCTTGAGAGGGGCTATTAACTGCACAATCCAATTAGAAACCCATGTTAAGATTGTCTAGCAATGGCACTGGTTCCATCTCATTGTGCCAAAATCAACCCTGGTTCTTCAAACCACTGTTGGAGAGGTTGTGGGTTGGTGGGCACTATGACACATATTTAGTTGTCCTGTCCAAAACTTTAGTCATTTTGGGAGCAGGTAGCAAAATATGTGTTAGTCTTATTATTGCAACTCAGGGACATTTGACTTCTTAAATCAGGTTGTTTAACTTATCCTGGGACAAATTAATAAATGGCAAACGATTGTGATAAAACCCAATTCAAGTGGTGGCTTGCACATTAAATCTGAGATATTGGATATCCGTTACACTGCCTACTTACGATGAAGTTCTGACATTAACAGCTCTAAATAAGAATGAGAAACTTAAAACTAGAAAATAAAATATTCAAACCCATGCGAATTGGCAGTGGTCTAAGACAGGTGGCAATTGCAGACACATTCTCAGTAGATTAGAAATTAAGACAGAGGGAATTAACAGGTAGACTACTTGTACATACTAGACATCATAAGGTGAAGAGTGGTATCTGGGTGACAAAATTATGGTTATTTTAATATTATTAGTAAAATTATTTTAGGTTTATTAATTTACTTTTGTTTACCTTAAATTATAAATTCACCACAATGTAACTTTTTCACAAATATGTTCTGTAGTGATCAGTTAAAACCAAAGGATCTCCTACTGCCTTTTACACACGTAGTGTGCCTAGAGCATCTTGTTCCTTCTAGTTGTGATCACTTAAAGGGACACTCCAGTGCCAGGAAAACAATCAATTTTCCTGGCACTGCAGGTCCCCTCTCCCTCCCACCTCCCATCCCAGGTTGCTGAGGGGGTTTAAACCCCTTCAGTGACTTACCTTTATCCAGCGCCAATGTCCCTTGGTGCTGGAGCAGGGTCCGCCCATGCTTCTTCCCTCATCCGGCGGGGGAGACCTATTGCACTTGCGCGGCTGGCGGTGGGGGAGCACGCGCATTAGACCTCCCCATGGGAAAGCATTGAAAAATGGGTTTTTCAGCGATGCTGGAGGTCCTCACATAGCGAGAGGACATCCAGCAACGCTATAGCGCAAAATCTGTGCTATAAACCTGGCAGTGCCCTCTAGTAGACAGCCACTAGAGAAGGAGTTAACCCTGCAATGTAAATATTGCAGTTTATGAAAACTGCAATAATTACAGTTGTAGGGTTAAGGGTAGTGGGAGTTGGCAATCAGACCACTCCAATGGGCAGAAGTGATCTGGGTGCCTGGAGTGTCCCTTTAAGTCTTATGTATGATGTTTTGTCTCAATTAATGTTTTGTCTCAACTAATTGTGATATGTAATATGTAATTGGTGGAGAAGTTGGCCTATGTACCATTGTTTATTTCTTTGTGTGAAAACTTTCAATAAAAATACTTTTGAAAGAATAAGATGAATGGATGGGGCATAAGGGGTGGAAATATGGGAGAGGTGTCGGGGCATAGCTGAAGGCAGGAAATAAAGGTAAAAGTAAAAAAACAGAATTAGCCATTACTGTTAGTCTTTGTAATATATGGCTAATTTTTTTAAAATATTTTAATTAGAATTATATCTGACAGTTCCTTTCTGAAAATACACAGAAAAGAAAATGCAAAAATTAGCATACACTTCCAATGCTCCTCTGGTATCCATGCAGACTTTTCGGTAATTTCCAGTGTTAACTCCCATTTGATTTCGATAAAAGAATCATGAGGTCAGCTTGCGGAAATGCGAGGAAATGAATGATGCTAGTAATTGCTACTTTTACAAGCCGAATTCAAAAATACTTTTGTCCCAAACGTGACAGTTTGTCTCTAAATAGGCAGACTTACACTTGTGTTTACCATGCTATAAAAGTTCAGACAAAAAAAAATAATAATAATAATCAGAAACTCTTATACAGAGAATTTTTTTACAAGGAATTTCAAATCTCTATGCATAACAAAAATACATTACAGCTCTCATTTATTTAGGAACCGAAGGTAAGCCCGAAGAACAATTTTAACTCACACTTAGGGACAATTTGATTTTTTTTTGCTAACATTTTGCCGTAGTGCTTTGAATAATTTACATTTGTTTCTAAGTTTGTGGCAGGATTATCATATTCCCTGTACACTTTCTGTAATCATTGTGCAAAATGTTAAACCTACTAAATGGCATGCTTATTGGCAGAATCTAGCCTTTATTGCTTTAGTATGTCTAGGTATGTTTTATATTGTATTTAACCCCTTAAGGACCAAACTTCTGGAATAAAAGGGAATCATGACATGTCACATATGTCATGAGTCCTTAAGGGGTTAAAAAACAACATTTATTTCTCTATATCCTAGCACTCGCCATAACCAATTAGAAATTATTTTTGTCTAATTAAGTCCCCTCTATTGATTCCAGAGAAAAATGAGTTCTTTGTTACAGGAAGCAATGAATGACTGTCAACAGCACATTGACAGTCAGAGACAGTCAGCATGCTAACACAGTATAACAACATAACATGTTCCATTTTATCTCTATACTAAGTGAATTATTTCTTAATCCTATTAAAATGAATTAATACAGCTTCAATATGTTCCATTTAACAGTTAAAAGCAACAAATCACATATCTGTATATTGCAGACCTTTTCTCTGTTTGTATGTGTCTTGGATAACTTCTAGACACCTATGGTGCATACAAAACTAGGAATGATAAAAAGAGAAATCTAATAAATAATGCATTGATGTATCACTTAATCCGGTAGGAATCTCTGAAAAATAGAAATGAAAGATAAAATAAAAATAAAAATAAGCAAGGGTCTCTTGGGAATATGTTCTAGGTTACACGAGGTCTTCTTAAGATTAAAAAAATTGGAAATTTCTCTACAAGCATAAAAATGTGTTCTCTTTTCTAAGACAGTTGAAATGCAGTTTGCTCTGCCAAGGGACACATTGTGTTAGCAGATACAGAATGCACAGTCAACAAATGACTCTGTTATACTTTTATGTAATGTTTAACTACAGATACTTTTTTTCATTTATATTCTTTATTAAATATTTGAATACTTATACAACACATTACAGTAATGGAGCCTTCTTCGTATACATTAACACATCACCAAAAAAGAAATGCATATTCAAAGGGTAGCTAAACTTATTTAGCAAAAATCTTCTAAATTAATAATCATATCACATTTTTAAGATGGTGTTAACGCTACTAATCGCAACCTCTTCCTATGGATCTTCCAAGTAAATATATCCATATAAATAGAAAAAAAGGAAAAAGAAAATACAAAAATATCTCCATTCTCGACTAAACATAACTACAGATACTTAACTATATGAATTACATTTAAAAAAGAAATCACAAGTCCAGCTCTTCATCAGTTCTGGAGACAATGTCTCCTCAGAAACTATGAGGAAAAAATAAATCTTACTTCTTTCTATGCATAGACATTCCACTTTTTGATTTCTACCCAATGCAGTGCTTATTCAATCTAAAACATTTGCGTTACATATTTTTTCCCCCATGTATACATTTTTATTTATTTTTTTAAATAAAAAGATATAATACAATGATCACATCATGCACAATAAAAAAAAAAAAATGAAAACAAAAATACATAGTTATTAACTACCTATTTTGATTACACATTGCTCAATTATATCCAAATCAGGAGACAAATCAACTCCCCGACACCATTTTCTTTTTTATATAAATATCTATTGGGTTTTTTCCCATTATCAAAAAAAAAAAAAAAACCATAGACTTCCAATACAAACGTAACATATAAACGTACCTACATTATGCCATGGGGTTACTACAATTGTTGCTAAACTCAGTTGCTTGATCCTTGCCCTCTACATCATAGAGCAGATACCAATTAGATAGTTCCCATAGCATATACCTAAACATATAAACACAATACGAAAACATTTAACATTTCCCTGTTCCTCGCACAGCCATGATTTTACCTCTATTCTATTTAATAGATGTTACTATTGTCGTTATTGTTCGGGGGTCTCTTCTCTATCTAGTCTTTCTTCAGCTATCCCTCAATAAATTATTTAAAAAAAAAAAAACTAATCCCTTCAATGTCTCACTACCAAAGTTCACACTAATATCTTCTTCCATCTTCAACTGATATGTTCTTTAATTTCTAGTCTGGAGCCAAGTGGGATTTTCTTGTTTTTTCCAATTCCTTGCTAGTAAAATTTTAGCTGCAATCAGAATATTTCTGAATAAGTATTTAGATATTATATTCATTTTAGGCCATGTGAGATGTAAAATAAATTATCCTAATTCAAAACTTATCTGTGGTAGCTCTAAATTCAAAAGAAGATTTCTAATCATTTCACAAAATTGTTTAACTTTAATGCACTCCCTCCATATATGGGACAAATGGGGATACATTTTGTTCACCATATACCATCTGTGGGTGATTTTATATTGGATGTCTAAGAGGTTTAGGAGGTGTATATTCTTTTTAAGGTCGAACTCCCCGACACTATTTATGGCATAATATATATTATGTTTGGTTTTCCCTTTTTCCTGTGTAATATTTTGTTTTGTACCAACACACGCACGATTTCTAGACAAATCATTTTTTTTAGAATTTCTGTACATGAGATGTATTTGAAAATTTCTACATCCTCAGATGGATTTTCTAGGGCCCAACAACAAAATAGATAATAATAATAATAATAATATATAATAAATAATACCCCTTGTAGATTCTGTGTAATCTTGAACGCTATATGACAAAGAGATATAGTTCAGGTATGCAATAATGAATATATTACATCTATGAATTTAGATATCAAGGTATGGATTGATTTTTATTCTTTATTCACTGCCACTATATCATTCTTTTATAATAGATGCAAACGATACATATAAGAAACAGATTATTATGCATATACATTTATGATCTAACACACTAGCTCAATAAACCTATAGAAACCACTCAGAGAAATTTTAGAGAAGGTCAGTCCTGCTTCGTCTGATTCTGCCATGTTTTGTAAAATAATGTTACTCTTCATGGTCTTTGGCTATATATATATTTTGATGTATTTAATTCCTGTTTCAACATTATTGGTAAAGTAAAGTAGAGGCTACTTTACCTTACTGAATCTTTCTGAATGCTATGAAAGGTTTAATGAAAATGTTCACTATCTTACAGTGAGCAGGCCGTCAAAGCCAGTTAATTTTCTGATGTTGCCACCATGAAGTGAAGCCATCAGTTCAAAGTTCCTACACACACACACACACACGCCCAAAAGCAGTTTAATTGAACACAGCTGACAACAGAGATGATTTTTTTTGCAATACACTTTTGTGATCAATAAATAATTTCCTGTTTGTGTGAGCTGTGATGATGATGTCAAATTTGACATGTTTTCCTCGGTGTGTTTTGTTGCTGGAGAATCTAATTTCATGATTATGCCTATCTCTAAATGTAAAGTAAAAATTGATATGTGTTCGAATTCATTACTGTCATGTTTAACATTTTCTAATTGTGCAGAACATCATTTTCTAATTGTGTAGGGACATGTTTTTTGCTGTATCAAATAAATCTAATTTTCTTAGCAAACTCTCTTTTAAAGTAACACAAGGCTCTTTAAAAAATATTGTCATTTAATAAAATTACTCAAAAGTGTAAACATTCAAACAAGAAGATTATATCAACAAATTTCACATCATTCAATTCTTATTTTTGCACAAAGCCCAATAAAAAGATTTTAAAAAGTCCTTCAATCTATCTATGGTTATAAAAAATATTGCAACAACACACATTGTGAAATCAAAGATCATAGATCACCTGCAGGTAAAAAATCTCAACATATTTCCGAGGGTGTCATTTTCTTTCAATATATGTTGTGACAATGGCAATAACAGCCTAAACACAATTCTTAAGGCCTTGAATTCAACAGGAGAGAAATGACTGTTTAAACAATAATTCTGCAAAACAGCTCTTGAGAATCTTATAGCTAACCTTCTTCTACAGGTTAAAACAGCAATAAAAACAGGATATTTCACTTATGAATCATTGTATTACTGTATATTGGTTGATATGTTTGGGTTCTTTCGGTTTTCAAAGTGATCCCTTGGTACTAGTTTTTCTTATGGATCACTGACCCAAAAAACAGGCACAACGTGTAACTAGCCACCAGTCACACATCACAATAACAGGATGAGACACACCTGACCTGACTCCTCGATAAAGTACAATATGGAAGACTCTGTTTCTGGATTCCTGGCGTCTAGAGAAAGTAATAATAAAAAATAGATGAAACAATATCTCGGTGTGTCACTATCTGTTAAATGAAAAATTGCATAGTAAATAAAGAGAGAAAAGGAGGGGATATAACTGACCCTTGTTTTAACTTTAGGTTTCAGCTTCCAGATCAGATGATCATAAATATAATTTTGGCTTTCGAATATGAAACTAGATTGTTCCTTATACATTTTAGTGGACTAGAATCCCAAGTCACTGCCGGGTGTATCTATCATTTGGGCTCCCCTGTGAAGTGGTGTCTATATAATTCTGTTAGTGATATTTTTTTGCCATCAGTTTTGACATTCCATTTAACCATGGGCACTTCTTATAAGCACTAGTTCAGTGTGGCTCAAGTTCATTTAAAGGAAGTGTCTCTAGATAGATTCAACAGCGTCTGCACAATGTCTAACCTCAGGCTATCACCCCCCTCTCTGTTGCATTAACCCCAGAAAGCCTCCGGCAATTCCTGTCTTTCAAACGTGCTGATCCGGCAAAAGGATGCCATTGAACGTAAGCACATCAGTTGAGCACAACCTATTTTTGATCTCTCCAGCTTTAGTAATAACTGTAGCAAATGAAAGCAAGTGAAATATGCACATGTGCACTATTTTATTGTAATAGAGGATCATGGGAAAACAAATATTTTGCATGAAATGCCGCATCTGTGCCCTTTGAAAAGGTAGCATCAATTCAAGCATGGCTTTAGGTTAATTTAAATACATTAATTAATAAAATACCATTATTTCAAAAATCATGGTTTGTTTATAAAATGACACTCTAGGCACCATAATTACTTCATCTCATTGAAGTAGTTATGGTGCCTGGAGTCCCATGATAGCAGCTCCCAGTTCAGTGTTAAACCATTTTTGAATGGATTCTTTTTCAGCATTTAATTATTATTTCTTGCATTTACCTGTGCCGAAATGGGCAGCAGTGATTGTCAGGGAGTATCCACAGACCAGCCACTCACATATACCAACTGGCCATCACTAATGTAAGCTGGTATAAGCCATACTCCACTCTCTCCTCCAGCTCTGCTACTTTCACCCCTGTTGCCCTGTTGTGTATTTGTACCCCACCACCTCTAGACTGTAAGGTCGTTTGGGCAAGGCCCTAATCTACCTATTGTTCCTGTGTCATTTTCCACCCTTTCATAATTTCCCATAACATTTTCGTAAATTACCCCCCCTTTCATAATATTGTAAAGCGCTGCGGAATTATTTGGCACTATATAAATATCAATAGTAATAATAATAATAATAATAATAATAATACCTTTACTGTGCTTTAAAAAAAAAACACACAAAAAACGAATACTAGTCAGATTTTAAATGGATAATTATCTACTTGGTAGTAAACTTAGAACAGCTAAAGATTTACTGAACAGGCCAATTATCTTCTCTCTTGGAGACTAACTGTACATTGAATATATTCAGAATGGTCAGAATGACTCTTTGTCAAAAGAATAATTTCACTCTTTTACATTCACACACACCTATTATTTAATAGCACTCCGAACAGCAAGAAGCAAGACTAACCCCTAGCAAATTATTATTATCACTGAATAATTGTATAATTGCCCATAAAAGCTCTGTTATTATAAAACCTCATATTAAACTGTAAATGTGTTAGCAACTTTGTTTTACTCATAGAAAAATAGAAATATGCAAACCTTTTGTGCAAACCGTTCTAATCTCAAACTTATTTCCTTAAGAACTTTTTTTTTCCCCAAGAGACATTTTGGTAAAATAATAATTGTGATTAAATAAAATAAATGAATATTTCATCATCTTTGATAATAGGCTTACAGGGTTTTGTGCTTTCCACAACTGAAATATATGTTTATATTTACTATATATTCCCCCATATAGTGTGTGCACCAAGTGAGGATGATAGATATTTGAAATTTATTCCAACAAATGTGTTTATACACAGACGACAGTAATCATTCTACATTAAACTAATCTTAATATAGCTATAATTTGTCTGTACAGTGACAGCTTTTATGGAAGGTTAAGTTTTTATGTATTTTCATAGTGAGGTTTTATCAGTTCTGCATTTAGTGAACTATTAAGGCTTTTTACTGCTATGAGCTCAGTCAAGTATATAAAACCGTTGTACATTTTATCATAGTGGCAATTAAAAAAGTCCTTCATAAATATTTACATATTTTGTTTTCAAAGCTATTGTGTGTTATTCATGTATTTGCCCATGTGACTGTCTTAGGCAGGTCAAAAAAGCACATAAATGTGTACAGTTTGAATAATTATAATTATATACAGTTGAAACCAAATAACAAGAAGAAACATGCCTTGTGAAAAGTAATATTTGTTACAACTAAAACAAAGAAAAAAAATAATAGTGCAAACTAAAATACTACAGAAGTGTTCGAAAGGACAAATTCACAATTTTCCAAGTTTTGCATCAAGTATCGCACCAAGGAAATTTTCAAGTGCCTTGGAGGAGAACTGTAAGGGTGAAGATCCTTAATAAGATAGTATAGTAAATTCTAAAAAAAAAAAAAAAAAAAATAGAGGTGCCTGTGGCGGAACGTGACATTCCTTTGTAATAAATTAGCTTTTTATCCGTTCGGGAGTTATTGTACCCAAACCCACTTAGTTCGACTCCAGAACAGGGAATACCTTGTACTCATTAGAACCCTGGAACATCGATTAACATACGTACAAAATGGCAAAGGAAATAATTAATAAATGCTACCCCATTTTGTCTCCCGAGCGCAGGCAGCGTTACTTGGTCGTCCAGTGCCTGGAACTCTTTTCGGCTATGCACTCACACGAACCTGGCAAAGATTGTACCACTGCCCATCCCACTTCCCGACCAGCTAGATGAACGACATTCAGGTGATAGGAACTACCGACTGGTATGAACATTCGCTCCCTGAAAGCAAGGGAATATCTTGAACGGTGTTCGTACGGGAACCCCCGAGCGGAGACCGGCTGTTGCACCAATTTCCATGTAACTGTTTTGGGTTTCACCTCGTTACTGGCTGGACAGAACATTACCCCAGTGGAGATTCTATTCTACCAAACGTATCTGAGCGCTCTTTGGTTAAGTTGGGTGCTCAGATCAAGGCTATCCGGGGATATGACTCTTGTGGGGTTCCTGTTAATATTGGGGGTACTTTTTGGGATTGTATAACTATTATGTATGTTTCCTTGTAACTGAGAGATAATTGAGTTATAGTTTTCTGACTCAATTATCTACCAGACACAGGTACGCCAGGAGTGACACAGACACACACATACACATATAGAAACATAGAATGTGATGGCAAATAAGAACCATTCGGCCCATCTAGTCTGCCCAATTTTTTTTTAAATACTTTCATTAGTCCCTGGCCTTATCTTATAGTTAGGATAGCCTTAAGCATATCCCACGCATGCTTAAACTCCTTCACTGTGTTAACCTCTACCTCTTCAGCTGGAAGCTTATTCCATGCATCCACTACCTTTTCAGTAAAGTTATACTTCCAGATATTATTTTTAAACCATTGCCCCTCTAATTTAAGACTATGTCCTCTTTTTGTGGTAGTTTTTCTTCTTTTAAATATAGTCTCCGCCTTTCCTGTGTTGATTCCCTTTATGTACTTAAATGTTTCATATCCCCCGTCTCGTCTTTCCTCCAAGCCAGAAAACGGGAGAACGGGAAACAAGCCGAGGTCAAAGGAGTGGAGAAGACAGGATAAACGGAATAACGAGCCAAATAATCAGTAACCAGAGAGCAAGACGAGAACACTACGCTACAGGTATCACAAGACCACAACAGGGCACTGAGGGACAGGAAAGGTAAGTATAAATACCCTAGGTTTAATTCTGATTGGATAACTTCCAATCAGAATTAACAATCACACGTGGGGGATATCTATACCCCCCACTGTGATTGTGGTACTGTTTCTTTAATGCCGGGTCACTCACGTGACCCCGGCGTTTACTTAACTCCTGGACCTCCCAGCGTGCAGCGTTATACATGCTGCCGCTGGGGGGCGTGGAGGACGCTGGCGGCGAGTGGCACAGAGGTTTGTATTGTCGGGAGATAGCATCAGCCTTGACATTACGGTACCCAGGCCTATATGTGATAATGAACTGAAAACGTGAAAGAAATAAGGACCATCTGGCTTGACGAGAGGATAACCTTTTAGCATCAGCTATATAGGAGAGATTCTTATGATCAGTTATAACCAGGATTTTGTGTCTAGCTCCTTCTAATAAGTATCTCCACTCTTTAAATGCCATCACAATAGCTAATAGTTCCCTATTCCCAATGTCGTAATTCTTTTCCGCATCAGACAGTTTCCTAGAAAAGTAACAACAGGGATGGAGGGGTTCGTTATAGGATAATCTTTGTGATAATACAGCTCCTATACCTGATTCTGAAGCGTCTACTTCCATTACAAAGGGAAGGGAAGGATCAGGATGGTGTAGCACAGGAGCAGTGGCAAATGCCTTTTTGAGGGTTTCGAAGGCCTTGACGGCTTCAGGAGTCCAAACCCTGGGGTGCAAACCCTTTTTAGTTAGTTTCGTGATAGGAGAAATGACCGATGAAAAGTTTTTAATAAACCTGCGATAATAATTGGCAAAGCCTATAAATCGCTGTATTGCCTTAAGACCTTGAGGAAGAGGCCAAGACAATATGGCTTCTAATTTAGAAGGATCCATACTGAACCCCTGTTCAGAAATGACGTACCCTAGGAATTGTACTGATTTCTGGTCAAATAAACATTTCTCCAATTTACAATAAAGACCGTTCTGTAGCAATCTCTTAAGTACCTTCCTCACATGGTTATGATGTGACTCCAAATCAGGAGAGAATATGAGTATATCATCGAGATAAACCACAGCACAGACATGCAGTAGATCTCTAAGGACATCATTTATGAAGTCCTGAAAGACAGCAGGAGCATTACACAGTCCAAAAGGCATGACTAAATACTCGTAATGCCCACTGCGTGTATTGAACGCTGTCTTCCATTCATCATTTTCTTTTATCCGAACCAAGTTGTAAGCCCCCCTGAGGTCTAGTTTAGTAAAATATCTAGAACCTTTAACACGGTCAAACAACTCAGTAATGAGAGGGATAGGATAAGCATTTTTAATTGTTATATTATTCAGACCCCTATAATCTATACATGGTCTCAAATCGCCCTCCTTCTTGGCAACAAAAAAGAAACCAGCACCAGCAGGAGAGGAGGACCTTCTGATAAAACCTTTACGTAAGGATTCCTGTATGTACTCCTCCATGACCTGGTTTTCTTTCTCAGAAAGCGGGTAGACCTTACCCCTAGGAGGCATCGTTCCAGGTAACAAATTTATGGCACAATCATAATCCCGGTGTGGGGGTAGTTTATCAGCTTCCTTCTTTTCAAAGACCAATGCGAGGTCTGCATACACAGGAGGGACAGAAACAGAAAGTGGTTTAGCTGTAGGCACATTCATTAAACAAACGGGATGTAAACGGGCCATACAATCCTGTTGGCAAGATACCCCCCAGGATAGTATATCTAGAGAATCCCAATCGAGTACTGGGTTATGCTTCACTAACCAGGGAAAACCCAGAATGATGGAAGCTGTAGGGGAGTCAATTATTTGGAAGGCTATCCTTTCTTTGTGTAAGGCACCCACGACCATAACCATTTCTTGGGTTTCATGGGTCACCAGAGGTTTATCAAGTGGTCTACCATCTATGGCCTCAATGGCCAAGGGTGTGGCCTTTTGGATCAGATTCATGGCTGCGGTTTTAGCAAAGTTCTCATCCATAAAACTGTCTGCAGCACCTGAATCGATCAAGGCTTTAGTTGTTATCGTGGTTTTATTGACCAAAAGAGAAACCGTTATAAATGGTCTAGAGATGGACATATGAGGGGAAAAAACCATAACACCCGAGGCCGACCCCTCTCTAGGCCTTAGGTGCTGGAGTTTCCCTGCAAACTAGGACAGTTTCTTCGGAGATGCCCCCTCTTACCACAATAAAGGCACAAACCCTCCCTTCTGCGGTACGTTCTTTCAGCTTCAGATAAGCCTACAGCACCTAATTGCATGGGTTCGGGAGGTGGTTGATTAGGGGGAGGTAATGCTAGCAATGCAGTACTGGGTAAAGCAGGTAACCCCTGTGTATTCATCCTCCTTTGACTACGCCTCTCTCTGATACGGTTGTCAATTAGAATGACATAATCTATTAGATCATCCAGAAGAACAGGCATTTCCCTGGATGCTATCTCATCTAATATGTAAGCAGCCAAACCCTCCTGAAAAGCTGTTACGAGAGCGTCGTTATTCCAGACCACTTCAGCTGCCAAAGTACGGAATTCAATGGTATAATCCGCTACTGATCTATTACCCTGTCGAACCCTAAGCAGAGCTTTGCCAGCAGAAGCAACCCGGCCGGGTTGGTCAAACGTACGTTTAAAAGCTGTTAAGAAGTCTGAAAAGGACATTGGGGACGTATTCTCCCACATGGGATTAGCCCATGCTTGTGCTTTCCCGGACAAATGGTTAATCAAAAAAGCAATTTTGGTTCTGTCAGTGGGGTAGTGTCAGGATACTGACAGGGATCCAATACGCAGAGTGCGGACAGAAGGAGGTACGTATACCGGACCTTAGAATGGCCGGACTAACGTAGGGACAAAGCAAGAATAGTCAAAAGGTAAGCCGAGGTCGAGGGAGCCGGAGGACAGGTAAGCGAGATACAAGCCGAGTCAAAGGAGAGGAGAGGACAACAGGACAAAAGACAAGCAAGGGTCAAAACCGGAAACACAAGATAAAGAACGCGCTGAGTGACTAGCAAGCTAGAACCACGACAGGGCAATGAGCAGTAGTAAAGGTTTCCTTTAAATACCCTGTTACCTAAATAGAGACCACGCCCCCAAAAGGTCCGGAATAGCGGTTCCCGGCACTTTATGTAAATGCCGACGTCATGACGTCGACGCTAGCCGTCGCGTCATAAAAGGGGGAGGAGCTAGCGCGGCCGGCGCGAAAACGGCCGGAATATGCCAAAATGCTAGGGGCAGGGAGCCCCTAAACAGAGAGGATGTCTTCCCTGGATTCAGCACCAACAGGTACCCTGACAGTACCCCCCCTTCTAGAAACGCCCACCGGGCGGATGGGACCTGGCTTAGAAGGAAAACGAACGTGGAAGGCCCGTAGAAGACGAGGAGCATGCACGTCTATACCAGGAACCCAAGACCTCTCTTCTGGACCATAACCTTTCCAGTCTATGAGGTATTGCAGCTTCCCCCTAGAAATACGAGAATCAAGGATGGACTTGATGATATATTCCTCCTGACCATCCACACGGACCGAGGATGGAGGAGCAGAGCGGGAGGAAAATCTGTTACAAACAAGAGGTTTCAATAAAGACACATGAAAAGAGTTAGGGATGCGTAGAGTAGGAGGTAGATCCAGCAAATAAGAAACCGGGTTGATCCTCCTCAGCACCCTGTAAGGACCAATGTAACGAGGAGCAAACTTCAAGGAAGGAACTTTCAGGCGAATGTGTCTGGTACACAACCAGACCCTATCCCCTGGAGAAAAAATAGGGGCAGGACGTCTACGCCTATCAGCATGTGACTTAAACACCGCGGAACTACGTTCAAGAATTTGTCGAGTCTGATCCCACAACTTTCTCAGGTTGGCTATATGAATATCAACCGACGGTATACCCTGGGAAGGAGACACCGACGGAAGAACAGTAGAGTTAAAGCCATAGTTCAAGAAAAAGGGGCTGTTACGAGTGGAACCACAAACAAGGTTGTTGTGAGCAAACTCCGCCCAAGGAATCAGACCGACCCAGTCATCCTGGTGTTCAGAAACAAAACAACGTAGATATTGCTCAATTTTTTTGGTTAGTGCGTTCGGCTACTCCGTTAGATTGAGGATGATAGGCCGAAGAAAAATTCAGTTTGATGCCCAACTGTGAACAGAAGGATCTCCAAAAACGGGAAATAAATTGGGAACCCCTGTCTGACACAATCTCATTGGGAATACCATGTAAGCGGAAAATTTCTCTAGCAAATATCACGGCCAGTTCGGGGGAGGACGGAAGTTTAGGCAAGGGAACGAAATGAGCCATTTTAGTAAACCTGTCAAGGACCGTGAGGATAACTGTATGCCTACTGGAAGCTGGTAGATCAACAATAAAATCCATAGCCAAACAAGCCCAAGGTTTGTTGGGAACGACTAAGGGCTGCAATAAACCACAAGGGAGATCCAGCGGAAGTTTATTCCTGACACAAACATTGCAAGCCTTGACAAAGTCTTCCACATCCCTACGTAAACCGGGCCACCAGAAGTCTTTGGAGATCAGGCAGTAAGTTTTGTGGATGCCGGGGTGACCAGCGAACTTGCTATCGTGAAAACAGCGAATAATGTCCACTTGGAATTTGGGAGACATGAACAAGCGGCCCGCAGGAGTACGTTCGGGAGCAAGAGATTGTTCGTTCATAATATCAGCGAGCAATGGAGAGTGTATTTTGACATTGGTGTTGGCGATAATATTGACTTCAGGAATAATAGGGAACAAAGTGTCCTCTGTAGAGGTGATAGGTTCGTGCTGGCGTGACAAAGCGTCTGCCTTAGTGTTCTTAGAACCAGGCCTGTAAGTAAGCATATAATTAAAGTGTGTAAGGAACATAGACCAACGTGCCTGCCTGGCAGATAATCTTTTGGCCTCCCCATATACGATAAATTTTTGTGGTCAGTCAAGATAGTAACTGGGAGGACGGTGCCCTCTAACAAATGTCTCCATTCCTTTAATGCCATAATGATAGCTAAAAGTTCTCTATCACCAATGTCATATCTCCTTTCAGTGTGTGATAGTTTCTTGGAAAAAAAACCGCAAGGGTGCAGCGGCTTATCTAAACTTTGTCTTTGGGACAACACTGCGCCTATCCCTGTTTCAGACGCATCAACTTCAAGTAAAAAGGGTAGAGGTATCAGGATGAACTAATACAGGTGCTGAGGCAAAAGACTGTTTGAGCGTTTCGAAAGCAGATAAAGCCTCAGTAGACCAGGTTTTGGTATCGGCTCCTTGTTTGGTCATATTAGTGATAGGAGCGATAACAGAGGAGTACCCTTTAATAAAACGTCTGTAATAATTAGAAAATCCAAGAAATCTTTGTATGGCTTTGAGTCCCTTAGGTAAAAGGCCAATCTAAAATCGATTTTAGTTTGGTCGGGTCCATCATAAACCCGTCTTTGGAAATTACGTAACCTAAGAAAGTTACCTGAGACTGGTCAAAGCTACATTTTTCCAATTTACAATACAATCCATGTTGTAAAAGTTTCTTTAATACCTTTCTGACTTGTCTATGATGTGAATTAATGTCTCTAGAATGGATTAGTATATCATCCAAATATACAATTACACATTCATGTTGGAATTCTCTAAGAACTTCATTGATCAAGTCTTGGAAGACGGCCGGGGCGTTACAAAGCCCAAACGGCATTACGGTATACTCATAATGCCCGTAACGGGTATTAAATGCTGTCATCCATTCATCTTCTTGTTTAATTCGCACTAAGTTATATGCTCCTCTCAAGTCAAGTTTGGTAAAAATACTCGAGCCCTTTAGTCTGTCAAAGAGTTCAGTAATCAAAGGAATAGGGTAAGCATTTCTGATAGTAATTTTGTTCAATCCCCGATAGTCTATACAAGGACGTAAGGTACCGTCTTTCTTTTCTACAAAAAAGAAACCCGCCCCGCCGGAGAAGAAGACTTTCTAATAAATCCTTTGTCTAAATTCTCCTTGATGTATTCCTCTAAAACTAAGTTTTCCTTGGTGGATAGAGGGTATACCGTACCCCTGGGAGGCATAGTACCAGGGAAAAGTTTAATAGAACAGTCATAAGACCGGTGGGGAGGTAAAGTATCCGCCTTACCCTTGTCAAATACAAATTTGAGGTCTAGATATTGTAATGGTATCTGAACGTCTGTGGATTGGGAAGTGTTAGCATAAGAGTTTACGGGGCAAACAGAAGTAACTCTCTGCAGACATTCTTTCCTACAACCCATACCCCAAGAAACGATTTCTCCACCCTCCCAGTCAATCTGAGGGTTGTGTTTCTTGAGCCAAGAATATCCTAGTACCACTGGGACTGCCGGGGAGGAAATTAACAGAAGGGAAATCAACTCCTCGTGGAAAATACCAACAGTAAGCTTAACGGGTTCGGTCTCATGGAATATTACTGGTTCAGATAAAGGTCTACCATCTATGGCCTCAACGACCAAGGGTGTATCTCTCAATTGGAATGGGATACAATGCTTATTAGCGAAAGTTTGGTCTATAAAGCTTTCTGCTGCTCCAGAATCTAATAATGCCATCGTAGTAATAAACCCCTTTTCCCAAGCTAGAGAGACAGGAATCAGAAGCCTATGGTCTTTTTTATTATACATAGAGGACAGTAATGAAACACCCAAGGCCCGTCCTCTAAGGGAACTTAGGTGCGAGCGTTTCCCGGACGATTAGGGCAACTAAGACGTAGGTGACCTCTCCGCCCACAGTATAAACAGAGACCCTCCCTTCTTCTGTACTGTCTCTCAGCCTCAGATAAGCGAGTATTACCTATTTGCATAGGTTCTGGTGGAGTAGGATTATAGGAGTCAGGGTTCTGAAATGAGGGAGCGAGTCTTACAGGAAGTCTAGTAACTCTTTCCCGAGTGTTCTGCCTCTGTCTCATGCGTTCATCTATTCTGAAAATGAAGGATACTAAATCCTCTAAATTTTCCGGAAGTTCTCTTGTGGCAATTTCATCTAGAATTTCATCAGACAACCCATTCAAGAATACATCCATAAAAGCTTGTTCGTTCCATTTCACTTCTGCTGCCAATGATCTAAACTCTAGAGCATATTCTACAAGGGTCCTATCTTGTTGTTTAAGGCGTAACAGGGATCTGGCCGCATTAATCTTCCTCCCTGGGGGTCAAAGGTTCTTCTAAAAGCCGTGACAAACGCAGTGTAGTTGTAGACTAAAGGATTGTCATTCTCCCAAAGGGGATTGGCCCATCTAAGTGCTTTATCTATTAGCAGGGTTATAATAAAGCCTACTTTAGCCCTGTCAGTAGGGTAAGCCTGGGGTTGAAGTTCGAAATGTATGCTTATCTGGTTTAAAAAACCACGACAAGCATCAGGCGAACCCCCATATCGTAACGGTGAAGTGACATGGGAAGATGCGCCTACAGTGGCTACTTCCAAACCAGTACTTAGCGAGTGGCTGGCAGTGGAACGTATTTCTTCAGACTGGGTACTGGAGCGTGTTAACAAAGTTTGTAATGCTAAAGCCATTTGGTCCATTCTATGGTCCATGGCCTCAAATCTGGGGTCAGGAGGACTAGCACCTGCAGGATCCATCTGGCCCTGTCGTAATGTCAGGATACTGACAGGGATCCAATACGCAGAGTGCGCACAGAAGGAGGTACGTATACCGGACCTTAGAATGGCCGGACTAACGTAAGGACAAAGCAAGAATAGTCAAAAAGGTAAGCCGAGGTCAAGGGAGCCGGAGGACAGGTAAGCGAGATACAAGCCGAGTCAAAGGAGAGGAGAGGACAACAGGACAAAAGACAAGCAAGGGTCAAAACCGGAAACACAAGATAAAGAACACGCTGAGTGACTAGCAAGCTAGAACCACGACAGGGCAATGAGCAGTAGTAAAGGTTTCCTTTAAATACCCTGTACCTAAATAGAGACCACGCCCCCAAAAGGTCCGGAATCGCGGTTCCCGGCACTTTATGCAAATGCCGACGTCATGACGTCGACGCTAGCCGTCGCGTCATAAAAGGGGGAGGAGCTAGCGCGGCCGGCGCGAAAACGGCCGGAATATGCCGAAATGCTAGGGGCAGGGAGCCCCTAAACAGAGAGGATGTCTTCCCTGGATTCAGCACCAACAGGTACCCTGACAGGTAGGAACGAGGATTCATCACCAAATGAATATCAATTTGGTTGAGGAAACCACGGCACAATGCTGGATCACCGCTATAGCGCTGAGGTGGTGTCATGTGAACCACGTGAGCAGGAGCGGGTACTGGATCAGGAATGGGTTCTGGCACAGCAGCAACAGCTTCTTGGACGGCAGGTTGCAAGTAGTGATGTCGCGAACCCGAAATTTTCGGTTCGCGAACGGCGAACGCGAACTTCCGCAAATGTTCGCGAACCGGCGAACTGCCCGAAACGCCATTGACTTCAATGGGGAGGCGAATTTTAAAACACA
>OW240922.1:116496687-116562052 GCA_933207985.1 Pelobates cultripes | reverse complement strand
TGAGGTTAGGACTCTGTCAAATATTCTGTACTCTGCCCTTGGGTTTTTACGTCCAAGATGCATTATCTTGCACTTATCCACATTAAATGTCAGTTGCCAAAACTCTGACCATTTTTCTAGTTTACCTAAATCATTTGCCATTTGGCTTATCCCTTCTGAAACATCAACCCTGTTACATATCTTAGTATCATCAGCAAAAAGACATACCTTACCATCAAGACCTTCACACAGACACATACACACATACAGACAGACACACACACACAAGACACACATACATACATACAGACAGGCACACACACATACACACACAGACACATACATACAGACACATACACACACAGACACATACATACAGACACATACACACACATGTACACAGACACACAGATACAGACACATATATACATAGAGACACTCACACATAGACACATACAAACACACACACACACAAGACACACACGCAGGCACACACACACAGGCACACACACATACAGACACACACACGACACACATACATACAAAGATACATACATACATACAAACAGACATACAAATATCTGCATTAACCATCACTAGGAATTAAAGTCTTGAACACTCAGAGATTTTACACCCAGTCTTGAGACACACATAAGCTGCATCACTAAAATGGTGACCTGTATGAATTGTTGCCTTGAGCAGAGGACATGGAGTTGAGTTTGTGATCAGATAAATGTATATTTGACTTTCTGAACATACCTTTAGAATTATATTATTCCATTGTAAACACTTTTTTTTTTATCACGTTCCGCAATTGGAAATGTTTACAATTCTGAAGCCTGAACATAATTGCAATGAATTGTTTTCCCCAAAGCTCACTATTTTGCATTCAATTTTGGTTTTTATTTGGTGATAAAAAAAAACATACCTGTAGAATTATATTATTCCATTGTAAACACTTATACTTTTTTTTTTTTATCACGTTCCGCAATTGAAAATTTTTTAAATTCTGAAGCCTGAACATAATTGCAATGAATTGTTTTCCCTAAAGCTCAGTAAATTGCATTCGCTTTTGGTTTGATTTGGTTTTTATTTGCGCAAGTTTGACGTTAGTAGGTTGCAGGTGTGTGAAATTCTCACTTTTTATTTCTCGTTATTTGTTAGTGTCATCTTTTTATTTTTATTTTTGTTTGTGCAATATATAGAAATCTATATGCTCACAGAAGGTAATCAATTAATTAATCATGTGGCTCCGAAGAGATGACTTCAGTGATTAATTGATTTTCTTTGTGAGCGTAATTATACTACATAATGCTGTGTAGCACTTTACACGTGCCAGTCAGCAGCATGTAACATTTTATTAATGGCTATAAAAATGCTGTTTTGGCAACCCTAGTATGTATGTGTGCAATGGGTAAGTGAATATACATGTACATATGTAACGTGTGTAAGACTTCATATGCAAGTGTCTAATGTTTGTGTTAATACATATGTAAGTGTGTACAGTTTGTGTAGGCATGTATCCACGTGTAAGCATATTTGTCATGGTTCCTGCACCTTCTGGATGCCGACAAACCCATAGTGATGTTCTGCATCATTTTGGTAAAAAAAAAAATCATATTAAGGGACAGCACTCTCTTTGTAGGTGCCCACATTTAAGGAGAATCTCTGGAAGCGAAATTAGTACAATACCTATTGATATTGGGGTACTCTAACAGAGTGGTAGGCTTAACACAATATGGCCTATGTTGGAACTGAATATCCATATTTGTTCGCTAAGCTAGGTGATTTAAGTAGACTTGCAAAATTTAAAATTGTATTTTTATTTTGATTGCATTGTTCTGGTGTCATGTGATGTGATACTTTCCCCTTTGCACTTATTATATACACCCCAACACATGCATTATTATAGGACACCACCATGGTCTGCGTCAATCCAATGACAGTATCTTCGTACTTTTTGGCATCATAATTAATGCAACAGTCTGGAATGCTCTGGAGTTATTTAAGGCCACTATCAGTTCTTCTTTGTCCGGTCATTGTCTCTGCTGCCCGAGAGTGTTTTTTCTTTTTTTTACTGATGTTGTATGTGTTCACTGGTTTTAAATTTGGATTTGTTTTATTTTCCCACGACTCTGTACTCCTTGAACTCAACCTGCCCATATTTACTCTGGTCTGTTATATGTGTAGACTATATTTTATGTTTTCACATGCCAAGCCAAGTCACACTAAGGATTCGCAGTAAGACAACTATGAAAAAATTATGTTGGTCCCATGTAAATTGGGACTCTAGGCTTAAGCTTTGAAGGCCTGTGGATATACATGCCCTGTCCGTGTGTGTGTTGTTTTGTCCCCTGATATTTTGCCTACTGTTATACCACAGAAAGACGTCTGGTGTAGTGCAACGATGAAGAGACACCACTGGTCCAGTGTGATGGCGCAGGGAGTCCTCTGATTTAGTGTAAGGGTGTACAGAGTCCTTTTTTTATAGTAGCAGACAGTAGCTAGACCTCTGGTATAGTAAAATAAAGTAAAAAAGGCCTCTATTCGTGTGTGAGGGCATAAGAAGTCTAAATATAAAAAAAAAATCACAAAACAACAATAACAAATTAATAATGCTTTGCAGAAATTCATTCGGAAATCCTCCAACTGAGGTGAAGGTGACAGTGACATTTTTACTTTTAAATGCTAGATTTAACGCTTAGGTGTTTTCACATGAATTTGCATGTGAGGTACCAAATGACACTCTTTAAATGTTACCTTTTTTGCTTGGAAGTTATGCTCAAATCTATTTACGATTAACAGAAAGTTTTTCTATTTCACTAAAGTTGTGGTGGGCTGACATCAGAAATTCAGTCAAACTACAACACTTGAAGTGGATAAAGAACCAAAGTGAAAAAAAGTATAGTTTTTATATAACTAGGATATTTTTACAACTTGGGTATTTTAACCTCAATTTTGAAAATTGCCCTAGACTTATCACAACGGACTGTGCATAAGTACTAACAATATTAGTATTAAACCAATGTTTTCTAATTGATGTCATGGAAAATTTAATAATTATAGCATTAAAAAAGTGTTTAAATAGGGCTTAAAAGATGAAATAGGTATGTTGGAATTCAATAAGCTCTTACATCTAAAGTATTTAATGATTAACATTTTCAGTGTCAAATGTGTGCCACACATATTGCTTTGCAGTAGGGACAAAAACAACAAGTATTGAAGAAAAATATGAGAGAAAGAGAAAGAAGGAGAGAAAGGAGAGGAAGAGAAAGAATGATAATAAAGTGATAAAAACAAAAACATTTTCACGTGAGACTTTTCAACAGTCACTTTTCATATTTTTTGTTTTGTTTTAAAAAGCCCTTGCAATGTATAGGCCTATTTTACTAACAGACTTTATGGGCACATTTGCATGCTTTTTTGGGGGGGTTTTTCAATCCTATGTGTCTCAAGGGTTTTACAATCTATAATGGCCAGGCATCAGTAATGGTCCACTTCCAGCATCCTAACGAGCTTATCTAACAAGCTTACACTTTTCATTGCATTATGGCTATACCGCTAAGGTTTAAGTTGAACATTTATTTTTAGTAGAAACTGCCTTTTCTTTCCTCTTTTTTATTCCTTTTATTATTTCTTTTATTTTTTTTACACTGATCACATAATCCATTGTGAAATCCAACATATGTTCCCCTCACAAATTCCGTCATAACGATTATGTAAAAAATATTTCCAGTGTGGTAAGTTTTTAGAAACAGCATCTTTAAATTTTAGATGTTATTAAAATCAGATTAATAATAAAATATTTGAAATGGTCTCATCATATACCGTGACACGCACCAAATGAATATGCTAATAACCAAACATATTCATTTAATCAGAAAAAACCTGTGTCTATAGAAAGGGTTAAGTAAAAAAAGGGCATCGGGGGCACACCTGGAAAATGCATTTCTCAGCATTGGTGCTGCCTTCAAGACCAAAATGTATACCATATACAGATTAAGGAACAACACACATCAAAATACAGTTTAAATCTTTATAAGGCTACTTAAAATCACCTATCTCAGCAAACAAATGTATTTGTACCATGCAATTGCCAGTGTCATTTTATGGTTTGTAGAATGCTATGCAAACTAAGTTACATTTGAAAAGAAAGCTAAGTAGGAAAGTGATTAGTTCAAGAGTCAACCATTGGCTCTTGATTAGTATCTCATAGTATATATAAACAAGGGACAAGATTAACCCCTTAAGGACACATGACATGTGTGACATGTCATGATTCCCTTTTATTCCAGAAGTTTGGTCCTTAAGGGGTTAAAGCAAGCACACTCTATTGCACATCTATATTGACAGCTATTTTAAAAAGATAATACTAAAAATATTTGGGGTAATTTAATGCCTAAAGAATACTCACTCACTGGAACTTACTCATTCAAACCTCCCACTTACACCTGTTCCAGTGGGACTGTCATGCTCTGAGCAGGTCAGAGAGGAGACGATTGCAAGGGTTATTGGTTAAAACTTTTTTTGTCATATTAGACATAACAAATGTGCTGAAAATAAAGAATAAAGGGCAGTCTGCCACAAACAGGATACTTTGTGAGAAAAAACAGGGTTTAGGCGATATGCCACAAACAAGATCTTTAGAAAGTAAATGAATAAAGTCTTTTGTATACAAGCAAGCTTGAAGTTATACCAAGTAGTTAAGGATTTCCAGGATACTTTGCAATGCATCTAGTTAAAGGTAAATACCTTTTAGGATAAAGCAATACAGGATCATGCAGAGTTGCAGAGGTTGAAACTGGTAGGTATATTTCAAAATAATATAATGCAGGTTGCTTACGAGATCATGCAGTGATGCAGCAATTAAAGCAGTTAAGATTCTTCAATGAAGGCAATACGCCACAAATCAGGATTCTTGGAAGCTGATAAGGAAAGTATTTCGGTAAGATGTAATTCAGGCAAGTTCAGGATGAAGTAATGCAGGTTAGTGCCTTTCAGTATGAGGAAATGCAGATGAGTACAGGATGAGGCACTGCAGGTAAGTTCTCTACAGAATGAAATAATGTAGATAAAATACAGTGGAACCTCAGTTTACAAACGCTTCGGTTAACATAATTTTCGGTTTACAAATGAAAATCCATTGAAAATAATGGCTCAGTTTAAAAAAATTTTTCACAATACAAAGCAAGTTTCCACAGGATGCATTGCACCTGGGAGGTTTATAGCACCGCCCCCTGCATGCAGGAGTCTGTTGGTCGAACGTGGCGTCGAGTGTGGAGGTGTTGGAGCGGCTTTTGCATCGTGTTTTGGAGCCATTCTGGAAATAGTTTTCAGTTGTTTTGGGACTTTTTGGTGCATTTCCCAAGCTGTGGAAAAGTAGGGAGCTGAGCTTCGTCGTTTGCATGCCTTTTATTGTGTGTTCTGCATTGTGGGTTGGTTTCCATGCCAGCTCATTTTGACTTTTTTCTGACCTCCAGAACGGATTAATTGTTTTTTAATGCATTCTTATGGGAAATCGCGTTTCGGTTTACAAATGTTTCATTCCTATGGGAAATCGCGTTTCGGTTTACAAATGTTTCGCAATAAGAAACGTTGCGGAGAACGCATTAAATTCGTAAACCGAGGTCCCACTGTACATGATATTACCAGGAACAGAGATTCTTTATCAGAGCATAGACTTCAATGTCAAGGCACTGTTGTGTGCTGGGAGCAGACTTATCAAGTCTCCTAATTAGTTAATCCTGGTGAGGTTATTAAGTTCACTTAAAGGGCCAGTAATAAACGAAAAAGTCTTACATGTCAGTTTTGAAACCTGATAGGGACAGTGCTCTATTGGGATCTGTATTCTCCTTGATCAAGTTTTGTCTCTTTTTCAGAAAAAAATGAGTTATTCAATATGCTTTTAGTTACACAACAGCATTTCAGTATGAGAGTGCTACCACCGCACTCCAATCCAAACCCATTTGCCTGGCTATCAAAGGGATTGCTTTAATATTTTTAAGGAGGGTTTTACCTTTTGAAGGCCTTTGTGATTCCAAAATCTGAAGCAATTCTTCGTGGCATTTTAAAATACACATTTCTTAACCGTATGTTCATTGAGAAGACATAGGATACTCATGGGAATGTGAAGGTAAATTATCAGCATTCTACTCAACAAAAACACCGGTTGGTGATGTGATGATAATCTTTCCAAATCAGTAAATAAAGTTCTACATATATCAATCCAAACTCGAACAGCCTTAAGCAAACACCCTATTTCATACATGGCAGAGCTAATGTCATCAATCTGGTTTCTCATTTAGTCTACAAGTCATTTACAGAGAGTCATGTACTCGCTTGGCATAATCATGTTGAAAGAAGCTGACTCTCGATGTTCTGTTTAGTTCAAAAGGTCCATTTCTTTTTGTAGCAAAGACATAGGCTTGAGAAGTTACCTATTTTCTTTTTGAAACGGTAAAATCCATTCAGAGACATTTGAGATAACCCGAGTAGATATAAAATAACTTCAAGCAGGTATCTTACAATATAAAATTTTTGAAAAAATTATATTTAAAATAAAATAAAAATAATCAATGTATTTTCAAACACTCGGGAGTCTTAAGAACCATTGGAAAGAACACTTCTGTTTTATGGTTTTGCAAATCTATATTAATACAACATAGGATTTCAAGATTGATGCGTAAAAAGAACCAGACCAGGGATCAGGCACAAAAAGTTAAATAATAAATACATATATATATATAAATACACTCAATCGACCACTGTGTTTTTATTTATTTTTTTATTTTGTGCAATGCAATTTTTAAAAAAAACAGTAAAATAGAAACACTCACAAGTGCGTGGCTTGGCTACTTATCCTCCGCAATGTCATTCCGCATAAACAAAATATACCTTTAGTGAAATTGTATACCAAATTTCCATCAGCACAGAAGTAAACAAACTCCCCAAAGCCACATTTATTTTACCTAGAAATTTCACTATGTGTTTTATTATTCATTTGAGTCTCTGTTTATCTCGTACCCCGGAGATTAGACACATTTTAAGCCTGTTGCAATAAAAGCACTTATGCCGACAATACCTTTCTGCTACTCTAGCACATACTCTCACTGCCTCTGAAGTCATTAATAATTTTCAAGCTTTTTCAGATTTTATTTTTTTTTTACTAAATATTTGTTGCTCTTAACTAGACAACTGTGTTTGATGCACGGAAGATATAAGGATGCGCGCATCAACCATATTTTGGGTATTCATGACAAAATGTATAAAACACCTGACTTCTACACATAAAAATTATGGATTTATAAAATGTTATCACTTTTAAAAAAAAATAAAAAAATTTTGCTCTAATTTGAATGAAATGTTAGCATATTATCTGACTGATTCACTAAAAGGTTATTAAATATTATAATAAAATATTAGGGATGATATGCATAAACAAAGCTAAAACTATAAAACATTAAAAAAAAAAAATTATGTGTATAAACATGCTAAAGTTAGTGTATCCTGATGTTATTTACTTATGTTGAGAGCGGCGACATTCAAATGCAAAGAAACCTGGTCTGAATTAATGGGATTGTATTATAATGGAGATGGCAATATCGCATAAATGAAATCAGTGTACATCAATTTTTATTGCTTGTAACAGAATGAGGTCCATATGTGACATGTCAAATATAACACGTCATCTTCACCGCTGGGTCCAGATCTTTCATTTCGTGTAGAAAAGGTAAAGAAAGAAGATATTTATGTGATTTTAAGACTTTTTTTTTAGAATTCTCATTACAAACGGACAAAAGATTGTATTTTACATTTTCTCTCATGTTTATTATCATAATTGGAAGCGAATCTTCATTTTCTGAAGTAGATTTTACTCAGACTGTGTGTGATATAAAAATAGCTAGACACCCACATTTATTTATAGCGTGTCTATTTCCAGTACGAACATCAGCTGCTGATAAGTAAGCCCATTACTGTAGGATTCTGTTGTCAATGTTATTAGCGCCAATTGTCATTTGAGAAAGTAGGCAATCTATGGAATACAATACTGAGGACTGACAAGATCCGTCTCGGGATGCAGCTATTTCTACTTACACTTCTGGCTAGAGAAAGAGGTTAAAGACTCTGGAAGGTCTCCATCATAAACAAAATTGTGTTATAAGAATATAGGAAATAAAAGAGCCTTAAAGGGATACTATAAACACCATAACCATTACAGTGTATTGTAGTGGTTATTGTTCTAGAAAACTGTCTCTAAAAAATGTACTTGAAATTTCCTGTAATGCCCAAACTCCCCGTGTCCCACCTTGAATGCCTTTCAGTTAGTCTATTGCAGGGATAAGCAACCTTCGGGAGATGTAGTCCAAAACATCTGGAGTGCCAAAGGTTGCCATCCCCTAAACTGTGAACATGCACACAATCCTGCTTCTTGTCTGGTTACAGCATTGAAGTAGGATAGCCTGTAGACGGTCACTAGTATGACATCCATTTTCACAAGTATCACTATCCTGTACTGGGACATTTACTAAAGTGTGAATGGTTGAGAATTTAGAGTGAATTAATTGGTCATTTCAAATTTTATGCAGGAAGAGCAAAATGGACTTCGGCCCCTTTGTAACACATCCCTGTAGCTTCCCACCTCCAGCACTGATCCAGTTTATGCAAAACAGTTGGGCTGGTGATGCATAGAAATAAATGCAAATAAAATCAGGATTGTGACCTTCTACAACAACTGTACTGCATTACTTTAGTTGTCATGGTACCCGTCTCATTTTCTTTATTGTATCCATTAATAATCATAATTTAAGCGGAAAAACTAATACAAAAAAATCCTGAATATATTGAGAATTAGCTTCGATGCCCACAATCCAGCTCGATCCTTTGAAATGTTTTGCTCAAACTTTAGGAAGCCAAAAGGTCTGCATGGAACATTTTGTTCTCTGTGACAAAATAAGTTCTTTGTATACAATTCACTTAACCTGAGAAGGACCTTTAAGCAGAGATAAAAAGTATTTTCTAATATCAAGGTATAGAGTACAGAGCTTTGAGTTACATCATCCCATTTTAGTTTAGATTAAATTGAAAAGCATGCCAAGTGCATCAAGTGCAAAATGTCCTCCTGGGAATGCATATACAGTTTTACTGATATAAAACTAATAAAACTGGAAATGTAATTACCCTTTTTTTAATTATTATTTGTATTTAAAAAATGTCACAAATGTTCTAGATAGGTAAACAGTATCCTCTTCTAGTTTCTGGACACTGTAATCACAGAAACATTTGTTTTACTCTTTGATATTGCATTAGAAGAAATGGCCAGAGTAAATCTTAAAGGGACATGTACCTGTCCTTGAAGTGGCTGACGACCGTTAGACAAAATAAGTAAAAGAGAGTAAACATGAGTCATGGCAAGGTTAAGGGTAACAGAGAGACACAGAATCGATAAACAAGCAAAGATCAGGATCAGAGAACAGGAATGGTAAAAGACCTGAACCAACAGATCCTGAAAACGCACTCTGGGGTAACAAGAAACATGACAGGGCCAATGAAAAAGGAAAACCAGGAAGTATATGTAACCTATACTGGATTGTGATTGGTTACAGAGGGCTGTGATGTCATAAGTGTGTACACATCAAAAAGCACCACCTAGATAAAATAGAACGATATCAGAACACGGCACCAAGAAGCTAGGGATGAATGGGGAACATTTAGTGTGCATTAGAACACAGACATGATGTGAAACATACCATGCTCTTAGGAAGCAACACAATTAAGATTCTTATAATTAAAAATCAAAAAGAGTGAAATTAACACTTCCTGCTTTGATCCTACAGGACATGAGAGGCGTTTGGCGGAGTTACCTGGAACTGTGTTTTAGTAAACTGTTAACAAATCCATACATCCAGCATTGTCATGCTATCTCACTTGCTAGTTAAGGTGTCTGAAAGATCACTAAAGGCACCGAGACAACTTCATCTGAAGGAAGTGGTCTCTGTGCTGTGATCCTTTAATTGTAACCTTGCAATGTAAAACATTGTAGTTTTGTGTAAACTGCAGTGTTTCATTGGCAGGGGTAAAAACACATCTCTAGAGGCTGTCTCCCTGAGAGTCACTAGGGGCACTTCCCTATTAGAACCAAGTCAAGCTCTGTTCTCAATCAAATGCTGCTCCTAGAACAGCATTTGATTGGTGCAGTGGCTTGTCGGGCACTAGCATCCAAATGCTTCCCTATGGAGAAGTTTTGGCTTAAGAAGATCATAAATCTTGATGATCTCAGCCAAGGACGTGGAGTGGCCTCTAGAAGACCAGTGTGGTGAAGGAAGAAAGGTAAATTAAACTCACTTTTCAAACCCACGTAGGTGGAGGGGGAGAACGTATAAATAAGTAGAGGAGCACTATAGAGTTAGGAAATACAGGTTTGTATTTTTGTGTTCGTTTAATCAATAACTATTTATATGCTAGGGTTATGCTGACTCACTCTACCATCTGGCATTGCCCATCACGGTCCATTCTTCAGACAGTTACACCACTTATCCTAAGGAGGGCATTTAAATGTATTTCACTAATAGAGAGGTTGAAACTCTTGCTTATCACTATTAAGACAAAATGGTTGGCACTGTAGAAACCAAAATGATGAGGATGTAAAAAATGTAACACAAAACAAAATGTAAATAACAAAACTGCACTAAGAAGCAAAATAAGTTTTATAAATGTGTTTTCCACTGTGTACATATTAGTTTGCAAACTGCATGAGACTTATAATGCAATTCCCTTTCATTCCTTAATGAATGGTGACAACTACTGCAGGGCTGTATAAATACCCTGTTGAGAGCTCCCATCTGGTGACCTCTGAGTCAAGCGAAAGAGGACAAAAGGAACAGTAAGCAAGCATCTTTTTTTCTACATTGTCATCATAAGAAAAACAGTCAACTGACTCCATGTTGCTTTCTAGTGACATCTTAAAAATAGCTACAGACATTCCTGCAAGGCATCTTTGTGATTTCAGTGACAATAGTACCTGTCCCAATTAGTATGCAAAAATATCATAAAATAGATTTACGTATGGGTACCAAAAAATATACATGGTGGGAATATTTTGCTGAACTTATTGAAGTCATTAAACACTCCCTGCTTTTTATTATCATTTTTTTTTCACGTTCCTCCTAAATGGACAACATTAAGGGATAAAATAATGACTCTGTGGTTTCCAAAAAATGTTACCTCGTGTCTTTATGTTTAATGAGTGAGTACAAATGTTGTTGCACAATATCACTTTTTCTGGTGCAATGTATTGCAGTAAAACGGTTTCTTAGTAATGGATAATGGATTCTTTCTTAATTAAAATAAATCGGATTGATGTTTTTTTCTGATATGGAGAGCCATTGCATCAGGATTCAATTAAGAAAGTGGCTAATGAGGCTTCAGCAAATTGGTCCATTGCTGTCTTAAGCCTCAAGATAATTCAATGCGTGCACATTGTGCTGTGGAAAAGCACATAGGAACAAGGTCTGATGCAACATTAAGGGATTATATTTTGCCTGTAATCCATAAATACGATGGTCCCTATTCAGTAAAGGAATTACATTTTCTCCTATGCCTTGCCTTGATGATCATATAGCCTAACAGGTAAACTCTCAGGTCTAAATTCTATTCTAACCAAGAACCATATTTATAGTAATTAGATGTTCTCCGGACCCCTGTAGCACTTAAGCTTGCTAAAATGCTTTATGTATGAAGATTGTGACCACTTTTGTCATGTTAGAAAAAGTGTAGATTTTAATAGAAATTGCCATGTTTATATTTTATCTTGTTACACCCCCTTGGCTTTCAAGCAGACAGCAGGTTCTCTCACTTCCTGGTTTGTTTAACTCAGTGGAGCCAAATGTATGAAGCAGCATTTGCCCAGAGCACCTGCCTTGCAAAGACTTCACACTGAGTAGCATTGGGAAGTCTCTGATTGGACAGCCACGGAAAGTCTGGGAGGGGTCAGAAGGGGAGGTCTCGCAAAGGCTTCAGACAAGAGAACGACAACTTTTACAAGCAGTTTTTTTATATATCCCAATGAAAAAAAATGCATAATTAAGTACATGCATGTTTTCATTGGGGGTGTATGTACTAAACAGTGATTATTTTTTAGGGGGAGGTGGGGGGAGTTATTTAGGCAGTAAAGTGTCCCTTTAAATGCATCTCCTGTAACAGAATCTTGTAATCAATGTGCTATTTAAAACAACACCTTGAATTGGCAAAATTATTAGATGCATGATGGATGTAGCCTATGAATTAGTACAGAGAAACATGTAAGGCAGTGACTTATTTTTGAATGTACTCATTTACAATGAATTTAACTATGATGCTGCATCTTTCTTCTATTTATTGTTCTGGATCAAGTCCTTTTTTCTGCTGCATTCTGCTGAACACACAGGTGCTTACTTCTCTTTGCCAAAAACATTAAGTTTAAAATAGGAAATAATACAAAAATGATGTTAGCTGTTGGCAGATTTTGGCAATTCCACTTGCATAATGCATATTTTAGTTCATATTTTTTGAATGTATATCAAATGTAATACTTACTAATTTGTGAAACAAGTGGTTAGGTGGGACATGCAACCAAGTATTTTCCTCCTTTGCTTTAAAAAAAAAAAAAAAAAGCATTTATTTTTCCATTGGAGGTATATCTAAAAACAGCTGGCAAAATCTACAGATTTAATTTGCTGCTTTTGCCTTTGCAAGCCCTCCTTGTCTTCCCCAGTCCAGACTTTCTTGAGGCCGATCCCAAACCTTGATTTGGAGCTTATGGAATCTGAGCCCTGTCCCCTCCCCCCCCCCTCTTTTGGACCTTTGGGGGTTTTCACGGTCCCCACTGGCGTTCTAGAATAACTGCCTAACAAGGCCCTGCTGCTTCCCTGCGACTAAGTGACACCAGGCTTTCAAGCCAAGATGGCCACCTCACCATGCTCTGCCACCATGAATCCACCATCTGCCCCGGAGGAACCAATATTCCTCACGTTTGACCGTATCTGTGAGCGTTTCTGGGCACAGCTCTATGTCAAAGAACCTACCTCTACTCCTGAAGACACACTGACGGCAACCCGGAGCAGTCCTGCAGCAGGTTACCACACAAACCTGCATCCACCACGTGTTCCCAGAGTGGGGCAGCACTGGAGCCTTGTGAGATGCCACACCAGCACTGGAGCCAGCACAAACTGCCACGCCGGCAGCAAACTGCGAGACAGCACTACAAACACCCGTGGCCGCATAATCCGACAGCGTAAAACCAGGTTCCCTCAGCCTTAGCGCGACTGGCATGAATTGCAGGCCCAACTTCCTACGACCAGGGAAGCAGAGGCACAATGCCACATATGCGAGCTCTACCTGCTGACCATGTCCACACACCAGTGATGACCACAGCATACTCTCTGCGGGTTTGGGCCCCATAGGGGGCTTAATACTGATGGTAGACAACCAGGAAAGCAAGGACTTTCCACCAGTAGGCATTGGCTAGGGGGCACATGAATCTGTGTAGTAGTCTAGCTGATATTAGCCTGACATGCTGCAGCTCTGTTAGTTTGATGATATGCTTGCATACAATGACACTGCACAAAAACCCAGTGGTACTTGCTTATTTGGCACTAGCTACATGTTTAAGCGTGTTTACTTTTATTTTATTTTTTCCTAACATGTCCTATGCCTAGAGAAGCTTCTCACTCTACTTGGCCTAACGTTTTTGCAGCAGTTTTAAGTACAGGGGAGATTATGTAGTTAAAGTTCAACTATGTTTTCTCCCTAGCATGGTTACCATAATTATTAGCGCTTACCCAGGACAGTTCTCTGTAGCTTTCACATGAGGGATACTGTGGTTATACTCGCTTGTTTATCTAGCGAGGGGCACAGCATACACTCTCTCATTTAAGCACAGCAATAACACTACTACTACCACGGTTAGCCAGACACCTAATGCACCATGTAGCGTGATGCCTGCCCTGCCTTGAAACTCCCTACAATTATTAATTAGCCGTGTGTTCTCAGTACTGATGTCCAATTAATCCCGCTGGACAGTTTGAATAGTATATACTGCACGACCTAGCTAGTTAATCAAACTGTTGGAAACTGTTTGTTAATTTTGTTTATTAAAGGACCACTATAGTGCCAGGAAAACATACACGTTTTCCTGGCACTATAGTGCCCTGAGGGTGCCCCCACCCTCAGGGACCCCCTCCCGCCCGGCTCTGGAAAGGGGAAAGGGGTTTAAACTTACCTTTTTCCAGCGCTGGGCGAAGAGCTCTCCTCCTTCTCTCCTCTTCCGTTCCGCCCCGTCGGCTGAATGCGCACGCGCGGCAAGAGCTGCGCGCGCATTCAGCCGGTCGCATAGGAAAGCATTTACAATAATAATATAAAAATTGTACATGCCTTATCTAATACTATGCTAAGCCTGAGGCTTGCTGTTGGGGTACTTCAGGCCTGTCTGTACTCCTCTTATGCAGTGCAAAAATAGAAAATTAATATAAAAAAAATGTTTTAAAAGGGGATACATTCTTCACACATAAAGCACTTAAGCAATCTAAAGTGCTTTAAGTGTTTGGAGTGTTTATTTCATTTTTAAGGCCCCCAGGTGTAGCACAGTTAGTGTAGCTTGAAATTGAGATTTCTATCATTCCGGTGTACCAAACAGAGGGCTTGGGTATGTGATATCAATGTGCGCTGTAATGAAACATCATAGAGGACTCATATTCTTTAAGCTTACTCTATAGATAACGAGCATAAGAACAAACTTCGAATACATTTAAATGTGGCAATTACCACTGGTTTGTTGCAATAAACCACAGGGGAACTAATGAAGTGCAGCAACAAGATGGAAAAAGGCCTATTTGACATCAACAGTGTATCATCATGTCTGCTGAAGTTTTGTTTTTAACTTTATCAACCTTTCTCATTACATTTCATGACTTTTTGTGTTCTGTAGAACTCTTCACACTAATGAACATTTTGTTGAATTTTAATCATATCATATATTCATCTTGCTGATTTCTTACGTTCCACCCTCATATGTCCCTTAGCAAAAACCATCTATCATCATCCTACTCACTATAAAGGAAATGTTTTTCACTTCTTCTCTAAGTCTACTGCACAGTTATGACACAAACAATTCCAGAGGCCTAAATATACTGGTCAAAATAATAACATATTGCACCATGACTCAACCAAATCTCTCTGCCTGGTGATCTAGCTAGAGACAATAAATAAAGCTCTAATTTCTAAGTAGTGATCGATCAGTAACTGTTCTCTTGCCTATACTACGTGATGGCAAATACAGTGAAGAAAGGGTTAAACACAGCATATTCCCAGATGAGTTCAAAATTTCAAGTCAAGATTTTTATTTTGGCCCGCAATGTAATATCAAATACCTGTCTCTCTTTCACTATACAGCCACTTGTCACTTGTTCATACATACTCAGGAACATGCAGATCTGCCATGTCCTCTCCCAGTGTGCAAACTGCACAGGTCGAACACCCTGAGGGCCAAATATGTGCGTCTGTTAGAGATTGATGGCTTTTATGTCAGAAATTTATTTTACCTCTATCTACATTAAATGATAACAATAATGATGGGCACACAGAAGGCATTGAACGACCTAGTGATGTTATTCTAGCCCAGTGATGGCTATCCTTGACACCATAAATTGTGTATAGAGTACATTTCCCATGATGCTCAGCTAGCCTTTAGAGTCTAAAAGCTAGCTGAGCATCATGGGAAATGTAGTCCAGAAACAATTCATGGTGTCAAAGTTAGCCATCACTGCTCTAGCCAGTATGGAATTAAGACCACTAGCTGAATGTTCTCATGCATCAAAAATGGTCCAACATGGACAGTTATGCAATAAGTGCAGAATTCGGTATTAAAAATATAACACTTCGAAATAAGTAATGCTTTTGGATGTTATGGACTGTAATAGTGAGAAGCATTTGCTCATATATGTGTCACAGTAAAAAAAAAAAAACATTTTTATTTTCTATATAAAGCTGCCACTTGTTCAGCTATCTCATAATGAAATTATTTCCCAATGTTGACCTTGTTTTAGTTGAGCAAACCTTTTATGCACATATTACGCAAATGGCTGAATGAACTCTACACAGATCATTAGGGTTCATGAACTAAATGCAATTAAATATAAGAGGAAAATTATATTTTAATGATTGTATAATTCCGTTCAATATGGTAGGCAAACCATAAAATGTAATAGCCTCTCTTTCAAACTTTATCAATGAATGCATCCATTCATCCCGTGAAACAAATAAACATTCAAGAACCATCCTATGGTTTCAGTTCATTTTTAAAAGTTGCCATACATATATTAAAGGAACACTACCATAACCATAACCACTAGAGCTGCATGTTTAACTTGTATTTTAACTAAAATAGATGGTGATATATCTCAGTGACCCCAGGACACTAGCACATGCTACATGAATATTTCCTGGTTAAATGATCTGACATTAATGCAACATTATATTAAAATATTGAAACTACCCTACGCACAATCTTTGTCCTGCATTCCTCAAGATAGGATCTCACTCCAGCTTGACTTTATCAAATGCACCTTTCAGAAGAAAAAAAAAAAACAAGAGATTTTCTGGAGGGCTGGCCTTGATCCCAGATGAAGGCAGATATGGGCATTGGGGGAAAATTGGACATTTATATACATAAGTAGTCCCCATCTATTATCAGGCATTTTGCTCATTTTTCTCTTCAGACTCTTTTTGTCTTGGTGCCCTCCGAAGCCCCCCTCTCTCCACTCATCCATGTGTTAGTGGATAAAATCCAGTACACTGTCAGGGTCATTCAGCGAAGTAAGAACCCAAAGTGAATTTCAAATATAAGGTCAAAGTAGCCAAAACGGAGACATTTTTTAAGGCAGATTTTATTTCAGTTTAACTACTTAAATTTGAAATTCACGGGGGGCGTGGCCTGACACCGGACTGAATGGACGCTTTCTAACGAGGCTCCTGCAGAACGGGTGCCAAAGGGTTGAAAATAATCGGTCTACTTAGCGAAATGGAATATAAAATACCTCACAATACTGCTAAGATGTCACAGAGACAAAAAGCTAAAGCAACAAAAGCAGATAGAGCATCCTTCTTCCTGGCAAAACCAGCCACAGCACAGCCGTGGAAAGGCCGCAGACTGACTAAAGATGGCGGTGACACGCGCTCGGAAGAGGAGCCCCCTCTGTCTCCCGGGTCCTCGGATGTGGGACCAGAGGACAACCTGTTCACAACAACAAGCATGAAAAAGATGCTGGCAGAGCTCACAGACCACATACAGTGCAATATGGCTGCACAACTGCAAACCCTCACGGCAGACCTCCGGAAGGAGATACTCGAATTAGGCCAACGCACTGCACAGGCCCAAAAACGGATGGACAAATTTGTGGAAGCCCACAACAGCCTCGCGGATAAACTGCAAGAAATTGATTCCACCCTACACGACCACGCACTGAAAATGGTCGATATGGAGGACCGTTCAAGACGCAACAACCTGCGTATACGCAGCATCTCGGAGTCGGTCCTAAACCCGGCCCTGCACAACGATTTGCTGGATATGTTCCAGGCGCTGACACCGGAGACTCTTCCAGACCAGCTAATCATTGATCGGGCACACAGACGGAGGAGACCTAAACATCTCCCCAACTCGACCGCGAGAGATGTCATCGTTAGGGTCCACTTCTACCACGCTAAAGAGAGGTTGGTCAGAGCCTCCAGATCCCCAGGCATGCCTGAGCCTTACCAAGACCTAAAAATCATTACGGACTTGTCAGCGGCAACCCTACAGTTCCGCAAAAGCCTGACATCTCTCACAACCACATTGCACTCACAAGGGATTGCATACCGCTGGGGGTACCCGGCAAAACTATTAATTCACTACCGAGACGCACTGCATGCTGTGGACTCATTGTCAGCGGGTAAGGAGAAATTCAGAAGCTGGGGGCTAGAGGCAACTGAGACAGGAGACAAGAATAAGGTGAAGATACCCAGGATGTCCCCAGAATGGACCCCGGCCTGAACCACAGACTCCACCAGAAACCAATTCTCCTCCACGCCGGAGTTTCACTAAGTATATCTATGTCTTAACTATTGCCACAATGTGCGGACATTACTATACTTATTCTAATCTGGATGTTGAATTTGTTCATGTTTATGGGGCTCCAGTTATATACCGAGCTTATCCCAACAGTTACTATGTTATAGATGAGGGAACTGAAAGGCTCTCAGACCTCAGGAAGATCTTGGGGTTGAAAGGGCACCCCGAGAAAATAGCAGATTTAGTGATCTTAAATAGCTGTAAATAGTCCTAGTGCCACGGATGAGCCAACCACTCCATCAGGCTCACAAATGTACCCCCCCCCCCACCTGCGGCCAAGACTATATTGGCGCAGTTCAGCTCTCCCAGATTGAGCCCAATTGGGGTTTCCACCCCCTGCCAACTTCCCAGTTCTCAACCCTTCCCTGTTACCTCTTCCTCATACCTACCCAGGTTTACCCCAGCAGACTCATGCTTAGTGCATTACATAATGCCCCGTGGCGGTTGAAAAGAGGAGACCAGAATGTACCCCTAACTCAGAGTGCATACCTAGTTCAAACGGACCAACTTCATGTGTTGTACCTATTACACCAGTACAACACATGGTGATGATAAAATACTGGCCTCCCTAATAACTGTATGCTTTGTACCAAACACTGTTCGCTTTAGCGAAAGTATCTCCAATTACCATTAGAGTAGTAACATACAATGTGAAGGGGCTGAATGCCCCAGGTAAACAAAGACTGTTGCTTAAAGATCTGATAAAGTATCACGTAGACATTGCATGTATTCAAGAAACCCACTTTAAGAAAGGGAACACTCCAAAGATCTTCCACAAACATTTCCCTTCACAATACCACGCACTGTCCGATACCAAAACCAAAGGTGTATCCATATTTATACATAAAGAAGTCGCCTTTACGTTGCAGAGGCATTTCATCGACCCCCAAGGCAGATTTATAATTCTCCAAGGCCTCTTTAATGCTACTCAATATACTTTGGTCACGGCATATCTTCCCAATGACAATCCCCAAAAATACCTCCAATCCCTATTGACCAAAATTGACCATTATCGACAAGGTAACTTGCTCCTTTGTAGAGACTTTAACCTTCCCAAACATCTCTGGACAGTTCATCCCAGAAAGGAAACAGGGCCCTTCAGACACAAGACAAAACCCACAAACACGTCTCCAAAATTCTTTCCCTCCATGATCTCTTTGATGTCTGGAGGACCCTCAATCCAGGGGGTTGGGATTATACTTTCTATTCAAGGGTGCATAACTCGTATTCCCGTATAGACACCTTTTTTGTTGATAGAGTAACCCTACCTCACGTCTCAGAATGCAAGATTGGTGAGATCACCTGGTCCGACCATGGCCCGGCTACCCTAGACCTGAAAGATGAGTTTCAGTTCAGGGGAAAGGGAATGTGGAGGCTAAACGATTCTCTCTTACACGACGAAAAATGTGTTGCTACAATACGGGAAGAACTAACAGCTTACTTTCAGTTAAATACCACCCCTGACATCACAGAATCCACTGTGTGGTCCGCACATAAAGTGGTACTCAGAGGCCTCTTTATAACACAGGCAGTGCACATCAAACGGCTCCACAACTCAGCCATACTAGATTGGGTTCACTAACGCATATTATAAGATGTTTGCGGACACACTTGCACCCCATCTCTTGAGAGACTACCAACAGACCTCTGAAACGGGCTCCCTCCCACGGGAAATGCTTTTAGCTACCATTATCACTACCAAAACCAGGTAAACCTGGGGACGACTGTAAAAACTACCGCCCGATATCCCTCCTTAACACGGATGCTAAATTGTATGCAAAAATGATAGCAAACAGGCTGAGTAGGCTGCTACCGCAGCTGATACGGGATGACCAAACTGGGTTCGTCCAAGGGAGACAAGGCTCAGACAATACCTATAAACTCATGCATGTCTTTGAGCAGCTCCGGAGACCTGGCCAAGGGGGTCTACTATTAGCATTAGATGCGGAAAAGGCATTTGATCACCTCAACTGGGCCTTCTTGAGACAAGTTCTAGGCAAATCTGGGTTCCCCCAACAGGTCATCACTCAAATTTTTGCACTGTTCTCCGCCCCTACAGCTAGAGTTCTCCAGGCGGAGTTTCTCGCTTACAAATGGGACTCGCCAAGGGTGCCCACTATCCCCTCTATTATACGTACTCGCCCTGGAACCACTCCTGGTCTCAATACGAACCCATCCCGGCATAACTGGTCTCCGAGTTGGCCTAAAAGAGGTGAGAATTAGTGCTTTTGCTGACGACATTCTACTATAGATATCCCAGGCGACTTCATCACTGCCCCACATTATGAAACTCATTCAAACATATGGAGAACAATCCTACTATTCCCTAAACACCTCTAAAGCTCAGGCACTTAGTATAGGGATACCGGCGAATGACCTGAGGGACCTACGGGAGACGTACCCCTTTGATTGGAGGAAACAGGACATCACCTACCTAGGGCTCCTTTTCACAAAAAAAAGCATCAGAACTATACTCAGGCAACCATATGAAAATATGGAAAGAGTGTAAGCTACAACTCCAGAGATGGGCCCCACTTTATCTATCATGGACGGAAAGAGTAGTGGCATTGAAAATGTCTATTCTTCCCAAACTACAGTATATCTTTAGAACTCTCCCAATACCGGTTCCGAACTCTTTCTTTCAAATGGTACAAAAGGACACGGACAACTTTGTCTGGGCAGGAACCAAACCGAGAATAGCTAGGAAAATATTACAAACACCAAAAATGAAGGGAGGACCAGGACTACCTGATACGAAAGCTTATTACCATACTGACCCCACTTCTAACTCACCAAATAGCTAAGCCACCTCCCCAATGGGTATAGATAGAGAGGAGCCTCCTGAACCCCTATGCACTGGCCAACCTCATGTGGCTGCCAAAAAAGCACAGACCACCTCTGACCCACTCTTCTGACCTCATCACACTGAGACTTCGAATATGGGACAGAGATAGGGCTACACTCAGCTCAAAGACCACACTATCACCAGCCGCACCGATAGCGGCAGTGCCATATTGCATTCCTACCTTCCACGCCAGACTGTGGCTGGACAAAAAGTTAACACACATCTACCAAGTCCTTCAACAAGGGGAACTATTAGATTTTGCCAAATTAAGAGACACGCATGGGCTTCCCCAGGCCTCACACTTCTCACACATGCAGTTGAGATCGTTCCTCCACAAACCAACAAATGTAGAGGCACGGTCAGGCTCGGTGAAGGGACAAATCACATGGTGGGAACAGATATGCATAAATGAGATACTGCCACCCTTATGTAAACCAATCTCCATGTGTTACCGACTCCTAGCGAACTGTCTCCCGTTCCCTACCACTAAAATAGCACAACAATGGATTACAGACTTAGGTGAGGATGTCACACTCCAGCAATGGAATACTCTATTCCATGACATAAATCAATTGTTCAAATCCACCACCCTGGTAGAGCAACAGCGAAAAAGCATATAAAGATGCTTTTTCGCCGTTTTCTATCCAAATAGTCCCCCCACCTGCTGGAGATGTGAGGAATTAAGTGGGGATGTCCTCCATATTTGGTGGCACTGCTCTACCCTTAGGCCATTCTGGACCACGATAGAGAGATTGCGAGAGCAAGGAAAACCAAGATCTGCCCACCCCTATCTAAGCTGCTCTCAGATATACAAGACCAAAGATAATTCGAGGGAGCATATACCAAATTATGGCCTCCATCTCGTACCACGACAAAATCATGGGAGATATGGGACACATGGAGATCGGGACAATCAGTGCATATAGGTACCAACGTCAGGGGAACAAATTAAAGCCAAAACATATTGGTAATGTCAATAGCACACCTTATGTATTAGGTATGACCAACATGCCCTATCACTTGTGAGAAACCACAACCTGCCGGACATTGTACGGTATGAAATTACTCTGATAATGTACAGTATAACATTACTTTGATATGTAAACGAAACATGACTACTGCTGGACACATCCTCCCCCCCACCCACCCTTCTTCCCTTCTGTACCACTCCTCCCTCTCCCCACGTCGTTGTTGATGTTGAAAATCTGAAAACTGTCAATAAACATTGTCAAATTTTTTTTTTAAATTGAAATTCACCTTGAATTCTCACATTAGTAAATAACCCTGTGTGTTTATACATAGATCAATGTATGTGAACAATCACAAACCTATTCATTATGCAAGGAACTGACCACAGAATTTAATTAAAGAGTAAAAATACCCAAGCTGTAAAAATATTTCAGTAATTCTGTTTTGGCCAAACCTTTAAATTTGTGTCAGCTCTTGGTTTAGTTAATATCCCTTTAAGTATATTCTACATAACTGTCCAGAAATGCATTGGGTGACTTCTAGGGCTGCAAATATAAATTAATAAAGTAATTTAAGTGCATCTTGGACATATCCAATGGGTGACCAGCTTATAATTGCTCCTCAAGCTCAAATCTGCCAGCACTCTGCACACGTAGGCACCGGAATGGCTAGTATGGAATGATTTCCAGGGCTTCTTTCCATACCCAGTCCAGCCCTGCTAAACTGAGCATAGTTCTGATCTAAGCAAATTCTTTTGCAAACACCATATAAGTCTATCCAAAGATTAAAGTGCACGAATGTGTATTCACAGACACTTGCTTATATATTGCAGTATTATTGAACTCACTGCTTTGCTGTCTGTAGCATATTACAGCATGACAGTAATACAAATCTAAAAAAGGATTTTAAAAAAGCATACATAGTGTAAGCCGTAACGCAGGAAGAAATTTTGTTGAAAGAGGAATACCTCTCGCAATATGTGGAGCCGTGCCAGACTATATAGTGTGCATCCATCCGTGCTGTAGATCTTATAATTGTAGAGGTCTAGGGGCACGTGACAAAAAACCACCAATCAAAGCCTGAGAGGAGGGTACTACAAACGCTACTCCTCCCTTCAACTAAAGTAACCGCCCCTGTATGTAAGTATGATTAGAGGGGGAGTTGGAAGAAAGGTGGGGAGGCATGTCAATTCAATACAACTTATGTCCCATGTAAAGCTAAAAAATTAGAAGCAAAACGTGTTTTGACTTCTCTAACAGTCCTCTCCATTGCCAATAAATCCATATGTATTTGTCCAAAAATGTATAATTCCCATAGTAATTTCCACCTTCTCCTCGTGTGTCTTGCATCATTTCCAGTTCTGACAGCATTCGGCAAACTGAAAAGGTGGGAGCGGAAATGATGCAATGTCATATCTATTGACTTTTTCTTATTTCAATTCCGGTCTTATCTGGGGAACTTGTATGTGCTTCACACACCATATTTGTTGTGGACAAATGTGCTGCTTGTAAAAATATTTAATAATCCAAACGTCTATAATTCCATAGAGGACAAGAATGAGGAATGAGAACTTACAAAATAAATCTGTTAAAAAATCCATGTACATCACAACCACCAACAGAAACAAGGTATATATAAAACCAAAAAAAAAAACAGCTAAGTATGGAAGAAAGCAATTAATAGTTTAAATAAATATACAGCATAAAAACTACAATATAGAAAGGAAATATATCAGTATAAAGAACCAACCTTATAAGAAATTATCCAATGTAAAAGTTGGAGTATGTGGAAAAATGTGGAAAAAGGAGGTAAAAAGGTAAAAAAAAAAAAAACATATAAAAAATTAGCAAACTCAAAATCTAAATTCAACCCTTTGGATGATATAGTATCCACATCAAAAATCCACCTACTCTCAACTTTACTAAGCTCTTTAAAATCGTCTTCTCCTCTCCAACATTTATCTTTCTTGTACATACTATAAAATCTAAGAGGTATTTTTCATGTTTATGATGACACCTAGTTGCGTCAAAATAACTATTGACATGTACCTTTTTAAAACATTTTCTAGTTTTCAAAGAATGGTTCATCGCAGGTGAAAAGGATTTGTGCACAGGTCTTCTGAATTTGAACAGCTAACGAGTTGGTTATAGGTAAAATAATGTAATGCCCACACACGTGCAGGATGTGAGCCCAATCCATTATTTCCAATGAAAATGTCATGAGTGCCATTAACAATTCCTAAAAATATAGTCACTATAACTGGAGAAGTCCGTACAATTCAACTGCAACCCCAATCTCTTTTACGATTTTCACCTTCCCTTGCATCGAACATTTCAATACAATTCATCTTCATGCAAAAAATAAATACATAAATAATTGGATTGTACTGAACATTTTGGATGAGGCTCCTGGGGGCATGTTAATGTATGATGTCATGATGGTTAGGTGTATACATTTGAGTTGAAAAATACATAGTGGGGCAATGAGAATTCTAAGGGCCAATTTGCTCAATGATGAAATACAAAAGGGATTTGCTCCTGTCTCTTTTTATCATTACCGGTTATCTCAGATTCCCACTGCCATGTGGTTGCTTGATTTTATATATTTTTTTCTGCGTTTAATAACCTTTGCTTTTAAGAACCCACTGTGTTATTAAGATTTTTGCAATCTATAACCCCTTAGTATATTCCCTCCAAGTGTTCAATTGATCACAGGATTGTTCTTTGCAGACGGTGAATACACAGGGAGGCAATAACTGCTTATGTGTTTGTCAATAGGAGACAAAAGATAGACTGAGGCTTTTCACATATCTAATCTAGAGAAAAAAAATGCCCTATCATACCATTCCCTCAAGGAAAGCTGTAAACTGCAATAAGTATATTAAATTGGACCCAAATACAGTAGTTAATGAAGAAGGCTGAGAAATACAGTGAATATAATGAAAAGAAATTCCCACAAGATGACATTGGCCCTTTCCTAGGGTATGAAGTACAGATCCAGTCCTCAGGGACCTTTATGTAATTTAACACTAAAGGATTTCAAGCTCAGAAGTGTTTACTTGTGTTAGGACCTTGTCAAAAATCTTACTCTTCCAGCTATGTTCTTCATGCATTGATAAACATGATTTTCCTGCACGTATATTCAACACTATACCAAAACCTGCATGTATACATATTACCTCTGTCATCTATAGCCATGATCTTTTTAGTCATAAACTATACAAGAAAAGACAAAAACTAATGACAATGTTATAGCATAAGTGGCATAAATTCTGGGGTATCTGGGGGTGCATTTAAGACGGAGACACCAAACCACAGGTTACCAAGCATTTAATATACTGCACCCTATTATCCATGGTCTACCTGGTTGTATCACTTGCTTAAATCTATACCTCCTGGTATGCAAGCCCGGGGCTGCATGGAAAGGTCACAACCCATCAATAAGCTTTCTTATGTCCCTAGGTTTATACAGAGAACAGGCAGTCTTGAGTGCAGTTCTGTGCTATATGCTCCCAATACACATTTACCCCCCCACAATCATTATGTACATGTATTTAACAACGGTGAGAGTAGTAATGCAAAGGCCTGCTCATATTATCTTGAAATCATATCTATCAATCAGCTATCATAGCATCCTGCATTCCATTTCCTTCCATTCCAAATTATATGAAACCATCTATGTTAGTATCTCCCTAACAGCTTTACACCCCAATGATTATAGGTGATAGAGCTTGCGTGCATATCCAGATAATGACAAAAAAAAATATTTTCAAATAATGTAATATTTTTGGATAATCTTTGTAAATATTTTTTAATTTTGTAATATTTTGATATTTTATATATATATATATATATATATACATACACACACATACATATACACATATACATACACACAATTTTTTTTATTTTTTTTATTTTAACAATTTAAAAAAATAATTTAACAGTTTATCCAAAAATATGAAATAGTTTTAAAAGCTTATCAAACAATATTAAATGGAGTCCATGGATAGGATCCAACATATACTTTAGAGCATCCCAGCAAACTGTTCTGAAACTGAAATGGCCTCGTTTATATATGTAGCGGTAAAGATAATAGAATCTGTGCATACATATTACTAGTGTTAATCTCATCACAGATTAATCCATTACTAAAACAAAGTGGTTCCATACAACAGATATCATCTTCCAGATTACATGCACAGCATCTATGATTCAATTTAGTTAAAAAATGTTGTGCCACAGGAGAGAGCAGCACATTGCGCACTAACCAGGTTTATTTAACAGACAGTACTCGCCTATTCAGACCTTGGGCCTGGTCTCAGTAGGTGCAACGTTTCAGCCAGCAAAACGGTCTGAGACTCCGCAAAGCCCTTAGTGAATACCATTTAGTGAATGTATAGTGGCAGTTTCTAGAGTTTTCTTACAGAGTGTTTGTGCTCCCAGTAGACCCTTTTGCTAATTTGTGCTACTCCAGTTAGACAATATCGTTTTTGGCATTACATTGCTACTCAAGGGCATACGGGACCATGCTCATGGACTTAGAATGCACAACTTTTGACTCTTCTTTACTTATGCTAATTTCCATCTAATGATATTTTGCTAGTAAATCTATGTTTTCTGATGTTTATTATGGTTAAGTATAGAGTTGAGCGAGCCCAGACTGTAAAGTTCGGATTCGTACCGAACATTGTGTTTTTTGGTCCCCGGACCCGAACACGGACATATCACTGTATGTTCATGTTGGAGTTCGGTGTTCGGCAATTTAATGGTGCATTTTCAAAGGCTGCAGGGCAGCCAATCAACAAGCGGTTAAATCGTGTGTACTGGGAAGCGCAGTTGTAAACATTCTAATTGTTTTGGTGCTAAACAGTACATTTTGGGGCCTGCTTTTCATATCTCAGAGTCAAATAGAAGCATCTAATAGTGTGCTTACAGCGCAGTTTTAAACATTCTAATTGTTTTGCTGCTAATCTGCTAAATAGTGCATATTGGGGCCTGCTCTTCATATCTGAGAGTACAATAGAAGCGTTTAATAGTGTGCTTACAGCGCAGTGGAAAACATTCTAATTGTTTTGCTGCTAATCTGCTAAATAGTAAATTTTGGGGCGTGCACTTCATATCTGAGAGTCAAATAGAAGCGTCTAATAGTGCGGTTACAGTGCAGTGATAAACATTCTTATTTTCTGGGTGCTAACCTGCTAAATAGTACATTTTCTTCCTTTCTGAGAGTCAAATAGAAGCGTAACTTTGATTCGAATTTAATACATCGGTCACTTGTAATATTGTTTCACACCTACAACACTTGTTACACAGATCTAAGTGATAGAAAACAGATTGATATTTTCTACACTAGAAACTACCAGATAACAAGCTGCTATATTTAAACCAGTTATCAATAGCTAAGAGGTACTGAAACAATATTGTAATTCTGGGGCAATACCCTCTCAAGTCAAACTGAGATGTCAGTTTCTAGGGAAAACTGTTGCCTGGATACAATTCTAAAACAATTTCCATATGTCCTCTGCATACTTTATATGCTGGTAAAACACAGGTGCCAACTGCTGTGGCTTTCTGCAGTGTGCATACCGGCAAGGAGGGCAGGGTTGAGGAGTGGGTGGAAGATGATGTGGAGGATGATGAGGTCCTAGATCCCACATGGAATCAAGGTCATGCGAGTGACGTGTGCAGTTTGGAGGAGGAGGCGCTGGTCACACAGAGGCACCAGCACAGCATAAGAGGGAGCAGGGTGCAAAAAACAGAGCAGTCGTCCCCTAGCGCTCGTCGGCATGTATTATCTTTAGAATTCCCACAGTTATCCAAGTAGCAGTTGAAGCGATAAGAAGAACCATAACAGATTTAACGAGCCATTCGCAGTCCGGTAACCGGGACCCAGACACTGTCTGGGAAGCGGTCGGACGACCGGGACCCAGTATGCCTGATGTAGAAGTTAGGAGTCACAGTGTGGAATGGATTAGCAGGGTCTGGTGCAGGGTAATCACACACCCCCTGGTGTTGAGCACCAGCATTTGTGTTGCCACATACCAGGACCCTGATGCAGCTTCAGTAAAAAGAGTACTGGATACCAGAAGCCATCACCAGACTGATCTGCAACTTGGAACAGGATGTGATATTCACTGTAGTGGCTGTGCGCACTTTCGGCATTCTCAACCTGCTGCTGCTCGCCTGTCTGCGCTGCAGCATAACTTTGGCCTACCTGCTCACTGCCTCATATGTGACGTGTCCACAAGGTGGAACTCCACCTTGCACATGCTGGAGAGACTGTTTGAGCAGCAGCAGGCGATAGTGGAGTTTCAGCTGCAGCACGCACGGGTCAGTGGCTCTGCACCAGACTTCCCTCCAATTGATCAGAGTTAAAGGATTTCAAGTGGACTCATTACAATTCCAGGGCCTCTAAAGAGTCCTGTATTGTTATTTGTCGTCACTACCTTCCCGCGTCAGGAGTGGGTCATTTGCGCGCTTGCTGCCTTCCTTGCATGTGGTAGCCGTTTGTCAGGGTCCCCGTACGGAATCGAACCCTGATTCCCCGTTACCGGTGGTCACCATGGTAGGCGCAGTCAATGGCATCGAAAGTTGATATGGATTGACATACGAATGCGCCGTCACCTTCTCGTTGGGGAGCACATTGAAAAAGTGCTCTAGCATGACGAGCTGGGTAATCTCCTTCGGGAACTTGGATTGATGAGAGTTGAGCCAGTTCTGGGTGGCCCTTGTGATGCCACGGTGTATAACCAGATATTTCAGAGCTGCTGCAGAAAGTGCGGGCCGTCTGTGCGTGCTTTTGGCGTTCTCACCCTGCTGCTGCTCGCCTGTCTGCGCTGCAGCGTAACTTTGGCCTTCCCGCTCACCGCCTCATGAGACTGTGCGAGCAGCAGCAGGGGATCATGGAGTTTCAGATGCAGCACGCACGGGTCAGTCGCTCTGCGGAACAGTTTTCTTTTTTTATATGTCCCAATATTTTGGGGGCTACCCCAATTAAAATAAAAAATATATATATATAAAAAACAGTGTTGGCTACCTCCTCCTCTACCTCTGCTTCCACCTACACCGCCACGGTCACTGCCTCCTCAACCTATAGGTCACTTAGTATAAACTATGTACACAATAGCAGAGGCTTGTGAAGGCCTTTTCTCCATGCATCAGGAGTTGAGCTCAGTTTGAACAAATAACCCTCTCTCAAATGGATATTTCTGGTGATCCTCCTGACAGCCATGCTTTAGATTTTGATTTATGTTCTTCCAAAGCTAAAATCAAAGATTCCATTTAGTGCTATTTTATGGCTCAGCTGTATTTTACATTTTTTATGTTATTTTAAGTGATTTCCCTATCCACATTTGTTTGCAGGATACTTACCCCCATTTTACTTCCTTTTTTCAGCTCTCTAGTCCTTTCCAGGAGTTTTTTAAAGGCATTTTTGTGGCCAAAAGTTTGGGTGCCCATTGACTTCAATTGGGTTTGGGTTCAAGTTCGGGGTCAAGTTTGGTCCCGAACCCGGTCTTTTTTTTAAAGTTTGCCGAACCCACCGGACCCGAACATCCAGGTGTCCGCTCAACTCTAGTTAAGTACCATTCAACATGTTTATGATTGTGCCTCAAACCATTTTCATATGTTTAATCCTAATATGTAAAACATGGCACCTGTAAATAAGCCCCTTAATAACATACCCAAGCTGTCTTCATGCTTACAAACTGTGTCTCTTTGTATAAAGAAATTAAGATTGTCCATCTTGCGAACGGAGGCTGCATGCAACCGGTTCTGTTAGACGTCATACATATTTGCTAGCATTACATTTCACGGTGGGGGAGAAATTCAATTTTATAATAAACAAGTAGGACATAGCTTATCCTACTGGTAAGTGATGATTCTGACCAACTTTAAAATATTTTATTTTCCAGAAATCAATCATGACATATTATCAAAGGAACTGGTTTTATAGCTCATGATAATTACATTCCAGGAGACATTGAAAGATAAGATCTGCTTAGTGGAAGCACAACAAAATCTGTTTCTGCAGTGTGTGTGGTGACAGTGATACATAATACGATCAGAACAAGCAACATGCACAATACACAATACAAACAGCAGACACCTAACCATGTGTCATACACACAAAGGGTAAACAATGTGTGTGAATGAAACAGCCAAGATTCAATTTGTGATGTGTAAATGAACTGACCTGACAAAGTATGTGCAGAAATATTAAAGTGCCAATAAATTAACAAAAAATGTACTTTAAGAGATCGTAATGTGATCCACACTGAGTGATGCTGTGAGAATGTATGTCTGCTTACTGATAGCAAAAATAAAGCATAGCATAGTAATGCTCACTGTACAGTATGTCTTAATTTTAATTGCAATCAGGATGTACTTTAGCAGAGGACTTTATCTTCTGTATCTCTCTTCGAGTGACTGTCAGAGTTTGTTATGGGGTGCGGTAGGTCTGTGTAACCATAACACAGATACGTTGATGACACTGTAACATATGGTCTTAGAGCTAGAGGTCACATGGTTAAAATGAGCTGGTGGGGTAGCTCAGTGGAGTTTCACACGGTTTCTGTCTCCTCAGCTCCATTCTCAAAATATCATTATCAGAATTAGATAGAATTAAAATGAAGTAGGTTCATTTTTGAGGAATTGGAGATTAATTGTCTGGACCAATAGTTGGCCCAAAACAAGGTTTAGCACCAGGGCTCTGTGTTCATTCATTCTGCTACAGTTTGAAACGCAGCATAGAGAGATTAATAATTTACTGGAGAGAGGTGTAACTCCACCTCCCGCAGTATCATAGGGGTATTGTCAGCCAGTCCAGAACTAGATTTCTGGACTCGCTAATGAAAACGTCAATTATTGGCTGAAAGCGGTCATGGTGACCACCGTGGCTTCTGGCTTCTGCAGCTCTGCAGAATCATGTCACTGGACCACCAGGGACAATCAGAGGCTAGCAGGGACACAGGTTAGGTGGGAAATCATTGCTAATTCCTCCCTCAATAAATCCATTTTGGCCGAAACGTTGGGGGTATTGTGGTCTTTTGGTATCTGAATTCTTTCATATAACATTGTACCATTGTGTTTGCATTGCTTCTGGTAGTTAATCCTGTATTTTACTTTTTTTAATATTTCATTATGTACGCCGACTCTTGTGTTACAGATTGATAGGTATTCTGATTACCTTTTTATTGGAAACTTATTTTCTTGTATTTATTATATTGTGTCTCTGGGTTTTGGATTATTATTTCATTTGTTTGGATTATCAAATAAAGCTTATTGATCTTTTATACAGTGTGATGCTGTAGTGGTTATGATGTTTGGGGTAACGCTTTAAGAAATACATAGTTACAAGTTACAAATTGTAGAAGAAACATGGTATACGTATAAGAATTACTTAAAACGTGTCATGCCCAGCAATGTATGGTAAAATATCAATACACCGGAGTCAAAAATGAAATCCAGTCCACAATACATTGGTAAGTGATATAAACACTGCAAAGAACAAGAGATGCAATCGGTTTAAACAATGTGTACATCTACTATCTGTGCAATGTATTTACAAAGACAATGATCTGTGAATCTAACCACACAAACAACATGCAGAGACACTTATGTATGACACAGGCAGTGTAGGGAATGTTTACAGAGACACTTTCCAATTGCTTTAGAAATTCTCTCCATTTGTCTTCAAATGACAGCTGGTGGAAACATGAATTTCACATTAGCATATTTCACACTACAATGTGTGCATTTTAGGGACATGGAACTGAACTAAACTGAACTATTGCTGATCCTCGAAGGATCAGATGCTGCTTCCATTTCCAATGCCAAAAGCAAATCATTTGCATTACACAATTTTACATATCTTGCTGTACGAACCTCTCCAGGAAATGGATAGTCAGCTTTCTCGGGAGCCAGTGACAATGTAAGCAAGGCCTTTTCCTAAAAGAACCCATTAAAGTAACAACATGCTTCAGGGAGTAGAATTGCATCTGAATGTGACACATATTAATTATAGCTTTGAACCTTGGAAAGGAGGGTCCATATAGGGGGTGTAAATGCTTTATTCATTCTTCTACATGAGTGGTTAGGAAATATATAGACAAAACCAATTTGTACCGTGTGTTTCCTTATGTGTCGGTGAGTGGATAAAACTTGTTTTAATTCCCAGTTGAAACCTATAATTATCTCAATGGGTGAATGTGTGGGATATGGATTTAGATGGCGGTGAATATAGGAGATGAGGGACTAGGGTAGTTGCTTGAATAAGAGCAGTGTTCTCCTGTAAATATATTTTCGCATCACTCGTGTCCAAAGGTATAATCAAAATTTATCCCGCGCACCGGTAATAACACACGCATCACACTCTAAACATCATAGCCACTATAGTGCCCTGGCATCCCTCCATTGTTTTAAAATGGTTTGATTTCTTACCTGCGGGCTGCCAGGTTCCACTCCCAGCCTCCACTACATTTTTATGAAGAGCAAGGAGCTCTCTGAGCTAAGCCTGATAGTGCAAAGTGATCAGGTGACACTCTCAGATATTGAGATTTTGGAAACCTATGGAAGCTCCTGCTTAGGAGCTTCCAGTTAAATAGCAAAGGATGGGAGTAGCACCTGCGGACACCAGGTAAAAAGTAATCTTATTTTAAAAAATGGTTTGAAAACTTACAAGTGCACTGTAGTGGTTATGGTGTTCGGAGTTTGCCTTTCGGGTGCCTGTGCTTACAGGTAAAAGCATTTGTATTGAGAACAGAAGGGTTCAATCTCCCTTGAAGCATGTATCTATGTCCTCTTGAAATTAAATTTTTCCAATCCTTTCATGATGTCACACGGAAAACTTCATACCACTCCATTATGATGGCATTCTTGCCACGCCACTTAAAAAGATTCCCACGTGTTAACTAATGCTGGCACTTTATGTTTCAAAACTACCAACCAATTTATAATACTAATTTAAAAAAAATCAATTTGTAATTTATAATGCAAGATTTAAGATATAAAGCCATACAAACCATGGTTTGATTTTTTTTTTTATTGATTCTTAACAATACACATTTTTTTAAATGGAAAACCTTGTGGAATTTGAGACATTCATTCTAGAAAACGTTGGAAATAACCAAATAGCATTAAACAAACTGTAACGTATTGTATAAAGAAATGAAGTCGCTCAATGCGACCGTTTTCTTCCACATGTCTTAATTTGGACTTAATGTTATTTTATTCCATTGAAGGGAACAATAACCTGAGAGTTTTCAGAGCATACCATGGCATTACTGATCCACAGAGAGTCTTACGGTTCCCAAAGGAGAATAGTGAGTTCTCAGCACAGCTGCCACCTCTACAACAAATAACCAAATGTGATCTCACTATTCTCCACCTAAACAATACGTTAGAGAAATGTTCTGTGTGATATTTTAGAATTGCATTTAGCAAGAGAAATGGTGCCTGCTTCTCTGTCAACTTTGAGGTTATGCATGTGAAGTTGCGAAGAAAAATAAAAGACAATTACTGATATGTCTTAAAACTCTGATTTTTGTGTGAAATGATGTTTGCACCTTAACTTAAGGACCAAACTTCTGGAATAAAAGGGAATCATGACATGTCACACATGTCATGTGTCCTTAAGGGGTTAAAGGAACACTCCACTAAAAAGTCTTAGTTTTACCATTTAGTAGATCTAACCCCAAAGAAATCATTAGTGTATTTTCTTCTGCATGTTTTCTTTAGGGACTGGAAAAACAGCTTGCAAAAGCTGAAGACCTTCTATTTGCAGCCTTTTCAAGCGCTCCCCTCTTTCAGTCTGTGTGAGAGAGTACACCAATCAGAAGCTTTACATTGAGCTTAGCTCTCCTGACGCATCCATTAGCTCTGTGGAATTACAAAAATTGGAAGGAAACCTTCTAGGCTGTCTGAGTGACAGACTGGGACATGTTTCAGCCTTCAGTAACCTGATGTGTTTTATGTATCTGGTGTGTTCCTTTAAAGGTGTAAGCATCATTATAACAGTAGTTAAGGTAAAATAAGTCTTTAGTTATTCACCCCTCCCTCCCCATTTATGCTAATGAAAAGACTTCTGAGTACCATGATACAGCGCACTGACACACCCAGCTCTCTTTCCACTTGAGAGGAGGCAGGGTGTGGCTCATGTTGGACCCTAGGTAAGAAGTTAGAACGTTATTAAACGGTTTGACAACTTTCATTGTGGGGGCTCCTGGGCAATCTTGGCAACATGACCAATACATTATGCTGAAGTGGCTTTGATGCTTAGAGTATTGACTTAAACCATTTTTGAGCACTTTGACAATAAGCAGAGCTCTTGTGGCACCCAAAGCTCAACAACTCTGCAGCTTCTCAAACAAATCTGGAAGCCATAACCCCAAATACCAAAGATTAGAACACGGATATAAATGTGCATCGTGATTTATTAGCTAACTTCCAGAACTTGTCAGTCAAACACAATTACCATGGACATTCCTAGCCCAACATGTTATCAATAAACCCCTCCTGGTATATACATAGAATGTGACGGCAGATAAGAACCATTCGGCCCATCTAGTCTGCCCAATTTTCTAAATACTTTCATTAGTCCCTGGCCTTATCTTATAGTAAGGATAGCCTTATGCCTATCCCACACATGCTTAAACTCCTTTATTGTGTTAACCTCTATCACTTCAGTTGGAAGGCTATTCCATGCATCCACTACCCTCTCAGTAAAGTAATACTTACTGATATTTTTATATACAGTCTGACCCACATAGTTATCCAGGATTACAATGGGTTCCCAGTGTCTTAGTTCACTTTTCCAAATACTTTTTTTAACCATGTTTTCCAGCAAGATGCTAGAACATTCACTTTATTACATGGTCCAACGGGGACTTTACATCACTTTGCCAGTCTCACGGTTAATTTCCTTTACATTACACAGATCTCAAGGTAGAGCATCCAGGCCTAACCCTACCCCTCATAAGTCTGCTATAGTTTTAGTGTAGCTATTTTATAATTATAAATCTTAACTTTAAATTATCAAGTTTTTCACTGTAGCTGCCTCATGCAATCAAAGTAGTTATAGTGCCTGGCACCCCCTGGTGTTGTCCTTCCGTTCAGTCTTAATACATTTCTTTAAGGTTTCAATGCTAAACGAGAGTTCCCAGAAGTCTGCATGCTTTTTTGGCTTATGAGGAAGCATGGGTGGCTGTGATTGGCTAGGAGTGTCAGCAGACAGCATTCAGCCTATCACAGTCAAACATTATAGGCATGAATCAGTATGGCTAGAAGGAAGTGTATGGTTTCGATCTTAGCCATACCTCCGGTGGGGGCCGGGTTGTGGGTGGGCAGGGACACTCCTTCAGTGTTAATTTGCATGAAAATGGTTTCACAATTGTTTCATGTTGGAACAGTACCAGAAACACCAGGCACTATTACTAATTCAATGAGATAAAATGGTTATAATGCCTGCCGTGTCCCTTTAATAATGTCTCTATATGCAAAATGCTCTATGTCCACACATTTGTTTTACTTCGCCACTAGAATTTGTTTGCCTTGAAGAATGTTAAGCATCCACGCAAATAACGTTACCCACCCCTTTCTACTCTGCTTTCTCCAAAATGCAAATTATTCACGGATTGCCAGTGTATTCAGGAAAAGAAAATTAATGCAACAGTATTATGAATATACAAGATACAGATGGGGACTCGCATAGCTCTAAAAAGTGGAAGAAACCTTGAACTAAAACCAAAGTCATTAACTTGTTCATTGTGCGTGCTACATATTATGCAAATAAAGACACACACTCCACCTTCTTTCACAGTCAAAATCTCACAATCCATTCCATTCGGCCACAGTGCATTTACAACATGGCAGCAAAATCTTTAGATTCATCACCAATCCTACCTTTCCATGACATGTAAACACGATAACAAAAAAAAAAATCTTATTTTGTCAAGGATCGTTTTCAAACACGAGCATTATTTTAAAAATGCAAGTTCAAGTAGCTGCTATGAAACTTATTTCTAAAAATAATGCTCATGTTTGAAAATTTGTCTCAAGAATCAAGTTTAAATATTTAAAAACAAATTGCCAACCTTTTTGAAAAAAAACCCCAAATTAAAACGGATAAAGTAATGAATAATAAGAGAGGGGTCCATGCAAGTAACATGCTCAGACACAAAAAGGGAAGAATACATCAATAACAGGAGAAAGATGAGGAAAAGAGTATAGAAAGAGAAGGGGAGAGAAAAGAGAACACAAGGAGGGAAGGTCCGGGGGTAGTTCAAGTAATATTGATGTAGTCGTAACTCCAAATTAATGGGATAATCCCTGCACCCATAGGAATAGTGTATCAATTTGAGTTACATCTTGTAGTGTGAATTCAAGTGCTTTGTCCTGCTAATTATAGATGAGTAACTGGGGAAAACTGAAGACTGTTAACTGGGAATTGTGAACTATAATATTTTTGTCTGTGACAGTTTTTCACTAAACTCTGAATTGCAGCAAATTGAATTCCAAATGGCAAAATTTAGACTAAAACAACCAATCCCTACTGGGATATTTCATCTATTTTTCTTTTTTTCATTCAATTCAGATTTTTATTCACTACAACGTGAAGTTTGATGAATAAACCTGTAAGACTGCCAAATTTAGGTATGCACTATTAACTGAAACCAATTAACACATGGTAACAGCAGAAAATATTTATTATAATTCTAGGAGATTGTAATCCTGTGTACCACTTTACATGAGATTTTATGAGATTTATGAGAATTGAGCTAATACTGATCTCTCTCTATTATATTTGGCCAAATACAGTATCTCACAAAAGTGAATACACTCCTCATATTTTTTGTAAAGATTTTATTATATCTTTTCATGTGACAAGAATGAGAAGAAATGACACTCTTCTACAATGTAAAGTAGTAAGTGTACATCATGTATAACAGTGTAAATTTGCAGTCCCCTCAAAACAACTCATCACACAGCCATTAATGTCTAAACTGTTGGCAACAAAAATGTGAGGGGTGTACTCACTTTTGTGAGATACTGTAGATCTACATCAAATAAACTTTTCAACGTAATTGTTGTTTTATTCACATGATTATGATGCACACTTTATTGAAATACATGGTTCGAAAGAACTCGCACACTAATGATTTTTTTATAGAATGTCAGTAAAGATATTGCGTTGATTGTGTAATACAATAGATTTAAAAAAAAGACAGCCTACATGACATAAGTCAGACTACATGCAGCCAGAAAACTATGCTGAATAAGAAATAAGCCTAGGAATTATAGATAAGAAATTGGCAGACAAGATTGGTGAATCCGCAAAATGGTTCTTATCTGCCATCAGATTATATGTTTCAATGTTCCATCTATTAGGTAGTATATGAAGACATTCTGTACAGACATTTATTTTCCCACTGGATAATCATATCATGAATCTGTTTGGAAGCGTTAAGTTTCTGTTTAAATGAATTGTCTAACAAAAATAATAAAATCTAAGATAAAACATTATCTGCAGGTCATGACAGATTGCAAATAACTATTGCCTTTTTAAAAACATTATTAGTTTTTGCAAAATGAGTTCATGTTGACAGCAAAGAGCTTTAGGACCAATAGCCACCATATTAGGGTAAGGTGAGGTTTAATGCTTTCTTCAAGGTGAGTGGACATCTTCTGGGATCATTATTATGGTTAGAGTGATGGTTACCCCCTGGCATTATAGACATAAAGACTAGGGTATCTCTTGGACCATTTATAAATGGACTAGGAGATTATTTGCTCACATATCTGTTCATCCTCCACCCAAAGGGTGGAGTAAGGGGTATGGGCTATGCATCGGCCACCAAAAGGTTTAACTCATTTTAGTTTTAACTTGATACTTTGGCCATGTTTTTTCCAGCATCATGTAAAGTCTGTGATTATAAAAAAAAAAAAAAAACACTGAAAGGGATGACTTACATTTGGAGGGCAGCCAGTGTGAAGTGAAAGTAAATTATGGCTCTTTTTTCTGACGCTTGGATATAATGGTTTTTATTTTCCAGCTATGCTGGTTTAGGCCAAAGAGTATATCAAACCCATAATATATATGGCATGAATGATCCAATTTCTGAATTATGAAAAAAAAGGGGGAACAAAAATGTAAAAATATAAATGATGAAAAATGGCATAAAATGCAATTATAACTTTCATTTTATACCTATGGTGGAGCACTAAAAGTAAAAATTAAAGGAGTAACTTACACCGCGTATTTGTTGGTATGTACAGAAATATATATCCAGGACATAAAAATGTAAAAAATAAACTATAGTGCAGTCGGAAATTAAATATACCGTATATACTCGAGTATAACTCAACCCGAATATAAGTCGAGACCCCTAATTTTACCCCCAAAAACTGGGAAAACTTATTGACTCGAGTATTAGACTAGGGTGGGAAATGCAGCAGCTACTGGTAAATTTCTAAATAAAATTATATCCCCAAAAAATTATATTAATTGAATATTTATTTACAGTGTGTGTATATAATGAATGCAGTGTATGTGTGTGTATGAATGCAGTGTGTGTATGATTGCAGTGTGTGTATGAATGCAGTGTGTGTATGAATGCAGTGTGTGTGTGTATGAGTGCAATGTGTGTGTGTGTGTGTGTGTGAATGCAGTGTGTGTGTGTGTGTGATGCAGAGTGTGTTTGTGTATGTGATGCAGAGCCTTGGTGGGGGGGTGGGCATTTTTTTAAAATTATTATTTTAATATTTAATTTTTTTATTATTTTAATTTTTATTTATTTTTATTCATCCACCCTCCCTGCTTGATACATGGCCAGGGAGGGGGGCTCTCATTCCCTGGTGGTCCAGTGGATGGGCTGTGTAGGAGGGGGGCTGGCAGCAAGCTGTAACTTACCTTTCCTGCAGCTCCTGTCAGCTCCATTCTCCTCCCGTCCAGTAAGCTTCCCTGTCAGTTCCCACTGCAAGTCTCCTGGTCTGAGTGCCGTGCGGAGCGTTGCCATGGTAACCTGTGGCAACGGTCTCTTGCGAGACTTGCAGTGGAGCTCACAGGGGAGCTGACCGGACCAGAGGATGACAGGAGCTGCAATAAAGGTAAGTTACAGCTCTCTGCCAGCCCCGAACAGGACCGCCGGGCTTGTAATGAGCCCGGCAGTCCTGGTCTGTATTATGGCAATGTAAGTTGCCATAATATAGACATTGACTTGAGTATAAGTCGAGTGGGGGTTTTTCAGCACAAAAAATGTGCTGAAAAACTCGACTTAAACTCGAGTATATACGGTAAGCGATATATCTTTTTGAGGTCAGGACACTCACATGTAATGGAGCCTATACATATTGGCTTCATATATAGGAATCATATGCTCTGTAAAAGGTGAACTTAATACCTATTTTATCCTTTTATTGGTTTTCTATTGGATATATTACACATTGGATGCCTTTCTTCTTTCTTTTATATCTATCGGAGGGGACATCTCAATGAAGTAGTGGTGTGATGCTGCCCTAAGAGCATAACAGTCCTATAAATGGAACAAATACATATAGTCTCCATTACATGCCAATTACTTGCTGTCAAATATCTCCATTCTATAACTGTAAAGTTCTGTGGAAAATATGCCGGTTCACTATAAATGCCGCTAATATTAATAGTAACTATTGTCTTTTTTTCAGAACTTTTTTTCTCCTAGAGCATGGTTTCTCTATATTTACGAAAGGTATGCTTAAAACTGCAGTGGCCAAACATTTCACCTAAAATGTTTGTGAACTACATAGGTACAAACATCTGTAGAGACAAGAATAGCCATCGCTTGTCTAATCAATTCCTTACAAACTGATCTGCAAACAGAATAATTGAATGTCGCTGTGCCAGATGGTGCAAGCCTCGTAAGTTCCTTCTTTACTTTTCTAAATATGACCCAAGCTTTAAGGAACCTAAATCAGATCATTTATTTCCTAGATTTAATACTTTATGATACAGAAGATCTATATCATTTCAGTGTTAAAAAAATTCTCAATATACCATGATACACTCATTCTGAGAATAATAAAGAGAAAAATATTATCTTGCATACATAAATAATATTGTATATTTACCACTGAGGTGGTTCATATTTATCTATAAATATCTCCCTGCAATGTTATCTCATTAATAGTTCCTCTCTTGTTTTTTTAGAGCCACAATAAGAAACCCTGCAGTTCTGTCATTTATTATTATGCTTCATTTTTTTCCCACTCCTAAATAACTCTCTTCCACAGTCACATCTCCGGTAATAACACTGTCGCTACACCTCTGTGACACATCAATATTCTCATATGTGTCAACCGTCCTGCAACCCCTGGGGTCCAGATTTAATTAAGAATAAAAACAGCTGGGACCTAAACATAATGAAAACTTGTATAATTAAATAAAAATGAGAAGGAGAATTAACTGAAAGGACAAGATAAAATAATTATTTTATTGTACATAAAATATCAGTTCTTTGACATTTTAATTTTTCTTCAACTTATTAAAATCGATACTATCACAAGTATCATTCCAGTCGTCATATGCTTTCTGAAGTTTAATGTTTCTTTTAAATATTACCCCTTTACAACATAATAATAAAGTTGTTTAATATTGCATCTAGTATAAGTTTGATATCATGCAAAAGCAAATAGACAAGGACTACAAAATGATAGACTTCTGCAGGGCGGAAAAAATTAGTTTCTAGACGAAAAAAGAAATGTCAGGAGTTCATCAGAGTTTCGTTCGCCAACAAATATTTGAGATTTATATATTAAATATATAAATATAGATTTATTTTATTTACAGCTCCTACTTTCCTTCAGCTCTATTGGTCTCTTCCCACTTGATTTGTGAAGAAAACCTAAATTTAGTGGCTCTTACATGGCCATCAATTTTTTGTGTGCCTGGTCTCGCAGTGTATGTAACATCTCTTCATTATTCCGGTTTCTGTTCCTGTTTCAGAAGGCTTTCGCACCTCCAAACCTGACTCCAGCTTCCAAGACTTGAAAATATTTAGGTTTATGAAAAAGTAATTAGTTTATGAGGCCTTGGATTTCCAATTAAAAAACAAAAACGCAAAACTAGTTGCACTGGAAAAATGTTGCCTTTGATCATAACCAGAATTTCTGCTCTTGATTGATTATATACCATATATGTAAGATCAATGAAGTGTAGCCAGTTCTATCACACCTTGAAAAAATGTATGAAGCATTGGGAAATATCTTTACCAACGTTTACAATCCAATTCTAACCTTTACAACCAATATTTATTTAAGGACAACATACAAAATAAAGTATACTGCTGCTGAGTAGAGTTAAGCAGACACCTGGATGTTCGGGTCCGGCGGGTTCGGCCAAACTTTGAAAAAAAGTCCGGGCTCGAACTTGACCCCGAACCCCATTGAAGTCAATGGGAACCCGAACTTTTGGCCACAAAAATGGCTCTAAAAAACTCCTGGAAAGGGCTAGAGGGCTGCAAAGTAAAATGGGGGTAAGAGTAGGACAAGTGCCCTGCAAACAAATGTGGATAGGGAAATCACTTAAAAATAACAAAATAAACAGCCGCTTAGTAGAAAACTCCCTAATTCACACGGTATTAGGGAGCTATCTACCAAAAGGCTGAAAGACCTAAATTGGTCACCTAAATTGGTCTTTCAGCCACATTTACTAATACTAAGTAAAGATTACTTAGTATTATCAAATTCAGCCCCTACTCAGGGGTGGGGGCAATAGGCCCCCCCTTTAGTTTAAAAGCCCCCACTCATGTGTCGCAGGTGGGGGCTCAGGACGGGGGATTTTTTTTTTTTTTTTTAACAGTGAGTAGCCACAGGCTGCTCACTGTTTAATAGACACGCCCCTACTCGTGGTATAGCGACTAGGGGCATAATTTACTAATACTAAGTGACCAGCTTCTATAGAGGCTGGGTCACTTGCTGCACTGGCCAATCAAAGCCATGCCATTAGTAGGCATGGCTGTGATGACTTCTAAGGGCACACAAGTCAAACGCTTGTTGATTGGCTGCCCTGCGGCCATTCAAAACGCGTCATTAAATCACCGAACTCCAAAATCCAACCCGAACATACAGTTATATGTCCTTGTTCGGGTACGTGGTCCAAAAAACCTAATGTTCGGTACGAACCCAAACTTTTCAGTTTGGGTTCGCTCAACTCTACTCATGAGTTTACCATTTTTTTTTAGAATGGATTCACGATTTGGTAATACCAGCTTTTCACCTTCCAGCTATTAAAACATATTGTGCCATGTGCAATTAGATACCCCATGATGTAATTGGATGTCATAACTTTTTTTTGAGGTGGTAGGTATAAAGCATGTTAAAAGGATTTAAATATACAATTCCAAAGGTAGCGTTGCATTTAGGCAACTAAATAGCATCTGCTTCCACTCCTGGAGCACCGTGGAAGGGATTTGCATGCCCTGAGGAATATTCAAAATCAGAATACAAAGCCTTCACAGTGTGATGCAATAATTAGTAGTTTATTAAGGATCAGAAGGACAAAATCATATATGATGCTGGGGCATCAAGACATAACCATGTATACAGAATAATAGACAACAAAAACTATATATATATACACCTCTGCTGAAAAGAAAATCCAGCCCAAACATCTCTCTCAATCTGGTCTTGTGACATCAGAGAAGGAGAGAACAAGGAATCGTATGTGATTATGTTTATATGATCCTCAATAAACTAATATGAATTACACCACAATGTGAAGCCATTTGATTCTGATTTTGAGGATTTAAATAGAGGTAGTTAGTTGCGAATAGAGGCTCATGTTAACACCTGGGAAATTGTATTGTCAAGCTAATTCATGAGGCACGAAATTAAAAAACAAATGTGTTATTAAAAAATATCTGAAAAATTGCTCAACCATCTCAGAAAAAAATAGTACAACATTGAGGCATTTGTGACGCTCTAGTGATTTAAGATTTAAGACCTCATGCTCAGAGTTCAATAACCTGCACATGGTTCAGACTGACTCTACTCATATAGAATAGAATTAAACAAACTGCAAACACGTTAATTTCTATTTATATCCCCCAGCAAAAATTTTCTGATGTGTACTGCAACTACAATATATCTGTATGCAACTTGAATTCGGACTAATGGGCCATGGCTCATGACCCATTTACTATCGATGTTTAATGCACTATGTAATTCATATATTAAAATATATCCATGTAAATAAAATAAAATAACTATAACAAATTGCTTTTAAAAGGAAGCTTGTTTTTAGTCCTGGAAATGTACAGTTGGTTAAAATTATTAGACCAGGGGTGAGCCAAAAGTAAATTGCATGCAGGTGCTAGATTATTTGTGTAGCCCTGTGGGTGTGGCTAGTTAGCCATCCTACCTTACTTTACCTTGTAAACCCTCCCCTTCTAAACCCAACCAAACATTCTGTGCCTGTCCAATCACAGACCTCCCAATGCAGCTCAATGAAAAGTCTTTGCAAGGCAGATGCTTTGAACAATTGCTGAATCTTGAGTTTAGCTGTATTTACATTGTAAAATCTTGAAACACAGATTGTTAAAAAAAAATAATATGCATCTGTCATCATGCAAAAAAAAAAAATGACTACGTAGTGCCTAATCAATTCTTCCATTTTTTTGGACGATGTGTAATGTTTTTCTATAATTAATATAGCATTATTGTTCAATTTGTCTCTTCAATGAAGCCAAAGTAGCCGTTAACAATGTTCAGGAAATGGGTCTGCAAAATCTAAAAGTTAAAAAAAAATAAAAAATTGAGATGATCAAATACATCAAGATTCGCTTTTCATCTTTTTGTGTTTTATCATAGCACGTACACTCTTTGTAAATGCATATATTGATTGTGTCTATTGATCATTGCACTGGTCCACACCCCCCAGTGCCCTAAATGTATTGCTCATCTTTGAACCAAACAGAAGAAAATGAAAGGGCTTCCCATCTCTTAATGAATGCATTCATTCACACAGTTACTGGAAGTTCCACAGCTGCTTTCCAGGGTTGCAATTCGGCATGATAGACACTTACTTAAGATTTAAATAGCTGCATCCATATTCATCTATAAATGTCCGCACAGCCGCTGATGGAGGAAGACAAATCATAGAATAATGTGTTTGTTTTCCATTAACTACAATCCAGATGAAGTGAAAATAATTGTTAAATGCCAGTCGAAAGATCCACTTCTGCAAGTATGGTGCCCACTAATTTATGATTTTGGTTTTATAGAATAATCAAAGTCCTTCAAAAATACTAGGTACTAGCTTTGCTTAATAAGAAAATTATTGAAACAGGGTAATGCAGATCTGAACGTCAGAACGAATAGATGTTTATCTACTAGAAGAAAGAATAAAAAAAAAAAAAGAGAGAAGACTTCTACAAGGTCTACATATTCACAACATGCATTCTACTCTGTAGGTAAACAATCCCTGTTTGGGGAATAAACGTGCAACATATATGGAGCATATTCAAACATTATTGAAAATGGAATAGCTCGCCACTAATACATAAGTCAGTTATTAGAGAAAAAGTATATTCTGCAAGTGATGGGCATCATTTCAAAAAAGGAATCTGCAATTCTCAAGAAACTCACCATTTACCATTTAGACAGAGCTGTTTTATGTAACATTTCAATTATGACAAAGTACAATAAAGGTTGTACCTGACTTTGGTGTTAAAAAAAATGTGATTATCAGGGTAATTCACTAAACACCGGATATTGTCCTAATGGACAAAATTCAAGGAAACTGGCTGAATTTTAACCCCATTTTTCCTATTTACTAACACCAATTTTGGTTTAAATCTAGTTGATCCAACCAAACGTGTATCATTTGGCTGGAAGCATCTGCTGCCTAGCTTAAAAGCAGTGCTTTTTGCTTTCAATCACTTTAACTCCAATGGAAAAAATGCATAATTAAATTCAAGCATGTTTTCATTGAGGGTATGTATACTACACCGTGATTATTTTTGTATTTGGGCAGTGGAGTGTGCCTTTAAATACATACATTATCACAAGTAGAACCCATCGCAGTAACCACTAGCCACCATGTTTTATTTGGAGAGGGATACTGGAAATAATTAATGTGCATTTGAGAATACTGAAGGAGAACAGAGAGCGTTAAGATCACATTGCAACTTTATAGATGAAAAAACTGAACGGTGGAGTGAGGCAGGGACTGGTGAAGTGAAAGAGATAGATTGTCTTCTAGATTAAGTTGGTAGAATTGAATTTACTATTTTGATTCATGGTTGAGGCAGCCTATTGAGTGCTCTGAGGTATATTTGCAAGTTTAGGATTTGTGCAATAATCCTAAATCATACAGGCTGGCATAGAAGGGGATAAATGTGTTGATTATGTTTGCCATGGTACTATAATCACAGGAGCTATCTTTTATCATGATTATGTTAATCTGTGTGTCAGAATTGCATTTTTCACAAACACATAATTGTTAAATAAAAACAAAGTAGTTTTTTTGATGAAAAATAATTTTAAATATAGAAATCTGTGCCATTATATTTAGCTGTCTTGGAAAATAGTATCTCTATTCATCATTTGGAAAACTATTCATATCTTCTGTAATGGATCACCTGGCACCCCGACTGGGTACCTCCGTTGACAGATGCTTGCTAGCCGTCTTCCTTCCACCATGGATCAACCTCTGACATCCAAGACTGTGTGAGGGAGACCTCTCCTTCAGGAGAGCGTAACAGGAACAGCTCTTAAAAGAGCTAAGTGATTAGAGCACAGGGGAGTATACAACGTAGGGCAATTCCCAGTGTGAATATAGCAGTTCCCTCCAAACATGAGATGAGGCTACGTATTGAGGTTTAAGCAGATCTGAGGGTTTAATGAACAGTTTGGTCTTTTATACAAGTTTTCCCACAAGGTTACCACCCATGTGGACCTTGTGTGGCACCGAAAAATACATTCCACAGCCAATAGTGTACAGTCACAAAGTTAAACTCCTATTCATTTAGAGTAAATTCCTTCCCTCTGCTTGGGAGATAACTGAGTTAATTAACAAAGATAATGGACTAACTCAATTAACTCTAAGCAGAAAAAAAATATATACATTTTTACAAACCCCCAAAAGTTCCCCAAAATACAACATATCCCCACATATCCCCTCACATCCTCTGATAGCCCTGATCTGGGTGAACAACATATCCAAAAATCACCCAGATCGGTTCAGGGGTTCATGAATTTCCTGAAAGTCTTAGTTTTGCCCCACTGTGTACATGGTCCCATGCCCAAAACAGTTCCATACACTCAACGACAAAACACTGCTGAACAATTTAAGATGGCCGCCGCCACATGTTTGAATCTGTTCCAGTTAAAAGTTCAAGGGGCAGAAACAATACTTTTAAACATGGGTTATCACAGGGCCCATAGTCCCAGGATAGGAGGCTGGCAAACAGGCCCCTCCAAAAACCAGTGGCGAAGTTGCTTTCGTCACATCTTCCAATGCAAATGTCCACTGGCAGTGCCTGAAACAAACCAGATTTTGATTTTACTTGCTAAATATTTAAAGATGACCTGTCATGACAAATCCAACTCAATATTAAATGACAGAGAATCAATTGTCATCTCTGCTACAAATGCCTGATTTCTCTAAAATCAGACTAAAAAACTGCCCTTTTTCCTTTTTGTCAGTCAGTTTAGTGTATGCTTTTCAGCACATAGATTAAAATGTGCTTTGCATTTCTGTTCTCAGGGGAACCCTACTCTGGGCATCTCTCCAGTGTGAATTCAGCCTAAGGGAATGCAATGCCTAGAAGGGGAACTAGAGAGGAAGGATAGTCTCTATGAGAGCAGCACCAGCAGCAGGAAGGAGAGAGGAAAGAAACCTCCATAATGATTTATTGCAACAGCTTTTGGCAGGCAATCGGAGGATGGAGAGAACACATTTTTTATTAACATAAAGTCAACATAAGGTGTTAGGTATTTAACGTGTCATGGGAAGCAAGTTTGTGCTTCCACAATCAGGTGTGAGCAAGAGAGGTGTGTCCTACAGCAAGCGTAACACCCCATGTAAACAGGGCTGATGCTCTCAGCAGGAGACAGAGGAAATAGAAATAAACTAAAATATGATTTTAATCATTTTAATAGTATTAAGGAGAGAAACACTTAATTGTATAGCACAAGTCAATCCAGATGGTAAAAAAACTGAAAAACTATATCTGTCATGACAGGATCAATTTACTATACATAATGGATAAAAACAAGGATGAAAAACATGGGTTATAGGTAATCTTCAGTGTTTTATTTAATGGCATAATTTCCAGAAAATAGATGGCTCTCCTGTAATACATGGTATCTCTTATGTTAATTTCAGGCATAGTGTACAAATTATATTTTTCTAGTAGAATATTTCAAAAGCCTGCAACAAACTGAGACAAAGTGCCTTTACACTAGAGGAAGAAAAACAAAAAGATGTAGTCGATGCCTGCACGGGAGAAGAAATCTGAAGTGTGTTCAATAGATCAAAGACGCAATAAAAATACTAAAAGCAGACACAAATTGAAAGCACCTAGAAAGAATGTGGGCTAAATGACTCTTGTGAAGTATCAAATTGATTACTTTTTCCAACAACATTTTGATGGAATTCTTTTAGCAGCATTATTTCTTAAAGATAACACAGATTCTCCATTAAAGAAGAAAAAAAAACACTTACTTTGTGAATTAGTGAAATTGTACGATTAGGTAACATGCAAAAAATAAAGCTCTCTGCGCATACTCTATTGTAAAAATAAGGAAAATGGATTTACCGTATTTATCGGCGTATAACACGCACTTTTTCTCCCTGAAAATAGGGGGCAAATTATGGGTGCGTGTTATACGCCGATAAATACGGTAAATCCATTTTCCTTATTTTTACAATAGAGTATGCGCAGAGAGCTGGTAGCCTGCTATCTATTAATGAACTACACATTCTACTGCTCCCATGATCCTTAACTGGAATCTGCAGCATAACTATACCTGGCCAAGGGCTGTGGGAGTTACAGTCCATCATTACTAAGAAGGCCACAGTTTGTCTACAACTGAAAAGGTTTCAAAAAATCCTGGTAGAACCAAAAATATTTACTTAATATCATCTTGCCATATATTATGTTCCAAGGAAACAAGTGGCTGCTCGCTGCTTTAGGGGTTTTCTAAATGTCTTAAAAATAGTTAAATGACTGTTACTGTTACACGTGCATGTATGTTTCACACTATTCACATTGTAGTGTGGGTACAGTTAGCCTATTTTTTAAGTAATTTCCCATTGGAGTGACTGCTACTAGGTGTTACTAGGCAGCAATGTAAACACTGCCTTTTCTCCGAAAAGACTTTTATAATCTTGCAGTGATAGGCTATAGACACCATAACAACTACATTAAGCTGTAGTTGTTCTGGTGACTATTGTGCCCCTTTAAATATAATCAACAAGTGGGTTTGTGTTCCTAAGTTTCATGACACTTGTTGAATTAGTGTGACTATGATTTTTGATGAGTATATACACTATATGGATAAGAGTATTGGGACATCTGACCCTTACACCAACAGGGTATTGCATTCTAAATTCATAGACATTAACATGTAGTTGGTCCCCCTTGGCAGCTATAACAGCTTCCACTCTCTTAGGAAGGTTTTCCTCAAGATTTTAGAGTGTTTCTGTGGGATTTTCTGCTCATTTATCCAGTAGAGCATTTGAGAGGTCAGGCACTGATGTTGGATGAGAAGGCCTTACTCGCAATCTCCATACAAGTTCATTCTAAAGGTGTTAGATGGGGTTGAGGTCAGGGCCCACACAGTCAAGTTCTTCCACACCAATCTCATCCAACCATGTCTTTATGGACCTTACTTTGTGCACAAGGTCACAGTCAAGCTGGAATAGAAAAGGGTCTTCCCCAAACTGTTCCTACAAATTTGGAAGTATAGCACTGTCTAAAATGTTTTGGTATGCTGAAGCATTACCATTTCCCTTCACTGAAAACAAGGGGCCTAGCCTGAAAGAGAGCCCCAAATCATTATCTCTCCTCCATCAAACGTTACAGTTGGCATAATGCAGTCATGCAGGTAACGTTCTCCTGACATTCGCCAAACCTACACTCCCCCCATCAGACTGCCAAATAACCTTTTATTGTAGAGTAAAATAGGTAAACCTTGAATTTTCAAGGAAAAAAAACGGTAGTATTTTTTTTTTTGTTTTTTTCATTACATGGTGGGCAGACATCTTTGCCCATACCTTTACTTAGTCCTTAATTAGTCGGCTTACTAAAAAACAAAACTGGTCAACGGTTTACTGCTCTTCATGTCACATGTGAGTCCAAATATTATAAGTGCATTGTTGGCTTTGACTTTGCAAAAAAAATTTTATTCCATTCTTGGGTTATTTTAATTATTAGTTTGCTGTAATAGAGGCTAAAAATTGCATAATCTTATTGAAGGTGATGCAAAGTCAGATGCTTTTAGAGTTATTATTCTGACACAGGAAAATACAATCATACCAATGCTGAATAAATAAAAAGCTGCATTCTGACTTCCCTCACCTCAATAATGCAGTTTAAATGTCTAAATAAACAATATTTGTTTATACTGATGTTGGCCAAGTGTAAAGGGGAAATTGAATGACTGTAAAACACAAAATGTAAATAAATCAATGTAACCAACTTTAAAGGTTTTAACATGATTGATTCAAGCATTTCATCAAATTTAAACATTTAATTGAGAACCTATAATTGTTTTCATTTTAAAAAAAATGTTGGTTCCATGGATGAAAAAATTAACTTTGATAATAAATAACTTAAGTGGACAAATATGAATGACTTGTTCATTTACCAACAATTAGGCTGTTGTGGATTTTTATTTTCACACTATTTTAAAAATACCAGCTGATAAAAAGAAAAACAACAACAATTTGACGCAGAGCCAAAGAGGTATTTTAGAATATTAATGTGATCCTGTGTAATAGCCAAGGCATTTTAGCCTTTTATTCATTCTTAAAGAAAGAAATAAAATTAGGAAACCCACTTTGTCATTTGTGATTCAGCTCATTGTTTGGGTTCAAATGTTGATTTTAAAACACATTTTAATACTTTACCTGCCCCTTTGGATTGTAGCAAAGGTTTCTTTAATGTATATAGAATAACATTCTTTTACTGCAATTAAAAAAAAAAAAATGGGGACATTTGTCAAGGAAAAATGTATTTTGCGATATTATTTTGGGGACTTATTTTTACAAAGTAGCCTGTTTTTCAACAAATTCATTCTATAAATCGGTAGTGAAATCATCTGTGGTTTCATTTATATATTTGGGAGTCTAGCCAACTCCTTGGTTTTGCACCCCTCCCTGTCACAGGTGCCTCATTCTAGGACCCTATTTAGCCTTGACTTGCAGAGAGTCCCAGTAAGGAAGTATTTCCCAAATAAGTGGATTAATCTCATAAGAGCAAGCATTAGGCTGCTAGAGTAGGACCTGCCAAGAATTGAGTAGATTGACGTTGTGGCAGGCTTATGCATTATATGATCATATAATGTAACCAAATCCCCATTATTTTTTGCCTAGGTAAGGTGTTTTTAAATAAAACTATTACAATCTGTGAGATTTGAAATAATTGTTTAGTGAATAAGCGAGTGTGCTGGATTGTGTATTTGGTATGTTGTATTTTTTGGCCCCAGGGGCACCCTATGTTTAGGACATGTTTAGGTGAGTGCAGCCCTCTTGGTTTTAATTATCAGGAAAGAGGAATCTGCTCAAAATGCAAAGGTACATGCAATAGGTTTTATATAATTTAAATACAAGTTATTCAAAAGTGTATTAAAATAGACATCTCAGTTACAAGTTCATGCAGCCTGGAGATCCCATTACTGCATCAGTTCTCATATTGGCTGTTGCGAGGACTTTAGGCTATACAGGTAAAGATGAATTTACTGCGCCCCAACCAGCAAAAAACAAACAAACTGAGTTTCTCCTAACCCTCTTTTGAATTAATTTCCCCCTTTTGCATATCTTATCCCCTTTTTTGATTGTATCTTATCTAATCCCCAATTTTTCCCCTTTCTGTCTCTTACAACCCCCATCTGTCTCTTACCCCCCCCTTTGTGTGTCTTACTTCCTCCCAGCCCCTTTCCCCATCCCTCTGTATGACTTTTGCCCCCCACAGCCCTTTTGTGCACCTCTTTCTCCCTCCACAACTCCTCCGTGGGTCTTTCCCCCTCTCCTGACACAGAGCCCCTCTGTATATATCTTTCTCCCAGTCAAACCCCCCTTTGTGTCACATTATTCCTCCAGACCCTCTATGGGTTTTATTCTCCCTACCATCCCCTCTGTGTGTCTTTCCCCCCCAGACCTCTCAGTTCTTTCCTCACGATAAGAAGGGGCAATTTTTTATTCTTTTTTTTTTTTAACAATCTTGATTTAAGCAATTTTTTGATATTAGCAACAAAAAAAAAGACTGAGAATTGCCTGGTAATAACTCTCTGTATATGAGTTGCTGCACCACGGGCCTTTAGGTTGTACCTGTCCCATGGCCAAATGTTGACAGTCAGCAACTGCTATCTGGCATGCTGTCTGGTTCTCCATATGTCTTATATCCCCTTCATGCTGAAGTCAGCTTTGATATGAGGAGGCAGCGGATTCCAGAGGACAGGGATAAGCAACCACGAGTCTATCAGTGTTTGTTAACTTATTTTCTTTTTTTTTTTTTACAGAGAAATAGGCAGTTTTGTATGGTTCAGTAGCATTTCAGCTGGGTGGAAGGACACTCCTTCATATGCAACCAAGGGCATAACCTCGTGCATTTTGACCCAAAAAGGTTGTATGGTAAGAGTTTCCCATAAAAAAAAAAAAAAGTGAAGCAATGCACCTCCAGTTTAGAGATGAGGATAAAGCTCTGGGTTGCTTCCGAGAATTGATATATCAATTGGGAAAAATCATGTAATTAGTTTGCTGATATTTAGAGCAAATCGAACCCAGGTGAGTAAGTACTATCATTTTTTACCACTGCAGTTCAGAAAATGTGACATGTTACGTCTCTTCCCAAAAAGGACATAATCCTTAGTGGCGCAGTCTCAGATCCATGTAGGAGCATCCAGTAAAGGGTTGATATAACCCTAATCTAAGTTTTAACAAAGCTCCTCGCTGTAGCAAGTGCTGCAGTAGAACAGAGGAATAGAAATGTTGCAGCTGATGGTATCTGAACCTCTCCAATAAGAATTTCTGCCTGGAGATCAACAAGTCTGACAAGGGAAGCAAAAGCCCTTCATCGCTAATGCTATGAATAAACAGGGCAGTGCCTTTACCCAGAAAGTCGTTTGTTTGTTGGTCAAATCCAACCTGGAATGCAGAGTTGTTAGCAATTTTTTTAAATTTTTATTCTTGAACCAGGACCTAGTGGATCCTAGTTACACCGCTGGGTCTCATGGGGCTATGAAACACACAAGATGTTGTCTGTAACACATTCCCAATTCCTTTAATTGGCTAAAACATTGTAGAGATTTAAACATTTCTTGTTTTCCATGAGACCTAGATTATTTTAAGGTTGAGATTAATTCCTTTTAAAATCATCAGCAGTGCCCTCTTTTTATCTTATATTGATTAATTAATTAACATTAATACTGAGTACCACACAATGGAGTTGGGCTTTTAAAACAAAGGATATACAGTATGTTAACTGCTAGGATATCACGGACAATCAAATTATATTAATTGTTATATCAAATATATTCTAGCGCTATATTGAACATTAGAATCCAAGTTTGAATCTCTACAGCCACAAAACAAGAGCAGCAGTGATTATTTAAAGCATTCAAAAAAAAAAATCAGCTATTTAAAATGTCACCAACTGGTTTAGTATCTCAAGTAAATTTCGGATTTAAGGTCTCTAAACTATGTCAGCCTATGGATTTGCATGCAATATGAGGTTTTCTCAATAAAACTGCGCACATGTTAAATTCTATCTTTACTGCTGAATAATCAGGTGCGTTATAAGTAGACTATTTTAATTTTCAAAACTTGTAGTCCCATTCTAAAAAATGATTCATTTTGTGAAATGTGGAAAACTAATTCTGGATTTTGACAATGAGAACAAAAATCCCAGTGTCACCCGAAATTGTGGAAGCACAAAAGTATTATAAGTGGCCAAAAAAAAAACGAAAACTTTATTTTCAATGCTACAAACAATAATGGTCCACTTAAAAAGAAAATATAAACAGGGGTATAAGAGGTGGGTGGTGTCCACCTCTGGACAGGTAGGGAAGAGGGTATTCACAAAGAGAGGTAGAATGTCTGCATCCTTAAACTAGACTCATCCAAACCTCCCCTGTACGCTGTGTCCCAAAACGCCAGAGAGGGAACCAGGAGGTTGCAAAAGATGAAGGTGCTTCAAATTCCCCATTAATAAAAAAATCTCTCGCTGTCCCTATATTCCTCAGCACCACACAGAGCTAATGTCTACCTGAACCAGTAACCCTGAACACTCAAAACAAAAAATCAAACGTGCATAGTGCTACCCAAATGCAAACTGACCATAAAAGAGCTCAACGAGCGTTTCATCGTGCTAAGACGCCGTCTTCAAGTTAACTCTGCACTTTTAGATTTGAAAAATAAAGTATGTTTTCCTAGGAAAGGGTTAATGATCTGCGTGTGATCATAACACCAAATGCAATTAATAGACTGCAACATCAGCTTGGAAATGAAAACGCCAGCAAAAGTGTATTGACTAATATAGAACAGAAGACAGAGCAGGATAGTCTGATATGGTCAAAGGAACTTAATTCAATGTCATTTGTCACTTTGTAACTGTATTATAATTCAAGTAAACTGCAAAACGATATTGCCATATCAAATTTAATGTATTTATTTTCCATGAATAATGTTCTGTTGGTGCTATCCCAGAAAGTGATTACCCATTGCAGCAATAGTCCACCGAAAATGTTAACAATGTTCTACATATTTAAAGCTGGTGCACTATATCTGTATTCAACTTCTACAATGCTTGAATTTTATTTTCTTTAAACCTGACCTTGACGGCCAGGTAAAATGTTTAAAACCATTACTGATCTGGAGAAGGGGAACTAAATAAAAACGGTCTCAGCGAAATACTCATATTGAATGTTTAATTATTACTGATCCAAGGCACAAGAGTATTTTTTCTATCTTTTTTCTTTCTGTAAAGTTTAAGGTAATTTCTGCACGTAAAAACAAACAAAGATACAATGGTTTATAATAACATAGGCAGAAATATAATTGAAACCTCTAGAACAGTAAAATAGATGACATATCAAAATAAAAAGTAAAAACGCTTACACAAAAATAACCTATAGTAGATGAATAAAGTAGTGTTTGGCACTGGTCCCCAAAGTATTTTTCAGTACTTACAAGTTTACAATCGTAAAAAAGGTTTTTTAATATTTTTTTAATACATTTATAGTATGATTAGGACAACTCACAATTGGCAGTGCAAAAATGCTTGATATTGTCTAGCCATTAGGCTCGATAAAAATGAGAACTGACAACAGCTCAAGTAGCTTATTCTTTGGTGGGTCTCCACTCAGATCTCAAGCTGGTTTTAGCTCATCTTGTGTCATTACAAAGAGAACCTAGGTGAGTTGCATAACAGACTTAACCCACCCAAAAGGATAGTCCAGATCCAACACGATGCCGATAAACCACATTGTCATGTTTACAAGTCTATTAATCACCCATACTAATAGAGACTCATTTACAACATTCCCAACATGAGTCCAGCTTTTGTTAACAAGACAGTGGTCTTGGTCAGATAAGGTGTCCACAGAGTTGATCCTGGATTTTCCACATATCTATGTTATATTTTCACATGCACGTATATACCGTAAGTATCCAAACACATACATGTAATTGCATCCACTATTTTTGAAATGGTTCTACAAACATTAATACATATCACTACTGTCATTTACCATATATTCTTAATATTTTAAATTACAAAGTATTGCATTTATGAGTGTATATTTTTATTTATATTATTAAGGTGTTGTGAGCGTATGTTACACATTTTTCGAATAAAAAGGGACAAAGGGATACCACTGCTTTACAGTTGATATTATATTAGCACGGTAAGAACACATTTGATAGACAGGCATAAATATGCTTTTCTGAATTCAAACTATATGCATTATGTTTAAAATGCCTTGCATCATTTTGAGCAAAGCTCATCTTATACGAGTTCATGAGAGCACAGTAACATTTTAGCATGGTTCCAAACTGTGTTGGTTTAATTGTTGGTGCAGGTGGTTAAGGGCCTGGGGTTATGAGAATTACACACTATTGCTATGCATAATTTAACAGTGTGAACAGGCTCTAAAATTGAGGTATACTAAATGCAGCACCATAACTCCCAACAACTTTTTTTGAAGACAATATTTTTTGAAGTAACTAAAAAACTATTCTCGTTTTTCTATGTGCACTAACTGCAACAAACCGTAAGGGCTTTCTAAAATGTAAATATTTTGATTATTAAATTGACTGATGAAAATAATTTGAAAAATTCAATCATCAGCTTTGCATAGGCAGCATCATTTTAGCATATTCTTATTTGATTTGGAAGTACTCATATTACTGCAATTGATTTCAGCAACAGGAAGTATTAAACTATTTATTTTTTCATAGAACACCTCAATCGGAAAATAAAAAACAGCAACACCTACTTCTGACAACATATAAAAACAAATAGTTGAATTAATAGCATAATTACAAAAATTATAATAAAGTAGATGAATGCATGAGAACATTTTGCACTTATAGCAAATATTAAGCAGTGCACGGGCTCATTCTTCTTAAACATTATGCAAACCAAAGTCACTTACCTTCCAATGCTTCCGAGTCCAGAGTTTCTCCGAGCCTTTGTAGTAATTTTGCACGTGCAGCATTCTTTTTGTGCTTTTTCCCTTCGTAATGTTGCTGTGCCATTAATGGATTATTAAACCACGCTCGACAGAGGTCACAAAATTTCTTAGACTCACTTCCAATGTTTATGCTCCAAAGAGTGTCTTCTTCCTGAAGATTAATATCTGGGTCTTCTGGAGTTGCAGGAGTAGATTCTAAGAAAAGGTAAAGTGTTACATAGATGTATTGTTTGTTAGACTACAAAACAATAATAATACGTTTAATGATAACTTGATGGTAACATTCAATTACTTTATGTGACACTGTTATTTTATAATTTCATACCATAAGTCATTATAAAACAATAATGCAAATCAATATTATTCCATGTGACCGTACCACAGTATGTTGGCTTTTAATCACCACATCTGCCATTTTCTTCCACTTAGGAGGAGGCCATTTTGAAATGCATCACCATGTTAAAATATTCAGTGACATTTACTGAAAGCAAGACAAAGGGTTCTGAGCGTATGGGATGTCAGAGGTCAATCAGAGTCGGGAGATTTGAAGAGCAGCCCCCAGTATTTCAATATACAGAGAGCAAGAAATTAGTCTTTAACCCCTTAAGGACACATGACATGTGTGACATGTCATGATTCCCTTTTATTCCAGAAGTTTGGTCCTTAAGGGGTTAAACTCTGCGATCTTGTTCTGTGCCCAAGGCCGGTTGAAAACCTTTAATTTGATTAAAAAATATATATATGTATACAGGGAGTGCAGAATTATTAGGCAAGTTGTATTTTTGAAGATTAATTTTATTATTGAACAACAACCATGTTCTCAATGAACCCAAAAAACTCATTAATATCAAAGCTGAATATTTTTGGAAGTAGTTTTTAGTTTGTTTTTAGTTTTAGCTATGTTAGGGGGATATCTGTGTGTGCAGGTGACTATTACTGTGCATAATTATTAGGCAACTTAACAAAAAACAAATATATACCCATTTCAATTATTTATTATTACCAGTGAAACCAATATAACATCTCAACATTCACAAATATACATTTCTGACATTCAAAAACAAAACAAAAACAAATCAGTGACCAATATAGCCACCTTTCCTTGCAAGGACACTCAAAAGCCTGCCATCCATGGATTCTGTCAGTGTTTTGATCTGTTCACCATCAACATTGCGTGCAGCAGCAACCACAGCCTCCCAGACACTGTTCAGAGAGGTGTACTGTTTTCCCTCCTTGTAAATCTCACATTTGATGATGGACCACAGGTTCTCAATGGGGTTCAGATCAGGTGAACAAGGAGGCCATGTCATTAGATTTTCTTCTTTTATACCCTTTCTTGCCAGCCACGCTGTGGAGTACTTGGACGCGTGTGATGGAGCATTGTCCTGCATGAAAATCATGTTTTTCTTGAAGGATGCAGACTTCTTCCTGTACCACTGCTTGAAGAAGGTGTCTTCCAGGAACTGGCAGTAGGACTGGGAGTTGAGCTTGACTCCATCCTCAACCCGAAAAGGCCCCACAAGCTCATCTTTGATGATACCAGCCCAAACCAGTACTCCACCTCCACCTTGCTGGCGTCTGAGTCGGACTGGAGCTCTCTGCCCTTTACCAATCCAGCCACGGGCCCATCCATCTGGCCCATCAAGACTCACTCTCATTTCATCAGTCCATAAAACCTTAGAAAAATCAGTCTTGAGATATTTCTTGGCCCAGTCTTGACGTTTCAGCTTGTGTGTCTTGTTCAGTGGTGGTCATCTTTCAGCCTTTCTTACCTTGGCCATGTCTCTGAGTATTGCACACCTTGTGCTTTTGGGCACTCCAGTGATGTTGCAGCTCTGAAATATGGCCAAACTGGTGGCAAGTGGCATCGTGGCAGCTGCACGCTTGACTTTTCTCAGTTCATGGGCAGTTATTTTGCGCCTTGGTTTTTCCACACGCTTCTTGCGACCCTGTTGACTATTTTGAATGAAACGCTTGATTGTTCGATGATCACGCTTCAGAAGCTTTGCAATTTTAAGAGTGCTGCATCCCTCTGCAAGATATCTCACTATTTTTGACTTTTCTGAGCCTGTCAAGTCCTTCTTTTGACCCATTTTGCCAAAGGAAAGGAAGTTGCCTAATAATTATGCACACCTGATATAGGGTGTTGATGTCATTAGACCACACCCCTTCTCATTACAGAGATGCACATCACCTAATATGCTTAATTGGTAGTAGGCTTTCGAGCCTATACAGCTTGGAGTAAGACAACATGCATAAAGAGGATGATGTGGTCAAAATACTCATTTGCCTAATAATTCTGCACTCCCTGTACACTGGACAGATTTATTTAAAAATGATAGTTTTTAAAGTGCTATATAATGGTGCACAGACCATTCTGAATTAGAGGCACATATAATAGAAAGCAAAACTTGGAAAGAAAAGCCCTGTTCCCCCTTGACACTAAAACTTCTGTATTGCAAAAAGAAAGAAATATGTAGAAATAGAAATCTTTACAAACACTTTTTAAAACTCTAAACTACTGAACAGAAGAAAGAAAAATAACATCTGAGCTTAGCTGCCTGGAGAAACAAGACATGATGCCAAATTATGGGACTTTGAAGGAAGTCTGGCCAATTGGTAGCTGTATAAAATGATGTTACAGTAAATAGATCTCAGACACATAACCATTTATCTTTCTGAGAAATTAATGACTCCCCATTTCACAAGGTTTCCTAGATAAATGCGTTATTAATGCACTTGGGGCCTGGAATTCATAGAATACCTCTCATCTCAAGTTCAGAGATTTCCATTAAGTAAATCTCTTTCATCTGAATCTCATAGGATGGTCTTGATTATTTATGATTTTATGCCTAGTCACAAACTGAAATGTAATGCTGCCAAGTGCTGCCGGCGTACATATCCCTCCAGAACAAGCTTGACCTGATGTAAAAAAATTTCTTTCCTTGAAAAAAGAATTCCCCAGAATAATCAAATCGCCTTGTGGCTTTAAATTAGCTTTTTAGCATTAGTTTTATTTTGTAGCATATTCACCCCTTTTCTATCAAAATTAACTCCTTGGCTATAATCTGCTTTCTAATAGAAAATGAAAGATATCTTTTGTAAAAAAAAAAACACTGGACATATTGCTCGAATAAATGTATAGCAATACAGTGTTGTCTATGAAAAGCTATTTAAAGACACCAAGAATCATAATTCTATATAATTATGTTATATGCTGTATATGTGTACTATATATTAATCTGTTCACCCTTCAAAGAAAATGTCAGAGGTATAAAAAAAAAAGAATATTATACTGTATCCTTCATCTTGCAATTCTTCTGATAATATATAATGGTAAATATAACTTTAGTACAGATCGTGTACAGTGTGGAAATGGAATACGGTATCTAATTGTATTTTTAGAAACGTAGATTCACAAAATACCAACAGAATATAAATATTTTACTAAATGTCCACATAACCACATACAGTATACACAGCTCTATTAAAGTAGAATTACAGAAAACACTCCTTCAAAGTTCTCTATCCTTCTCTAACAGTTACAATGTAAAACCTTTTTAAATTTCCACCTATACAGGTTTGCAAAATTAAACTGACCTATCAGGAATGAAAACTAATGTAGTAATAGATCTCTATGTAAACAGACACTTCTTAAGCTCTAGCTTCTAAATTCTGTAGAAAGTGGTGGATTTAGTAGTAAAAAGATCCAAATTGTGATGGCTAGATGACTTGATCAGAGCATCTCCAAAATGGAAAGTTTTATGGCGTGTTCCCAGATACAGTGCCTACCAAAAGTGGTGCAAGGAAGAACAACCGGGGAACTGGCATCAGGGTCATGGGCACATGGGTAGTGAAAGCTAACCCATCTGGCCTGATCACACATAAGAGTTACTGTAGCTCAAATTTAGGAAAATCTTAGATGGAGGCAGTGGTAGAAAGGTGTCAGAACACACGGAAGCGCAATTAATGGGGATATCAATGTTAGAAATGGACCATAGAGTAATGTAAGAAGGTTGCAATTCATTAGAAACCACGAACAACAACACCATGTCAGATTAACCACAGTTTCTATTACATCAGGTAGAAGGCCGTGTGCATATGCATCATTAACCTAGGGAAGAGATGTCAGCAAGATGCACTATGGTAAGAAGGCAAGCCAGCGAAGGCAGAGTTATACTCTGGGCAATGAAAAGTTGTGAAACCTTGGGTACTTGCATTTATGTGGATGTAACTTGGCCATGTACTGCCTACACCCCTTTATGGCGCTCATGGCAGTGGCCTCTTTCAGCAGGATAATGTGCCTTGCCATACTGCAAAACATGTTCAGGGATGGTTTGACCAACATGGCAAAGAGTTCAAGGTGGTGATTAAGCATCTGTGGCATGTGATGGAACAACAAACCCGATCCATGTGGGCCCTACCTCTCAACTTGCAGAACTTAAAGGATCTGCTGCTAATGCCTTGGTACCACAGGATACGCCAGGGCAATTTTGGCAGCATGAGGGGACCCCACAAATTATTAGGCAGGTGGTTTTAACATTGTGGCTGATCTGTGTAACTCATATAGCAGATGAAGATGCTTGCTGAAAATACAATGAGCATATAAAGTAGGGGATAATGTTCTACTAACAGAAAAGTAAGAAGGTCTTTAAACCAAGGCTATGCTTCTTGTAATGAAGAGGTGTGTTTATTGGACTGTGAAAGAGCATTTGTTAAAGTAATCGTGTTGAAAGAAGTCTTTAGTGTATGCATGTATAATTTTTAGTGTATACGATAAGATAAAACATCTTGAAATGCTTCGATAATGCAAGCCAGAATGGGAAGATCCTTCAAAATCAACGATATGTATAATCGTGAATTCACATGAGTGGCTTAGATTCCTAAATACCCATGTGGGTGGCTTTATGGTGGTAAAACAACTGAAAGTTAGAGAATGCATATATCAGCATAAATTCACATCAGCTATATTCACTTTAAAGCCATATTCTCTTTAAAAAGACAAAATTATCAGTTTCCTAATGAGGAAGGAACTCAGCTCATGTGAGGAACTCATCTCATCTGAGGAACTCAGACTTATGTTCCTGAAACAGGAAGACATGAAGTGGACACATAAGCTCATGCCAGTCAAGGTCATAATATTCATTTAAATGCAAAAGTAATTTGAAGTGACCTTATATAGGCTGTTTCTCAGAGTCCTGTATGCTTTGCAGTGAATTCTTGTTTATGTTAACATCTAAGATGGGAGATATACAGCAAAACGGTGAATTATCTGATTCATCTCTTATGATTGCAAATATATAACATGAGTCCACAATGAGATCCTAGATAGATGGGTTAGATAAATGTATTATATTAGATATATTAGATAGAAGGATGAATTAGATTGATTAAATAGATAGACAATAGATGTGCGCTTTGATTTAAAATGTATCAAGTTGTGTATTTTTTTTACTGCACACTAAATAGACCCCAAAGGCATTCCCTTACCTGTGAAATTAGATTTAGGGTTAAAATAGAGGGTGTGGGATTTGATTAATTAATGAAAGTCTGATGAAGGTCTAAGCAGTAGCATTTTATCCTTGTTGTCTCACATGTTGTAGTGTTAATAAACTCCTATCCCTTTGGATTTACTGTGTTGCTGCAGTAACTGTAAGATTGATATGAGAAAACAGACAGTAGTACGTGTATGTCACTCATGCCTTTTCTCCCTGGAAAACGTCATCCTCAACTTAGTTAAAGACAAATTTAAATTGGCAGTCAATAGATCTGCAGTGTTTCATTTATGTACATTTTTTCATTACAGAAGTGTAAATCTATAGATCTAAAGGTGCAGACAGGCAAGTATAGATGTAGGATGCGATATGTAGAGAGGTGCAGACAGACAAGAACATATCAAGCACCCAATATTGCAGAATAGTTGTGACATGTGAATTACATTAACCCCTTAGTGACCAGAACATTTTTCAATTTTCTTACCGTTTGGGACCAGGGCTGTTTTTACATGTGTTTAGCTGTAATCGTCCTCTTACTCATTTACTGTACCCACACATATTATATACAGTTTTTCTTGGCATTTAATGGCCTTTCTAAAGATATCATTATTTTATCATATCGTATAATTTACTGTACATTTTTTATAAAATATGATGACATTTTTTATTTTTTTTTAAAAAACACACTTTTTTGAACTTTGACCCTTAAAATCTGTTGCGCATCTACAACCGCCAAAAAACACTGGTTTTTTTTTTTCTAAATAGTTTCTAAATTTTGTCCTGATTTTAGAAACATCCAATGTTAACATGTTCTTGAAACACTAATATCTGTCAGGAATCCATGAATAACCCTTCACATGTATATCTTTTTTAAAAGAAGACAACCTAAGGTATTAAACTTGGGGTGTTTTAACTCTTTTCATGCAACCATTTTACCACCAATCTATGCCAAATTTAAAAAAATAAACAATTGGTGATTTTTTTTTTTTTGGTCACACATAGCAATTTAAGAATACATGTACTGAGAACTTTAAGGGTCACTGCCAAAGAACACCCCAATATGTGTTCAGCAACATCTCCTGAATACAGTGATACCACCCATCTATAGGTGTGATGCGTTCTCTGGGGGATAAAATACCTTATCTGGAGGGTGTGCGTTCCAGTTTTCCAACAGCTGGTCATCATTTTCACAGTTGTCATCATGCACTTATGTCCTAATTGGGACATTTTTGAATCCTGCCAATGTAATTTACCCCCATTAAACGAGATATTTTTGAAAAGCAGAAAACCCAGGATATTTAATCTAAGGATATTTAGATATTTTTCTAGTCTTTTTAAGTAGCCACTTAGTCACAAACACTGGCAGTTAGCATTTATATTCGTTTGTGTGTTAAAAATGCAAAAAACAATTATGAACGCTAACTTTGGCCAGTGCTTGTGACTTAGTGGCTAGTATAAAAGACTGGACATACCCCATTTGCAATACCTTGGGTTGTCTTCTTTTGCAAATGGTATGTCATCATGGAGGTAATTTTCATTCCTGGGCTACCGTACACTCTTAAAGGCAACATAACCAATCTGGGAAATTTCAACGTGAAAAAATGACCTTATTTTTGACCCTGTAACTTTGAAAAACATTATAAAACCTGTACATGGGCAGTACTGTTATACTCAGGAGACTTCGCTGAACACAAATATTAGTGTTTAAAAACAGTAAAACGTATTACAACACTGATATCATTAGTGAAAGTGTCGTTTGTGTGTGAAAAATGCAAAAAACGTCACTTTCCCTGACAATATCATCGCTGTGATCCGTTTTACTGTTTTGAAACACTAATATTTGTGTTCAGCAAAGTCTACCAAGTAAAACAGTACCCCCCATGTACAGGTTTTAGGGTGTCATAGAAAGTTAAAGGGTTAAATACAGTGCTAGCAAATTAAATTCTCTGGACTTTCGGCCTGGGTTGTCAGGCAGGTCCCCCAAATTGCATTCAATAAAATTACTTAATTATGTAAAAATATTATATAAATATGTACGTAGAATTTAAATATATATACATTTTTATATATTTGAAGTCTATGTGTATATTTATGAAATTATTTATATAATTATGTATATGGACATATATATATATATATATATATTTCGTATTATTTTTATTTATATATACGTATATAATTTCATTCTAAGTGTATTTTGATATAAATATATATATTAATATCAAAATACAGTTAGAATCATATTACATATATATATATATAATTTTTTTAATTATTTTTACATGTTTTATTTTTAATGTATTTTTTATAATATATATATATATATATATATATATATATATATATATATATATATACACATATATACACACACACACACGTGTAATTTTACTCGAAGTGTATTTTTATAATAATATATGTATATATTGATATAAAAATATACTTGGTATGACGTTATATATATATATATATATATATATATATATATACACACACACACACACATATTTTCATTTATTGGCTTTATTTTTTTTGTTTTTAAACTTTTTTCCACTTTTATCACCAGCAGTGGGACTGTCTGTTAGTTCAGGCAGTCCTCCTGCTGGCAGCACAATGGACACCTATTGCGGCCAAAGAGCGATCACATGGCCCCTGGGGGTCCTAACTTGCAGAGGAGAAACTGCCAGGGCTGTCAGACAGTCCCCCCAGTGAAGAAGAACAATGATCGCTGGTGGGGGAATGGTGGCAATCGGGTAAGTACATGGGAATGGAGGGAGGGAAGGAGTTTTTTTTAATTATCTTCACTCGACCCCTTGTGGAACATTGGAAGCCTGCCTGATGGCTTCCGATGCCCTGCCTCACTGCCGGGCAACTCCAGCCTTTTGAGCGGCTGGAAGCGATCACGATAGCTTCCACCGCTCTAATTCGCCGCAGACGTATCAGGTACGTCCGCTGTCCTTAAGGATCATTTTTTTTTTTTTAAATAAATTCTTTATTTTGAATTTGAAGTTTCGGATGGAGTACATTGTCGGGGTGGGGGTACAGAAAGAAAGTAGGGAGGGTATTATTCATGGTACATGCTGGTATTACATTCAGTTGTTGTATACAATGCATCGATTATCTACGTACCGGTGGAAATTGATCAGGTACAGTTTTAGCGTTTCGATATGCCTGAAGTTCACTTTCATTCTCGTGACAGGCTGCAGTCCAGTTTCTTCTAGGGTTTGGGTTGGGGTACAGACATTAACGGGATGGGGGAAGGGGTGCCCTATCGTAGTGAATTGTTGTGTATATTTCGGGGATTTTCTGTGGCTAGGTCTAGTCTCGTGGTCTGGGTGTCCTGTATCTCGTCCTTATAGGTATGGGGTTTAGGGTGATTTGCGGTTTTGATCTGTTCGCGTCCGTTTAGTTTGGTGTGGGGGGTGATGGTGGGGGTCGAGGGTCGGCTTATGTTGTCCTGAGTGTCTTTTGTGATGCTCCCCCGTTGTCGTTGGGATGGATGTATGTTTTAGCGTGGTTCTAGAGTCGGTTGGCTGTATGAATCTGGAAGGGAGCAAGAGGGAGGGGGGAAGACGAGAGAAGGAGGGGGATGAGAAAAAAGAGAAAAAGGGGGGGAATCTTTGGGTCGGTATGGTGCCCTGATGTGAGGTTTCGTGTGCCCTGGTTCGGGGTGTGTGGATTGCTCAGTGTGTACTGGGAGGGTCTGGGTATTCGTAGAACCATGGGTCCCAAATTTTGTGGTAGAGTTTAATGTTGTCGTGCAGCAATGCGGACAGTTCGTCCATTTTTATTGTATCTGTTATTTTTCGTCTGATTGCTGCCATGGTCGGTGTTTCCTTGCTTCCCCATTTTTCGGCTATCGCCCTTCTGGCCGCTAAAGCTATTTTTGCTGTCAGTTTGTTTTGGGCTCTGGGTATGTCGGCGTGTGGTTTCGATAGCAGCCAGATCCAGGGGTTTAGTGGAATGTCTGTGTGTAGGATTTGGGAGACCATGGTTGCTACTTGTTGCCAGATTTGTTTGATCGGGGGGCATTCCCACCATTGGTGGA
>OW240922.1:116479060-116496587 GCA_933207985.1 Pelobates cultripes | reverse complement strand
GTTTAATGATAACTTGATGGTAACATTCAATTACTTTATGTGACACTGTTATTTTATAATTTCATACCATAAGTCATTATAAAACAATAATGCAAATCAATATTATTCCATGTGACCGTACCACAGTATGTTGGCTTTTAATCACCACATCTGCCATTTTCTTCCACTTAGGAGGAGGCCATTTTGAAATGCATCACCATGTTAAAATATTCAGTGACATATGCTGAAAGCAAGACAAAGGGTTCTGAGCGTATGGGATGTCAGAGGTCAATCAGAGTCGGGAGATTTGAAGAGCAGCCCCCAGTATTTCAATATACAGAGAGCAAGAAATTAGTCTTTAACCCCTTAAGGACACATGACATGTGTGACATGTCATGATTCCCTTTTATTCCAGAAGTTTGGTCCTTAAGGGGTTAAACTCTGCGATCTTGTTCTGTGCCCAAGGCCGGTTGAAAACCTTTAATTTGATTAAAAATATATATATATGTATACACTGGACAGATTTATTTAAAAATGATAGTTTTTAAAGTGCTATATAATGGTGCACAGACCATTCTGAATTAGAGGCACGTATTATAGAAAGCAAAACTTGGAAAGACAAGCCCTGTTCCCCCTTGACACTAAAACTTCTGTATTGCAAAAAGAAAGAAATATGTAGAAATAGAAATCTTTACAAACACTTTTTAAAACTCTAAACTACTGAACAGAAGAAAGAAAAATAACATCTGAGCTTAGCTGCCTGGAGAAACAAGACATGATGCCAAATTATGGGACTTTGAAGGAAGTCTGGCCAATTGGTAGCTGTATAAAATGATGTTACAGTAAATAGATCTCAGACACATAACCATTTATCTTTCTGAGAAATTAATGACTCCCCATTTCACAAGGTTTCCTAGATAAATGCGTTATTAATGCACTTGGGGCCTGGAATTCATAGAATACCTCTCATCTCAAGTTCAGAGATTTCCATTAAGTAAATCTCTTTCATCTGAATCTCATAGGATGGTCTTGATTATTTATGATTTTATGCCTAGTCACAAACTGAAATGTAATGCTGCCAAGTGCTGCCGGCGTACATATCCCTCCAGAACAAGCTTGACCTGATGTAAAAAAATTTCTTTCCTTGAAAAAAGAATTCCCCAGAATAATCAAATCGCCTTGTGGCTTTAAATTAGCTTTTTAGCATTAGTTTTATTTTGTAGCATATTCACCCCTTTTCTATCAAAATTAACTCCTTGGCTATAATCTGCTTTCTAATAGAAAATGAAAGATATCTTTTGTAAAAAAAAAACACTGGACATATTGCTCGAATAAATGTATAGCAATACAGTGTTGTCTATGAAAAGCTATTTAAAGACACCTAGAATCATAATTCTATATAATTATGTTATATGCTGTATATGTGTACTATATATTAATCTGTTCACCCTTCAAAGAAAATGTCAGAGGTATAAAAAAAAAAGAATATTATACTGTATCCTTCATCTTGCAATTCTTCTGATAATATATAATGGTAAATATAACTTTAGTACAGATCGTGTACAGTGTGGAAATGGAATACGGTATCTAATTGTATTTTTAGAAACGTAGATTCACAAAATACCAACAGAATATAAATATTTTACTAAATGTCCACATAACCACATACAGTATACACAGCTCTATTAAAGTAGAATTACAGAAAACACTCCTTCAAAGTTCTCTATCCTTCTCTAACAGTTACAATGTAAAACCTTTTTAAATCTCCACCTATGCAGGTTTGCAAAATTAAACTGACCTATCAGGAATGAAAACTAATGTAGCAATAGATCTCTATGTAAACAGACACTTCTTAAGCTCTAGCTTCTAAATTCTGTAGAAAGTGGTGGATTTAGTAGTAAAAAGATCCAAATTGTGATGGCTAGATGACTTGATCAGAGCATCTCCAAAATGGAAAGTTTTATGGCGTGTTCCCAGATACAGTGGTTAGTACCTACCAAAAGTGGTGCAAGGAAGAACCGGGGAACTGGCATCAGGGTCATGGGCACATGGGTAGTGAAAGCTAACCCATCTGGCCTGATCACACATAAGAGCTACTGTAGCTCAAATTTAGGAAAATCTTAGATGGAGGCAGTGGTAGAAAGGTGTCAGAACACACAGAAGCGCAATTAATGGGGATATCAATGTTAGAAATGGACCATAGAGTAATGTAAGAAGGTTGCAATTCATTAGAAACCACGAACAATAACACCATGTCAGATTAACCACAGTTTGTATTACATCAGGTAGAAGGCCGTGTGCATATGCATCATTAACCTAGGGAAGAGATGTCAGCAAGATGCACTATGGTAAGAAGGCAAGCCAGCGAAGGCAGAATTATACTCTGGGCAATGAAAAGTTGTGAAACCTTGGGTACTTGCATTTATGTGGATGTAACTTGGCCATGTACTGCCTACACCCCTTTATGGCGCTCATGGCAGTGACCTCTTTCAGCAGGATAATGCACCTTGCCATACTGCAAAACATGTTCAGGGATGGTTTGACGAACATGGCAAAGAGTTCAAGGTGGTGATTAAGCATCTGTGGCATGTGATGGAACAACAAACCCGATCCATGTGGGCCCTACCTCTCAACTTGCAGATCTTAAAGGATCTGCTGCTAATGCCTTGGTACCACAGGATGCGCCAGAGCAATTTTGGCAGTATGAGGGGACCCCACAAATTATTAGGCAGGTGGTTTTAACATTGTGGCTGATCTGTGTAACTCATATAGCAGATGAAGATGCTTGCTGAAAATACAATGAGCATATAAAGTTGGGTATAAAGTACTACTTAAAAAAAAAAGTAAGGTCTTTAAACCAAGGCTATGCTTCTTGTAATGAAGAGGTGTGTTTATTGGACTGTGAAAGAGCATTTGTTAAAGTAATCGTGTTGAAAGAAGTCTTTAGTGTATGCATGTATAATTTTTAGTGCATACGATAAGATAAAAAATCTTGAAATTCTTCGATAACGCAAGCCAGAATGGGAAGATCCTTCAAAATCAACGATATGTATAATCGTGAATTCACATGAGTGGCTTAGATTCCTAAATGCCTGTGTGGGTGGATTTATGGTGGTAAAACAACTGAAAGTTAGAGAATGCATATATCAGCATAAGTTCACATCAGCTATATTCACTTTAAAGCCATATTCTCTTTAAAAAGATAAAATTATCAGTTTCCTAACAGTTTGTGGAGACAGGATATTACATTAGTCAATCTTCTTTTCAAATGAGAAAGGAACTCAGCTCATGTGAGGAACTCATCTCATCTGAGGAACTCAGACTTATGTTCCTGAAACAGGAAGACATGAAGTGGACACATAAACTCATCACAGTCAAGGTCATAATATTCATTTAAATGCAAAAGTAATTTGAAGTGACCTTATATAGGCTGTTTCTCAGAGTCCTGTATGCTTTGCAGTGAATTCATGTTTATTTTAACATCTAAGATGGGAGATATACAGCAAAACAGTGAATTATCTGATTCATCTCTTATGATTGCAAATCTATAACATGAGTCCACAATGAGATCCTAGATAGATGGGTTAGATAAATGTATTATATTAGATATACTAGATAGAAGGATGAATTAGATTGATTAAATAGATAGACAATAGATGTGCGCTTTGATTTAAAATGTATCAAGTTGTGTATTTTTTTTACTGCACACTAAATAGACCCCAAAAGCATTCCCTTACCTGTGAAATTAGATTTAGGGTTAAAATAGAGGGTGTGGGATTTGATTAATTAATGAAAGTCTGATGAAGGTCTAAGCAATAGCATTTTATCCTTGTTGTCTCACATGTTGTAGTGCTAATAAACTCCTATCCCTTTGGATTTACTGTGTTGCTGCAGTAACTGTAAGATTGATATGAGAAAACAGACAGTAGTACGTGTATGTCACTCATGGCTTTTCTCCCTGGAAAACGTCATCCTCAACTTAGTTAAAGACAAATTTAAAATTGGCAGTCAATAGATCTGCAGTGTTTCATTTATGTACATTTTTTCATTACAGAAGTGTAAATCTATAGATCTAAAGGTGCAGACAGGAAAGTATAGATGTAGGATGCAATATGTAGAGAGGTGCAGACAGACAAGAACATATCAAGCACCCAATATTGCAGAATAGTTGTGACATGTGAATTACATTAACCCCTTAGTGACCAGAACATTTTTCAATTTTCTTACCGTTTGGGACCAGGGCTGTTTTTACATGTGTTTAGCTGTAATCGTCCTCTTACTCATTTACTGTACCCACACATATTATATACCGTTTTTCTTGGCATTTAATGGCCTTTCTAAAGATATCATTATTTTATCATATCGTATAATTTACTGTACATTTTTTATAAAATATGACATTTTTTATTTTATTTTTAAAAACACACTTTTTGAACTTTGACCCTTAAAATCTGTTGCGCATCTACAACCGCCAAAAAACACTGTTTTTCTTTTTCTAAATAGTTTCTAAATGTTGTCCTGATTTTAGAAACATCCAATGTTAACATGTTCTTGAAACACTAATATCTGTCAGGAATCCCTTAGTAACCCTTCACATGTATATCTTTTTTAAAAGAAGACAACCTACGGTATTAAACTTGGGGTATTTTAACTCTTTTCATGCAACCATTTTACCACCAATCTGCCAAATTTAAAAAAATTAAAAATTGGTGATTTTTTTTTTTGTCACACATAGCAATTTAAGAATACATGTACTGAGAACTTTAAGGGTCACTGCCAAAGAACACCCCAATATGTGTTCAGCAACATCTCCTGAATACAGTGATACCACCCATCTATAGGTGTGATGCGTTCTCTGGGGGATAAAATACCTTATCTGGAGGGTGCGCGTTCCAGTTTTCCAACAGCTGGTCATTTTCACAGCTGGTCATCATGCACTTATGTCCTAATTGGGACATTTTTGAATCCTGCCAATGTAATTTACCCCCATTAAACGAGATATTTTTGAAAAGCAGAAAACCCAGGATATTTAATCTAAGGTATGTCTAGTCTTTTTAAGTAGCCACTTAGTCACAAACACTGGCAGTTAGCATTTATATTCGTTTGTGTGTTAAAAATGCAAAAAACAATTATGAACGCTAACTTTGGCCAGTGCTTGTGACTAAGTGGCTAGTAAAAAAGACTGTACATACCCCATTTGCAATACCTTGGGTTGTCTTCTTTTGCAAATGGTATGTCATCATGGGGGTAATTTTCATTCCTGGGCTACCGTACACGCTTAAAGGCAACATAATCAATCTGGGAAATTTCAACGTGAAAAAATGACCTTATTTTTGACCCTGTAACTTTGAAAAACATTATAAAACCTGTACATGGGCAGTACTGTTATACTCAGGAGACTTCGCTGAACACAAATATTAGTGTTTAAAAACAGTAAAACGTATTACAACACTGATATCATCAGTGAAAGTGTCGTTTGTGTGTGAAAAATGCAAAAAACATCACTTTCCCTGACAATATCATCGCTGTGATCCGTTTTACTGTTTTGAGACACTAATATTTGTGTTCAGCAAAGTCTACCAAGTAAAACAGTACCCCCCATGTACAAGTTTTAGGGTGTCATAGAAAGTTATAGGGTTAAATACAGTGCTAGCAAATTAAATTCTCTGGACTTTCGGCCTGGGTTGTCAGGCAGGTCCCCCAAATTGCATTCAATAAAATTACTTAATTATGTAAAAATATTATATAAATATGTACGTAGAATTTAAATATATATACATTTTTATATATTTGAAGTCTATGTGTATATTTATGAAATTATTTATATAATTATATATATGGACATATGTATTAAGGCAGTTTTGCCTGTATTTGTGGGAGGGGCTTAAATTAATTCACTCCCCTATATAAGGGACACCCCTTACCTGACTCATATCGCTTGAGGTCAGCATCAGAATGATTTCCACTTCCGGGTCATCCAGACACCATTTTACCTGATTACTCCATGAGGTTTTCTAAGCTGAGCTGTGTCAGGAATCCAGCCACAGGCTTTTCCGGCCTACCACCTTCTTTCTTCAATCTATCGCTGTGGATGGTGTCCAAGTGACTCACAAACCGTAAGTTGACCTACCCATTACGCCAGGCATGAGTCCCATGGCACCATGCAAGGGTCAGGTCCTCACTTTACTGCTGCATTTTGTCTAAGTCTGTTCTAAAACCATTGCATGTTCATGCATATCATTCGTTTAAACCCCCTACTGGTCTTTGGGTGTACTACAGACTTCTTAGACATTATCGCATTTCATGTACAAACCAACGAACCACTGCATCTTTGCCTACACACTGACCCCTACCGGTCATTCGGTGTACTACAGGCTTCTCAGACATTATTGCATTTCATGTACAAACCAACGAACCACCGCATTTTTCACCTACACACTGACCCCTATTGGTCATTCGGTGTACTACAGGCTTCTTAGGCGTTGTTTGCATTTTCATGTACAAACCAATAAACCACTGCATTTACACCTACACACTGACCCCTACTGGTCTTTCGGTGGACTACAGGCTTCTTAGACATTATCGCATTTCATGTACAAATCAACGAACCACTGCATTTGCGCCTACACACTGACCCCTACCGGTCATTCTGTGTACTACAGGCTTCTCCGACATTATTGCATTTCAGGTACAAACCAACAAACCACTGCATTTTTCACCTACATACTGACCCCTATCAGTCATTCGGTGTACTACAGGCTTCTTAGACATTATTGCTTTTCATGTACAAAACAATAAACCACTGCATTTTCACCTACACACTGACACCTACCAGTCATTCGGTGTACTACAGGCTTCTTAGACATTATTGCTTTTCATGTACAAAACAATAAACCACTGCATTTTTCACCTACATACTGACCCCTATCAGTCATTCGGTGTACTACAGGCTTCTTAGACATTATTGCTTTTCATGTACAAAACAATAAACCACTGCATTTTTACCTACACACTTACACCTACCGGTCATTCAGTGTACTACAGGCTTCTCAGACATTATTGCATTTCATGTACAAACCAACGAACCACGGCATTTTCGCCTACATGCTGACCCCTACCGGTCAATCGGTATACTACAGTCTTCTCAGACTTTATTTCACTTCATAAGCAAACAAACTAACTACAGCATTTTCACTTTTATACTGACTCCTATCTGTCATACGGTAGGATTAACCCCTTAGGGACACATGACATGTGTGTCATGTCATGATTCCCTTTTATTCCAGAAGTTTGGTCCTTAAGGGGTTAAAGGGTATTTTTACCATACAATCAGCATTTATGACCCCTACTGGTCAACAGCAAGACTGTCTTCACATGTCATATACAATTTACCAGCCAATATAAATTACACATAAGATTGTTTTAACCCCTTAAGGACACAAGACATGTGTGACGTGTCATGATTCCCTTTTATTCCAGAAGTTTGGTCCTTACGGGGTTAAACATAACCATAAACCATAAATGAAACTCCAGCACGGGCTCAAATTCAGGTTTAATTCACAATAATTTACATTTCACATCAAGACCAACAGTGGTTCTATCAACACTGCCACCTACAGGTCTGTCAAGTACATTGACAATTTTCATGGGGTTTTACAAACACCAAAACACTTACACCTATAGGTCAACAGACAAACAACATTTCACATACCAATCAGTATCCAACTACACTGCCACCTATAGGGCACTCGGCAGATCTCCAGTGCACTTGCATTTTGCAACACCATGTTCACTGACCCCTACCATTCAATAAGACATACAACAATTCACATAGCAAGCACTATATCAACATCAGGTATAAATACATATATTATTACACAGTAGCAGATGCATCCATATATACGTAACTGGTAATATAGTTCACATACATTTTTCACAGCACGCTGCTCACGCAACAGACTTTCCCCTAGCAAGGGGACATACAACATACAAGGTGGGGACAGACCACATTTTCACTTGTACATACGGCACTTAATGGGTTAAGATTGATACATATTTAACCAGTATGGCTACGATGTTTAATATTTACACATCATGGCACTTTACTTTTCACATATACTGTACGTATTAAGATAAGCTTGGTCTATGCCATATTTCCTTATGCCATACGGTTTTATCCATTCAGGTTACAGTTACTACTAAAAAACCTATACGGATTGTCAGGTTCAATACCATACTACCAGGTACATACACCTGCTCACGTAGTTATCCATCTCTTACCTTCCCTGGAATAGTAATAGTGTACTGGCAATTAGGGTTCTAGGGCCCAATAGGTATTACCCCCTTTTTTCTCTGCATTATGCTTCGGTTAGTGGTCCCGCGAGGCCAACACCCCGCCTCACACTCGGAGGCATACACCCCTCGGGCCACTCGTGAGCTAGCCGCCTCGCATTGTATCATAGAGAGGGCCTCACCTGTCACTCCCCTTCCTATTTTCTGGTTACTGTCACCGAGAGGCCAACATCCTGCCACAATGTTCGGTGGCCACACAAAATCCCCTCGCGCCAAGCATAGATAGAGCCTCTCAAGCCACTTGGCAACTAGCAGGGCCTCACCAGTCACCAAAAAACACCAAGCCTAATCGTTTCGCCTTACGGCTTAGCTAGCAAGCCAGTACAAGAACCCTGGGTACAAATAATTGCATCTTTATTGTTATTTAAGTATTTTTCCAAAAGATGGTGAAGAATCACCTCTTCCTAGCACCCCGGCTAGAATTGATACACCTTCAAGCAGAGGAGATGTTGCTAGTCCTGCAGCAATCAGATCCTGGATGATCCCACACATTACCACCGACCTAAGGAGGTGACAAATCCCCTACCCTGCTACAGCAAGGAAAGCAGAGTTATTCAAACTCCTCCATACATCAACGGACAACACGGAGGCAGGGGAAGGCCCAGCTACATCAACTCAGGTGACACCCAGGCTATGCTAGCCTCACTCATAAACTCATGAGCCAAAAATTTTATGACAGACTGGCAATCTCGAGTTGGTCACCACAGCCCTCACAAGGCTGGGCCTCACGTTACTGTACAACCAGCACCAACCGAAACTCGGTTACCTGGTACAATCAATTCTTATGACACACAAGATGTTAACCCTGCACGTATGATCCCAGCACATTGGGGAAGCAAGGCATATATATGTATGATGATGTATCTGTGATGGTCAGATTCAGGGATTCCAGGTAAATCGGGAACTGACCATCTCTTGGATGGGTTGGTATTTGGAATATGTAGAGATGTTTATTTGTGCAGGTACCCATACAGAAGGGGTTCTGTCCCAAACAATGGACGAGCACTCTCAGGCTCCAGGTACCAGCACCTCTGAACTACCAGAGACGATTGATATGAGTAGTTGCATTGCATATAGACTGTTGCATATATGTTCAAATGGTTCAGGGCACATGACAAACCATGTGGCCCAATACAACTTACAAATAACGTACTCACCATCTGTACACACCAATGCATTTTCAACACTACTGACTCATCACCCTTCCAGACTTGTAGTAGATTTATTAAAGCTCTGGAGCTTCAAAGGGCTCCCATACAGGTATCATAAACACACCTTCAAGGAATATAGCATGCCCTCACTTACAGTCAGCACAACAAAACCATTGGCTGAAAACACACTCATAGCCAAGATTTGCAGAGTGGTCTTCCAATCTCCACCATTTACAGCATGGCACCAAACACACACATTGGTATTGTCACAAGGAATCTTCCCTTAAACAAAGACTAACCATAGACTTATTGGCACCACACACCTCCGCTACCCCAAGTCTCAACTCCCTTCTTACTATACAACACCATTGATCTACCTTTACAGCTATCACTCAAGCATGGGTTAAAGCTTGGTTAAGTAAGACCAATATCATCAACGCAGTAAACAGCTACCATCTACCCTACACACTGGCACTTACATGGCATAAATTGGGCAATCCTTTCCCTGCTCAACTTTCGAGCTACAGATTAACCTACTATCGATATTCGCAGATACTCTGTGCTGGTTATGATAACATATCCAGAGGCATTACAGTCATACACTATCTAGAAGACTTCTTGTTGCTCAAAGAAAGCATATTTTTCACTAGAAGCCTCATGGCAGTTTAGTCTGGTTGACCACTTGGGCGTCCCAGTACCCCATAAGAAACAGAAGGCACAGACACTATCATCACATTACTGGGCATATGACTTGAGTCGGCATCCATACACGCAAGTTACCACAAGACAAATAGGGAACATTCTCAACTAAATCAATCACTATCTCCTGCTTAGTACTTACAACTACAAGGAACTACAATCCCTACCAGGTTCCTTAATTTTGCCATGCCAATCATACCACAAGACCACGCTTTCACATCCAGAGTACTTTCCCCTTTTTTCCACACTTCCAACATGACGATCAGAGGAGGTGCCTAGACACCTCAGCAACAGCAGACCTGCACATGGGGGGGGGGGATTTCTTAACCACTTGGCATGGTAAAAGCATGTTCCTTCCAGGATTGTCTGACACTTCTCCAACCAGATGGTCAGACGCAGCGTATACCACGGGTTTGGCAGCGATCTACCGGGAACAATTGCTTTGGGGCTGTTGGCCATGGCATCCAGGTTTGGAAATTTTTCCACCACTTCAGCCCCTTTGGGAGATCTACCCCATTGTAGCAGCTGCTGTGGCATGGGGTAAATCATGGTCAGGGTCATCAATCCGTTGTTACTCAGACAACTAAGCACATATCATATCATCAACAAACGCCACTACTCATCCATAAGTTCATGATGTTTCTGGGGAACTCACTTGGTTGGCCACTTATCACATTTCACTTTCATGTACCAGACGGGGGTATACATCCCTGCCGACAACTGTCTCATTTATATTCCAGGCATGTTCATCATACGCTTCCTACAGCCGCCCATACAGTCACGTCCACTCTTTCGTTCCAGAGACAAAATCATGGATTAGACATACTCATGCAGCATAGCATGCACTATCCCACCTAGCACTTTCGTCCCATACTTGTAGAACGCATAACACAGCTTTTCACCTGGCTTAAAGAATCTCATTGGAACACGACATAGCTCAACCTGTGTCACAAAATTTCTCCTAAGTTTTGCTTATTTTTGCCACCTTAAACTATCTCATACACCATTAATTATATATTTTACAGGCATTCAACAACACATGATAACCTATGGCCAAAACTACCATAAACTTCATGCTATCATACCAGAAAAGAATATACTCAGAGGTTTTCAGGAATCCATTCCCCCACGTTCCTCTCAGAGATTACCAATAGCCATCCAACTGTTCATCCTTATCGGACCTATTAGATCTACAACCATTCAATTATACTACCAAGTCGGCCATTACCAGCCATGCACATTGCCTTTTATGCCTTTCTCAGGCCAGAGAATCCACTACCATCACCACCACTCAGACAGATCATTGTCTTCAACGATCCCACGTACGTAAACACATATATCATTACCTATTGGCTCTACCACATTCCGAAATGAGTCAACATGCACCAACAGTAGAGATAACATACTATCCTACCCACAACAAATGGTGCCCACTTTCGGTCCTAGATTCCTACCTTCAAAATCCTTTCAGGAATTAAATACTGTAATGCATTTAAGGAAATGTCTGGTTAATTTGTATATATTTGTTGACTGTATTAAATCTTTGATTATTCATTTTTGCCCTCTTTATTTACAGGCCTACCGTATCGTCGGTATCGGCACACCACAACCGACTTGCTCCCTTTACACTATCCTAAGCTTATGCTGGATCCTTACTCCATATACGGCTATTTTGCCCCTTACACAAGTATTAAGGCAGTTTTGCCTGTATTTGTGGGAGGGGCTTAAATTAATTCACTCCCCTATATAAGGGACACCCCTTACCTGACTCATATCGCTTGAGGTCAGCATCAGAATGACCCTCCCACCCACTCCTCATTTCAACACTTTCTCTTTTCTTTCCATTTACTTTACTTTCTTACTCCTTGGTGGGCCCTCTTTATTTACAGGCCTACCGTATCGTCGGTATCGGCACACCACAACCGACTTGCTCCCTTTACACTATCCTAAGCTTATGCTGGATCCTTACTCCATATACGGCTATTTTGCCCCTTACACAAATATATATATATTTCGTATTAGTTTTATTTATATATACGTATATAATTTCATTCTAAGTGTATTTTGATATAAATATATATATTAATATCAAAATACAGTTAGAATCATATTACATATATATATATAATTTTTTTAATTATTTTTACATGTTTTATTTTTAATGTATTTTTTATAATATATATATATATATATATATATATACACACACACACACACACACACACGTGTAATTTTACTCGAAGTGTATTTTTATAATAATATATGTATATATTGATATAAAAATATACTTGGTATACATATATACACACACACACACACATATTTTCATTTATTGGCTTTATTTTTTATTTTTTTTTACTTTTTTCCACTTTTATCACCAGCAGGGGGACTGTCTGTCAGTTCAGGCAGTCCTCCTGCTGGCAGCACAATGGACACCTATTGCGGCCAAAGAGCGATCACATGGCCCCTGGGGGTCCTAACTTGCAGAGGAGGAACTGCCAGGGCTGTCAGACAGTCCCCCCAGTGAAGAAGAACAATGATCGCCGGTGGGGGAATGGTGGCAATCGGGTAAGTACATGGGAATGGAGGGAGGGAAGGAGTTATTTTTTTAATTATCTTCACTTGACCCCTTGTGGAACATTGGAAGCCTGCCTGATGGCTTCCGATGCCCTGCCTCACTGCCGGGCGACTCCAGCCTTTCGAGCGGCTGGAAGCGATCACGATCGCTTCCATCGCTCTAATTCTCCGCAGGCGTATAAGGTACGTCCGCTGTCCTTAAGGATCATTTTTTGTTGAACGTACCAATACGTCCGCAGTTGGGATGGGGTTAATACTTGCAGTGCCTAATATGTCAATTTTGGAACTATTGAAAGAATGGAATTTATATACAAATGGGCATGTTGACATAGAAGTGTCTTGGAGGAATATAGTTTTTACCTACATTGCAGCACTAATAAATGTACGTGGGGTGAGGGAATCATTTATGCGACAGCGTTGACTTCTTGGTCCATAATACCTCTTTACTAAACCCTATTTTTCCCTATTGTACAGCACTACGGAATATGTTGGTGCTTTATAAATGCCAGTAATAAATAAATAGCCCTTTAACCCCTTACCATGTCCTCTCATTACACAGCCTTCTCGTTTTATTCTATGTAATATTGTTCCCAAACTGCTCCCTAACCCATATCCATTTTATTTCTTAACCCATACCACTCGCTCTGTTCCTTATCCATAACCCCACACCGCAGTTTGTAAAACCACAATTCCTCGTGGTATTCCGAACCACTAACATTCTCTAAATTTTCAGGCACCAACCAAACACTGAAACAGATATCAGCCACACAAACATAAAATGAATATATAAAAAGGTAGAGCAAATGGAATATATTAGGAATAAAAACCAAGAATACAAATATAACTAAAAAAATAGAGGATTTGTGAATGTGGATGATATGAGCTGGACTATGAGTGTGAATGATGTTCTAAAGCACATAAATCAGGTTGCAGTGAGGAGACTGTCCCAAATGTTGAAAACATTCATTCAATATCTGCAAAAACATTTGAAAAAAGTTAAAAAGTTGGAAGATGGATCGGGATTAACCCTGAGTTTGTTGAGATCGCATTTTCAGAAATAGGGTTTCAGTTCACCTTTTAAAGATTTAAGGGGACACTCCAGGCACCCAGACCACTTCTGCCCATTGGAGTGGTCTGGGTGCCAACTCCCACTACCCTTAACCCTGTAATTGTAATTATTGCAGTTTTCATAAATTGCAATAATTACCATGCAGGGTTAATTCCTCCTTTATTGGCTGACTACTAGACAGCCACTACAGGGCACTTCCCTTCTCTATAGTACAGGTTTTCTGTGCAATAGCGTCGCAGGACATCCTCATGCTGTGTGAGGACATCCAGCGTCGCTAAAATCCCCATAGGAAAGCATTCAAAAGCATTTTCAATGCTTTCCTATGGAGAGGTCTAATGCGCCTGCGCGGCAATGCATTAGGTCTCCCCCACCGGCTGACGAGATGAAGGGGAGAAGCGTGAGCGGAGGAAGAAGCAGAGACGTGGGACATGTCGCTGCCTCTGGTAAGTCACTGAAGGGGATTTCACCCCTTCAGCAACTGGGGATGGGAGGTGGGAGGAAGAGGGGACCTGCAGTGCCAGGAAAACAGATTGTTTATTAAACTGTGTGGTTAAAGGGACTCTCCAGTGCCAGGAAAACAAACAGGATATTTTATTTTTATTTAATAAGTATTGGATTACATTTACTATATAATGAATTTACAAACTCATTATTTACAAACTCCAATTAGACTTCTTTCACAAGACGAATGGCTAATCGAACTGCAATTTTTACTGTTGGTGTATTTGTAATCAAAATCCAATTAACCGGTGTAGTTTGGTACATTTACAGAAAATTGTAAATAAGTGGTTACCTCAAATAAACTGCAATTTTAACTTCTTGCACATTAGGTAATTCAACAGTTGAGTTCTACTAACTAATTCAAGGGCCATTTTGCTTAATTCTAAATTACAATTTGGTTAAAACACAGAAAATTCATAATGCCTGAAAAATGGTGTGTTTCATCAATCCCATTTAAAATTACTTGATTCAAAAAATTGTCTTAATTGAAACTCACAAAGTTGCCAGTGAGCACTCTTGGAGTGCACTAACAATTTAATTGAAAATGGAGGTCTCTGACACTGGCTCACCTTTATGAATTAAACCAGTCACAAACGGTTTAACCCCAAAGTCTCTGCTCCAGTGTCAGATGACTATGCCCCCCTATTCTTCCGCTTTCTGAAAACTTTGATAACAGCAGGATCATTAAGCAGCAAGCAGGGTCATAAAAAAAAAGTACCTTTTCCAAAAACTTTGCCAGCACCAGGAACCTCCTGCACTTTAACAACTTCATTGTGATGATGCTGTTATTGTGCCCAAATTGGTCCCTCAGGCTCCATCAACGAGATGCAAATACATATTTTATAGATCTGGCAAGATACCCTAATTTTAGATGGACTCTGAATTTGTACAAATTGTACTTCAGTAAAATCTGTAGTAAAATTTTGCATATAAAATATTACTGTATACATACTGTATAATAACTGTACACATACTGTGCATTTATCCATTCATCTAACACGTTCCAAAACAAGAAACCGAGTTGCTGTCTAATTAGCTGAATTCATGCCAAGACCATGCACCTCAACAGTATTTACACAGCTCAATTTGACTAGTGCATTTTTATATTGGAAAGTTATTAACTATTATTAAAAACTGCCAGCAAAGTCCTGTCCATTGCTGTCAAATTCATGAATCCAATTTGGCAGTCAATTTACTTGGCCTTTAGTAAATGCAACCCTAGTATAATCAATCATATTGTCAATTCAAACCACACAAACATAGTCCCCTTTTCCTGTACTGCGCATATAGTGACATGGATAATGGAACACGTTAAATTATTTATTCGAATGCAAGGATCACCTCTGTGCAGTTCAGGGACACCTAGTGGGAATTATGCATCCCACCAGCATTTGCAATTTTAATGGTGGCCACCCAGCAGTACAAGACTGAGGCTGTAGTTTCCACTAATCGCAAGCAACACTGAAACATGTATGCCTCGGCACTGCCTTTACAGTAACATTTATCCTTTAACACCTTACACAACTTTACACTAAACATTAAAGGGTTATTCCAAACACCATGACCACTTTAATCAGTTTGAAATACTACACATACAGATTTAAAGCACGTTGTTGTCAGAGGTGTAGACTACCTCCAGCAGCAGAATTGTCCAGCACGAGACAGGTCCGGGCTGGGTCATGCTAAATCAGATCATGCTGGGCATTGGTCAACATCATGCTTAGCACACTAGGGACAGACAACAAATGGTAGCACCACTTCCCTACTACCCGTACCACTCAAGTCCTTTCCACAACCCGTCCTCCAGGATATTCCTTCTCCTCTCCCAGCAAGGAGTGATGTTACTGGAGGAAGATAGGGTTACAGGGAAAACTTAGCCTGTTTTTTTGTTTTTTAATTAAATGTGGACCGTGCCACAATATGCTTTAACTCTAGAATAAAACACTGTTTTTGTCTGGAGTAACTGTTTAACCACCACATTAATCTATCAATTATCATTAACCTCTGCACTAATCATTAATCCCTATACTACCTTAACACTATCTCTAATCTAAATAATATCATATAATACAAAAGATACATAATGGCATCTAAGATGGCATTTTCTCATAATACGCAGCTCACATTTGTGTATCCTCTCCTGGTCCGCAATATAGACACACACACATACAGACAATGTGTACATCTGTTACACTCATTGGTTTAGGGGGGGAGAGAACCAAAGCAGCACGCACATGCCTGATCTGACAACCATTTAAAAAAACACTCTACTTCACTTTATGTTTCTTGTGTCTTTGCATTGTGTTTGAGAAAATTGAAAAATCTAAGTAAAACATATGAAGGTGTTTTAGCGAAAAAAATGCTTCACATGTGGATTCTGCCTCCAAAAATAGGGAAACATTCAGCACCAGTTAGATTTCGGTCTCATATTAATTACACGGAAGTGTACCTGGTGAAATTATGTCTCTTTGTATATTCCGAGTAGTGATGTACCGAACGGTTCGCCGGCGAACGGTTCCTGGCGAACAAAGCATGTTCGCGTTCGCCACGGCGGGTGAACATATGCGCGGTTCGACCCGCCCCCTATTCATCATCATTGAGTAAACTTTGACCCTGTACCTCACAGTCAGCAGACACATTCCAGCCAATTAGCAGCACACCCTCCCTAGCAGACCCTCCCACCTACTGGACAGCATCCATTTTAGATTCATTCTCAAGCTGCATGCTTAGTAAGAGGAAGGAAAGTGTAGCTGCTGTTCATAAGATAGAGAAAAGCATAGCTAGGTTAGGGATAAGGGTATGCTTTTTTTGATTTTTTTTTTCTATGTAATGTAAATGCACTTAGTTGTCTGCCACTGCTGCCAGCTTCTGTGTCAGGCTCACAGTGTATACTGTGCCCATTTCCCCAGTCAGTGCCACCAATTACATCTGGTGTCACAATAGCTTGGATTTAAAAACAAAAAACTTTTTTTCACTGTTATAGATTGAATAGCAGTCAGTGTCCTTAAAGCGGGTGTGTTACGCTAACAGTGGATACGCTGACAAGTGCCACTAATTAGATCTGGTGACACAAAAGCTTGGATTTAAAAACAAAAAACTTTTTTTACTGTTATAGATTGAATAGCAGTCAGTGTCCTTAAAGCGGGTGTGTTACGCTAACAGTGGATACGCTGACAAGTGCCACCAATTAGATCTGGTG
>OW240922.1:116300591-116478960 GCA_933207985.1 Pelobates cultripes | reverse complement strand
AATAATAATAATAAAATAATAATAATTAAAGCACACATATTATGCTGATTATTTGAGATTGGTGCTATTTTTATCCAGGTAAAATTGTTGCTCTATTCTTCTATTTTTATTCCAGTATTAAAAAGTAGCACAGCTTTATCAGTCGTTGAATACTATAAATGTGATTCCTTCCTTTCCGGACCTTTGGGATTCAGTAAAGACCTATGCTACCAGCCCGTCACTGTACAAGAGAAATTGTCAGAGTCTCCCAGTATAGAAATGTAAGCAACCTCATATACTCTGCATTCATATTTATTATGCATGTCATATTTTATTTAAAAGGACAATGAAATCTGTTTTGCATCTTTCCTTTTGAACATTGCAGTCATAATTGCATTTTAGATTATGCATTAACTGTATCCAATAGCTAATCTTAGATTATCTTTTTTTTTTCCCCAGACAGATTTGCATAGGTCGAGTGATGTATTCTGTACATGACACCAAATGTACTTTTCCAGATACCTCTCTGGGGGGGATATGTGAATGTTAAAGATAGAAGAAGTAAAATATCTTATTTCTTGTTAATCAGAGATCAATATGCCTGCTATATACCTAAAACATATTGTATTGACCAACTGAGCCAGTTGTGTAGTGTAAGAAGGAAGGATGCCCCAAAAGCTGAACCGATGGAGAGATTTAGACATTTAAAGGAACACTACAGGCACCCAGGCCACTTCAGCTCAATGAAGTGGTCTGGGTGCCAGGTCCCTCTAGTTTTAATACTGCAGCTGTAAACATAGCATTTTCAGAAAAAAATAGAGAAACTGCTATTTTTACACTGAGGGTTAATCCAGCCTCTAGTGGCTGTCTCACTGAAAGCCGCTAGAGGCCGTTTCCGCGATTCTCACTGTGAAAATCACACTGAGAAGATGCTGATGTCCATAGGAAAGCATTGAGTAATGCTTTTCTATGGGCGGTTTGAATGTGCGTGCAGCTCTTGCCGTGCATGCGCATTCGGTGCTAACTTCGGCAGGAGGAGGAAAGTTCCCCAGTGCCAAGGGAGCCTGGCGCTGGAGAAAGGTAAGTGGCTGAAGGGGTTTTAACCCATTCAGCCCAGCAGGAGGGGGACCATGAGGGTGGGGTTGACCTAATGACCCTATAGTGCCAGGAAAACGGGTTTGTCTTCATGGCACTATAGTGGTCCTTTAAGGTGCAGAAGTTATCTGTAGAGTTAGGACGGTGATGTCCCAACTATAATATATAGACAAGAAAATCAAACAATGGGAGAAAATGTTAGGCTGATGATGCAGCTGATGAGCAACACATTAACACGCCCCCTACCCTGAATATTTTTTTTGTTGCATTGAAGTGAAAGGACACTACAGGTCGTTTGTGACTATTTTTCTTTTCTTTTTTTCTCTCTGCAGAAAGGAAAGCTACGAAACATAATTACTTTTCTAACATTTTGTTAGAAATCGAAAAACAAAAAGAAAGAAAAAGGAGAAAGTAAAAAACAGTTTTGTCATTGTAGTCATCTGTAGTTTTTGTTTGTTGTTGTATTCAATTTAACCGAAGTGACTGCATCACCAAAGCAAGTCGGATGGCTTCCATATATTACGGATAGCTCAGCGAGGACTGACAAAGTGAGTACTACTGCAGTAAGACATTCATTTTATTTTTGAGATCCATTTATATTTAGTGTGTGTGTCATCTTTTTGTTACTGTAACAATACAGTTTTGTTTCTGTGTTCGCCTGGTCATGCAGATTACAGCATTACTAGCTGGGACTGTATTACCATCTCATGATTCCATCTGCTCCACAGGATCATGCTGTATAATAATTTAGAAGATATTAATGTTATTGGTTTGGGATTATATAACTTCAGCAAAATAGACAGACATGTTTGTTATGAAATTTCAATCACTCGTCCTGAGCTCACCTCCCTTCCTATTGAATCTATTCATATAGCTGCCAGGATTTAGAAATGGAGGAGTACCAGGCCCATGTTGCCATCCCAATGCTCTAATCTCCTGGTAGGTGACAGTCACAAAAATGCTTGATGGGTTTACACCAACAGCCAACATTCCAATGTCACTCATAACCAGGACTGGATTAGCTATAAAACACAACAGGGACTTTTTTGGGACATGTTACGTTTAACTGAACGTACGTTACAGGTAACTTTAGCCATTCCAATGCTTAAATAACAAGTCAAACAGTTTTGTACATTCCCCAAGGTTCTGTCCTCGGCCCCCTACTGTTCTCTATCTACACTGCCTCCCTTGGTAAACTCATCAGCTCTTTTGGCATCCAATACCATTTATATGCAGATGACACGCAAATCTACCTGTCCTCCCCTGATCTCTCTCCGCCCACCTTGACTCGTGTTTCTGACTGCCTCTCTGCTATTTCCAACTGGATGGCTGCTCACTTCCTTAAACTCAACCTGTCCAAAACAGAACTTCTAGTTTTTCCTCCCTCAAGTGCTGCTACTCCTGTGTCTGTCGCCATCCAAGTCAACGGCGCTACTATCACCTCTACCTCCCAGGCTCGCTGCCTAGGAGTTCTTTTTGATTCTGATCTCTCTTTTACTCCCCATGTTCAATCGATAGCCAAATCCTGTCGTTTTCAACTCAAGAACATAGCACGCATCCGCCCATATCTAACACCGGACGCGGCTAAGGTGCTGGTTCTCTCTCGCCTTGACTATTGCAATCCCCTTCTCACCGGTCTTACATGTTCCCAGCTTGCAGCGCTGCAATCTATAATGAATACGGCTGCGAGGCTTATTTTCCTGTCCGGTCGCACCTCCCACGCCTCCGCGCTCTGTCAGTCCCTGCATTGGCTTCCAGTTAGATATAGGGCCCAATTCAAAATTCTGGTGCTTGCTTACAAATCCCTACATAATGCTGCTCCAACATACCTATCCTCCCTCATACATAAGTATGTCCCGTCGAGACCCCTGCGCTCAGCCCAAGACCTACTCCTATCCTCTGCCCGGATCCCCACCTCTGATGCTCGCCTTCAAGACTTCTCCAGGGCTGCACCTATTCTGTGGAACTCCCTTCCCTCCTCAATCAGACTTTCACCCAGCCTCCATTCCTTCAAAAAATCTTTGAAAACTCACTTCTTCATTAAAGCGTATCAATTAAACTGTCAGCAGGTTTCTCATCCCCCACCCCATGACTCCGTTCCTTCACCTGTCAAAAATGACCTACCAAGCACTCAATAAACCCTTCTGTAACAAACTATTTAATTCCCCTACTTTAACCCTTTGTGTCACTATACCCCACTCCCTCTAGCATGTAAGCTCATCGAGCAGGGCCCTCAACCCCCTCTGTTCCTGTACGTCAGTGGTCTGATCTCAATTATGTGTCTGTTAGTCCACCCATTGTACATTTGTTGGCGCTATATAAATAATAAAATAATAATAATAATAATAATAATAATAATTTAACCCTTAAATGTAAAAAAAAAAAAAAAATACAGTTTTAGTTTTTTTCATATTGACAGCCACAATAGGCATTTCTGTTGCAGTAACCAGGTAAAACCTAGTCACGTGACTGCAGTCCCCATTGAGAAGTATTCAATGCTTTCCTTCGGGAAAATTTCATGCAAGCGTTGCACTTGCAGTACATGTGAATCAGGTCTCCAATGCTCCTCTGTGAGGAGCATTCGATTGAACTGCCTCCGGAGGAGACCATGCCTCACAATGATGCGAGGAGGAGTGGTAAGCAGTGCTAAGTGAGTCATCGGGTTTGGAAAAAGGTAAAGAAAACATCTACTTTTAAACAATTTTATGCTGAATGGCGATGAGGGACAACCAGTCCTAGTGACATGAACACTGAAGAGTTATTGATACAAATATGTGTTCAGTGTTCCTTTAACAGAATTCAAATAAACACAATATTAAAAATCCTGAAAGTGAGAGTTTTCCTGTAAACAAAACAAGTGAGAACAGATTTTTAAAATCCTACGTAATACATGACTCAGGAGAAGCAAGCCTGATTGGTTTTGTAGCTACAGCACATTACTGAGCCATATGGACAAGCTTCCCAAATTCCCATTTCGACTAAACCCTACTCCGGTGTATTATTTATTTTCAGCTATAAAAATCAAATGTTGGCATGTTTTTTTTATTACCAGATCGCACAATATGGCTCATCCAGTCTTTGCATCCAAAATGAAACTTTACTACTAAAATGTTGGTCAGGTTGCCCCAGATTATCTCACATTCCAAGCCTGCATGGCCAGAGTCTCACATTTCTCCACTAAACTTTGTGAAAATATAAATGCAGCACATTTTAATGCCAGCTTTGTCAGCAGTTCCAGAAGCAGATTAAGGAGGGGAGGTGACAAAGAGCAAATGAAAAAGTAAAAGGCTTGAGAAGGAAAGCAATAACCAGCATGAAATTGAGAAGCTGTTGAAAAACACGGAGAGATGAGAAGACTAAAATGTGTGGGGATTTGTGATAATGCCTTCAAACACGACTAACGAAAAGTACAAAAGTTTGAGCAGTCCGTTTCATGTTTGGATTGGACGAGGTTTTGGCTTCGATACTGGCTTTGAAAAGTGTTCCGTATGGAGAGAGAAACAATGTCAAAGAGCACTGAGAAAGAAACTGCAGGTGTCATAAAGCTGGTTGAGCAGAATGAATTAACATAAAACTACTAGGAATAAATGATTAATATATTATGCAACTCGTGTAAAGTTTAGAATCGCAATTTCGCAACCATTTTCCTCAGAGAAATGTTCATGTAAAACTTTTACTGTGCAGATCGTCACTTTACTTTTACATTTAAAGGAACACTCTAACCACTTAAAACACTTTAGATTGCTGAAGTGCTTTATGTGTGAAGAGTTTGTCCTCTCTGTTCATTTTACAAAATGTGCAGATTGCAATAGAAATTGGCACTTTTACTCGAGAGGCAGCAATTGCCCAGAGCACCTGTCTTGCAAAGACAGCTCATTGAGTTGTATTGGAATGTCTGTGATTGAACAGCCACAGAAAGTCTGGGTGAGGTTAGAAGGGGAGGGCATGCACAGACTGCAAACAAGGTATCTGCAGGTTTCAAATCTGTTTTAGATATGCCCACAGGGGAAAAAAGCATAAATAAATGTCTGCATGGTTTCATTGGGGGTAAATCTGCTAAACAGCTATTTTTAAAAATGTATTTGACCAGTGTAATATCCCTTTAAATAGTATAAATAGAGAGCAGGAGACCCTAAAATATATAATTGACATAGTTAACAATAAGAATAAAGCTGAAAGAAGATCTGTCCCTATTCCAAATATTTCTTCTTACTCTCTGGGGGTTTACGCTAGTATAGAAGTTGAAATCTTGGGTATATTGAGGCACTGGACTAATTTCTGCACTGGCATGGCAGTGTGAGGGTATAGACCAGTGTTTCCCAACCCAGTCCTCAAGGCACACCTACCAGTCCAGGATTTAGGGATTACCCAGTTGTGTCTAAGGTGTTTTTACAAAGAAGAAAAAAAACACCTTAGACACAACTGGGTAATCCCTAAATCCTGGACTGGTAGGTGTGCCTTGAGGACTGGGTTGGGAAACACTGGTATAGACAATACCAGGTAATGAACACGATGCATAGTCTGATACAGGTCTATATACAGTGAGGGAAAAAGTATTTGACTCCCTGCTGATTTTGAACATTTAACAAAGAAATGACTAGTCTATAATTTTAATGGAAGCTGTATTTTAACAGTGAGAGACAGAATAACAAAAACAGAATCCAGAAAAACGCATGTCAAAAAAGTTATACATGGATTTGTATGTCAATGAGTGAAATAAGTATTTGACCCCCTTCGACTTAGTACTTGGTGGCAAAACCCTTGTTGGCAATCACATAGGTCAGACGTTTCTTGTAGTTGGCAACCAGGTTTGCACACATCTTAGGAGGGATTTTGTCCCACTCCTCTTTGCAGATTCTCTCCAAGTCATTAAGGTTTCGAGGCTGACGTTTGGCAACTTGAACCTTCAGCTTTGGCCCCATCAATCAGCCCTTTGATCCAGTGCAATTGTCCTGTCCTCTTAGCAGAAAATCACTCCCAAAGCATAATGTTTCCACCTCCATGTTTGACGGTGGGGATGGTGTTCTTGGGGTAATAGGCAGCATTCCTTCTCCTCCAAACACAGCAAGTTGAGTTGATGCCACAGAGCTAAATTTTAGTCTCATCTGACCAAATCACTTTCACCCAGCATCAAGCATCCCAAAACTTCCCAGAGTACATTTGACTTTCATGCCAATTAACTTTAATGCAAACTTGACATACAAGTTCAGTGTGGAAACGTATAGGTAGGAATCTGAAAGACCTCCAAATGGACTGAGATAGCCCTGCACTCTTGTTGCTGAAAAAAACCACACTATAAAAATTCTCCATGCTTGTGCATAAAAGACTTCTACAGTATTTTTTATAAGCAGCATCAATGAAAAGTGGATACCTGGTCCTGTATTGAGTATTGAGTGTCTGTTTGTAAATTACTCAAAATTAGAGCAGCTTATGTTGGAATTTTTTTTATTATTTGAGTTGTATAAAAGACCTCAATTCTTCCAATTTAATTTATTTTGGTTATTTGAAGACTGTTTTTTTCTGCAATGCTTCCATACAACACTCTGCGTGTGAAGACTTTCTCACTCAGCCTTATATGTTACACTGAATATTTGCAACTGTTTTATAAAGAATTCCTAATGAGGTACTAAAATGATGAAACAGAACAAAAGTTCAAAATGGGTAAAGAGATTTAAAAAGGCCAAGAAACTTCATATTACAGACTATGAACCTCCCTTGTGTAACAAAAATAAAGTAAGTGCCTTATCCTTTTGTATGGATAGCTATTTAAATATTTAAAACAAGCTTTTGGAAACACGAAGTACTGTGTGGTTACACTGTAATCTTCTAGTCATGGTTTAGATCAACATATGTTTTAACAGATATGGTTGATATTAAACTAGATTTATTTGCATAGAATTTCTGTGCAATCACACTTATTGGATTACTGCAGAGAGGTATGAAATACTCAAGTCATAAATCAAGCCCTCTGCATGAGAAGCCAGAAGTCTTCAATGAGCTAAGAAGGTCCGATACAGGACTGCACTTATTGGCTAAGAACAAAGTTATACATGGATTTGTATGTCAATGAGTGAAATAAGTATTTGACCCCTTCGACTTAGTACTTGGTGGCAAAACCCTTGTTGGCAATCACATAGGCTCATGCTCTCAACCAATGATAATGGCTTAGCCCATTTGAGTAAGCCAGACTCTCCAGCAATGGGAATCAGGAAGCAAGGTTGTGACTGTCAGCAGCCAGTGGAACCCTAGTAAGTTGTCAATCCATTCTAAAACCAGCTTGACAAATTACTCTGAAAGGGTGCCAGAGCACTCCTAGCAACATAACTACTGCAGCAGCCTGCAGTGGTTAGGGTGCCTGGAGTGATCATTAAAATAAATTACCTAGTAATAAGGTATATATATTTTTTTTTTAATTAAACAAATGTAATACTTCTGCTAATTATCATTCCCATATCTCATCCTTAATTAACAGTTCCATGATTAACATATTGCCTTGACACAGTAATCAATATTAATTTAGTTCCCAATTAAAAAAAATATAAATGTATTTGGGGAAAATGAAAATTGTCGAAAAGTAAACGGTCCTGGGGAACACTTTAATTTTAGGAGTATGAGTAAGAGGAGTATAGTGTGAATGGGTGATCGATGTATATTGTGAGTATGAATAAAGTTATGTTCATAAATCATGGATAGAAAAAAAATGGAACCTCACCCAAAGCATTGTCAGAATTTTAGTCCTATTACTTTGACAGACAGATGGACAGATTCATTATATCAGTGTTTCCTTCTTTCCCATGTTCATTATTTCATTTCACATAAAGTAAAAGTAGCAATTAATGTATCATTAAAATTAATGCATGCATTCTCATTTCTCACCTGTCTGTGCCGGTGTGTTCGGTGACTCCCCAAGCACTAGCTTTACTCTTTTTGCGTGAGTTTTTCCTTGATAATGAGATTCTGCAACGATAGCAGATGTGAAGAACATGTTGCAAAGGGTACAACATTTATTTTTATCCACTTCAGTCTCATCACTTTCCTGGGTAAAATACACAGAAATAAACAATTAAAATATGTACTTTGCATGCTGTATTTTTGAAACAAATACATATTTAAGACAATTAAGACTATATTTATAAAGTTAAAATATGTACAATTATGGAGCAATGTGCTAAATATGCACTAATCACAATAAGAATGAACAGACCGTTTCAAAATTTAACAATTTTACATTTAGGGAGCGACATTGCCGATAGTGGAAAATACGATTATCCGTGCAACATTTTCAATGCAGTTTTTTGGCTGTAATATAATGTACTTGTAGATGGCCCATTCATGCATTCACATAAAAACTATTTGCCAAACAATATAGGTAAACACATGAATACATAAAATATTCACAATATAATAGATCTGAAGTAGCAACAAGTTACATTGATATTGTTTTGGTATTTTCTGTTGGCTTAGGTTTAGAGTTAAAATCTTATAGGTTGCTAATCTCTACTAAATCATTTTTTAGTTATGAAACTCAAATATATGCTAAAAATTTTACAAAAATAATACCCTCACAAACACAAACAAAAAAACCAAGCTATATTCCTAACCTTATTTTACTTGATGTAGCCAAACAAAAATATTCAAAATGGATATGCATACTGTTTATGATGCAAAATGGTATTTATAACAAAATAAAACTACAGAATATAATAAAACAGAAAATAAAAAAAGAGTTTAAGGAGTCTGTTAAAATCAGTCAAATATTTAAGCTTCCTTGCAATCTCCTCTCCAATGATTTGGCAACTTATATTAGACGATTTGTTGCTTTCTATATTCCTAAACATTCCACAGCAGTTGTAAAGTGTGTATAGCATTTTTAATTTTAAATCTTTCTCTACTCTTTCATTTTTTGTATGCTTTTTCCTACAGTGCTTTTTCTGGCAGTTTCTGGTTCAACTACTACATAAATCATGTCTGTCTTTTTCGAACAGGTCTCATCTATTCAATTGGATTTCCTTTCGTTGTCCATTCTCCATCTTCTCTCCACCATACCTGTGCCCTTCTGTCTAAATGCCCACTGTGTGGGAAGGAAGTCTCTATTAACATATGACCTTCTCTTCATTCTGCCTCTTCAGCTTCATGCTTTTAGAGAAACTTGGCTTTATCAATTTGTTTTCTATTGAAACTGCTTTTTATCGCTATGGTCTATTTTTCACACGATCTCTGCTGTAAAGGTTGGGGCAGAGGTGGCATTCTTATATCTTTCTTTTCTTGTTCTTCATTTCTTTTCAAGCATTTGAAGTCAGTGCAGTTAATTATCATCATTATTTCTACACCATTGGCTGTCATATTCAGGTCACTTCAATTCCCAAGCACGCCTAGTTCCTCAATCATTGCATTGATGGTTGGACTCCATCCTTTTGTTCTTTCGGTTTACAGACACACTTGGCTCTTGATCTTGTTGATCATTAAGAATTACTTTGTCTGATACCAGCAAAGTTTATTGTATGTGTAGAAGTCCTATAAAGGGCTAAATGTGAAAGGGTTTATAAAACTCCCCTTCCTGTCTTACTGGAGATTCTTGGCTGATATCAGCATATCTAATGGCTAGTGTAGGAACTCACCTGTTGAGGCTTGCCTTGACGTGGCAGCTGAGCGTCTATATTCAAATGGCCATTGGAATAAAACTAAAGAGCCTCCATTTTGTTTAAATGTACATGGGGATTTAGGCCAGAGCGCAGGTAACGTTCTCTTTGTTTTTACTAAGAATTACTTTGGCATCTGTGTTTATGCCTTCTGAACTTTAATTCCTCTTTTAGCTTCCATAATTGAAACGGACTTGCAATAAAAGTCTTTTCTTTGAGTCTTTTTTTTTTGTCTTTGGCATTTGGGATTACAACCCAGCTTAGCCATATAATGGCCATGGATGTTGATTAGACCAGACATCGAGAATAGCTAATGCTTACGGCTAAGCACAGTATTTGGCAATCATTCTCCCCCCAAGGTCTGAGATTCCATGTGAAGAAACCCTGTCAGTTCAGGAGGAATCAATGAACATGAAGCCCAATTATCAGAAAAGCAAAGTTCAAATCAGGGCCTGGTGAGTACTGAAAATTAGTGCAATATTTTATTCTGGTCTTGCACAGTCAGGGTTGTATTTTCCAGATGTAAATATTTGTTATATAAAAAAGAAAAGAAGTGCAATCTTGAACAAGTGGTATCTCAGTGCAGCCTAAAAGACAGAATCACCTTTTTCGGTTCTACATATAATACATACAAAGAATGTATATATACACTATACTGTGTCTTCTGCGCAAAACCAAACAGTGTTTTAGTGGGTACCCACACAGCACAACCCAATGTTGGGAAATATTCTCTGTTACCTGGAGCAGATGGTACAAATCTTGATAGAAAAAAACTCTCAGGTGTGGTAACAGTTAGGAGGAAAAGAAAATAAAGGGAAAAAAAGGGAACTTACAGTGTAGTATTTAATACAAAAAAACAGAAACATGTGGTAAAACTGACACTCACAATATAAAATGGCACCAAAAAGTTTTGTGCTATAAAAGCCTTGCCCCTTGTGGGGTCACTTGTCTTCAGGAAGATGCACTCTTGAAGTCTGTATAGGTCCTGTGATGGTAAATTTCCTTTCTGTATAGATCCAAACAGAAACTTAAGGGGAAGATCTCATTCACTTGAGGCTTGTCCAAGAGTATTTGTGTGCAAATCAATCTGCTCAGGAACTGGGAACTAAAAGCAGCCCTGGAAAAAATTCTATACCAGCCCAATAATGTGCAGCGCCAGCGCAGGCAAAAATGCATCTCCCCCTCCCCCACACACAAAAATAATGCATCTTATCTTTTGTTTTAACCCCCTTTTGAATTTCTTTTTTTTGTGTTTCTTATTCCCTCTTGATTTTGTTACCTCGTTTAGTGTGTCTTGTCTCCCATTCTTCTCCTTTGTGTCTCTTACAAGCCCCCCTTGTCTGTCTCTTTCAACTCCCCTTGTGTATCTTACTTTATACCAGCCCCTGTGTGTCTCTTTTTACCTTCCCCCAGCTCCTTTTGTGTGTGTCTATGTCTTCCCTCCAACAAACCTTCTTTGTGTGTCTTTGTCTCCCCCAGTCCCTCTGTGTGCATCTCTCTCCCCAGCCCAGTTTTGCCCCCACAAACCTTTTGTGTGTCCTCCTCCCTTCTGTAGGTCTCTTTGTCCCCCCAACAAACCTTCTGTGTCTCTTTGTCCCCCCAACAAGCCTTATGTGTGTCTGTTTGTCTCCCCCTAGTCCCTCTGTGTGCCTCTTTCTCCCCTCACTGCAAATCTGTGTGTCTCTCTTCCCCCTCTGTCTCTCCCCTTCTCTTGTGTCTCTTTCTCCCCCTGTCTCCACCTCCTTCTGTGTGTGTCTCTCTCTCTTCCTCCTCTCTCTTTCTCCCCATCTCCCCCCTCATCTTGTGTCTCCCTTTCCCTCTTTCTCCCCCACTCCCTCACTGTCTCTCTCCCCAACACTCCCCCTCTGTCTCTCTCCCCAACACTCCCCCTCTGTCTATCTCTTTCTCCCCCTGTCCCTCCTGTGCAATGTGCTGTTGTCTCTCTCTCCATCGCGCTCCTTTGCGGTTCCCACAATTCCCAGCATGGACACATCATAGAATAATCACTGCTCTATGATGTGGCTGTGCTGGAATTGTGGGAATGGCGAGGGAGCAGGACAGTCAGGTCTGCCCCCTCCCTCAAACCTCCTGTGTCAAATGACAGCTGCACGGCTGTCAGTATTAGTGAGTCTGCTGCTGGATTGGCTAGGCGGTCGCCTGGCGGCACCACCATATGTTACATGATATGCAGCTGCCGGTCGTGTTAAATAGTTACATTGTGGTCGGTGGCTGCATCTCATATAACACATGGAGGTGCCACCAGACGGCCGCCTAGCCTGTCCAGCAGCACACTCACTAAAACTGATAGCCATGCAGCCCCCTCAGAGTGTGCCACCGGACCGGCCATCATGCGGCACCTACTTGTGGCCTGCGGCTGCAATGTTAATAAGGCTGGCCACTGGGCTGCCCCAGGTGCCACAGCCCACTGGGAAATTTCCCAGTATCCAGGTGGGCTAGTCCGGCCCTGCATCTGCTTGACATGTTTCATCTTTATACCAGACTTTTTCAAGCTTGAAAAAGCATTGGGTTGTGCTGTGTGGGGACACACTAAAACACGGTTTGGTTTTGCACCTAAGACACAGTAGAGTATATATACATTCTTTGCATAAACATTTGTTAAAACTGCAAAGTAATCCTAAAGTATAATCTTAGATTTTGTGAATATAGACTCATTGTTTGTATGAACAATTTTTAAACTTGTTCTATACTCTAAGCTGCTGTTCATTCTGTATGGCACATTGTATAAGTACACAGATACTTTAATATTTATAACAGCTGCCAAGAATAGCATGCATTCTTAAACATATTTTTGTTTTTATAGCATATTCACGCTCGGAATATTTAAGAATATTTAAGTTTATTCACCCCCAGTATACACTAAGCTCGCTCTTGAATGTTGCAGTGCTTACTGGATAAAATACACAAAAAAATAAATAATAGTTTATTAGTAGCCATTGGTGCAATTTTGATGGACATGTTCTTATATTCCATTTCCCTTCCATAGCAAATAGTCATGAATTGTTCTTTCTATATTTATGGTACTAGAATTTGCACTAGGTCATTGATAACTTTTTTTGTGGATACTCAATTTACCGGCACAATATAGGTATTTAATGTATTAAAAATAAATATGCAGTGCACATTTTGCAAAAAACTGCTTTCTGAAAAAACTGTAAACCGTAGCCTACTGACATTTCAAGACAGGGCAAGAGATGGCTCCAAATGTAGACAATGTCATGGGATAGAAGAAGAAATAGTAAGCTAAATGCCTTCCAGAAGATGTAATCAGGTATCTACTGTGAGATAGGCATAAGGCTATCCTAACTGTAAGATAAGGCCAGGGACTAATAAATGTATTTTGAAATATTGGGCAGACCCGAATGGTTCTTATCTGCCGTCACATTCTATGTTTCTATGTGAGCTAGGAAGGGGATGCATATATGTGGCTCTTCTATAAATAAAGAATACATGTATTCCTGAATAGAATAAAATTTAAATGTAAAATAAAACTGAAATTTATATTATTTAAATTCATGTATAACACAGCTTAAATAAATGTTTTGGAATGCAAAAAACTAAAGTCTTAAATAAAACATCCATGTACGAAATATAGGCAGTTTTAATATTCAGTCAACTTATAGGGACACTAAGGACCAAAGCAAAAGCAGTTTCAGTGTATAGATCATGCCTGAGTGTCACTGCTCAATTCTGTGACTTTTAGGAATTAAACATTGTTTTTACAGCCACACCTCCCATTAGAGTATTCCTTTAATACTCATATCAAAATGCACACATTATGTTGCTCATTACTTGTTATGTCTTATGTTTATTTGAAATGTATGTGTATGTAACTCTGTCTTATGACAGATCATTTTTATTTTATTTTTAAGTTTACACACGTGCATTTGGGACATCATCATCATTATATAATAGACTTGTGCATGGCAAAAATTGTCCGTTCTTCTAAATTGATTCGGTTTCGATTTGTGAAATAGTGAAGTTCTGAAGAATTTTGGTTCAAAAAAAATTTAGTTTCAGTTTAAAAAATGTGATCTTGGTTCACAAAATTCCTAACTGAAGATTCCCAGGGAAGCCTTAACATTAATGAAAAAATATGTCTATATTGGCCCTGCAAAAATTTAAAAAATATCAAATTTGGTATTAAGTGTCAATGGCAACCACAAAACTATTTCTGAACGAACTGAAAACAGGCGCCTATCGTGCTCTTTAGTTTATTCGGACTTCGAATAATTTTCAGTTTAACTTTCAAAAATTCCAAAGGGAACCAAACCGGCTGAAAATTTGTCTATTATATACGGTTTGTTTAAATCAGCAAGCTTTCAAAAAGACAAGATTGTTACAATATTACACCCTATAATATACTTAATATTTGATGTTCATCCCACCATTTTTCCAGAAGGTTTTAAAAGGCATGTAAGATTTGGCACTCTTGTTTATATATTTGTCTTTTGTTATGGCGCTTGCGATCAAGCACCCTATCCAAAAATGAAAATTGAAATAACAGTGTACCAGTGTGTTACCTGCATTTAGTTTAATGCAATGCCTATAAAATGGTGAAGCCTACTAGCAGGCAAAGTAATCAGAGACCCGAAACAATCAAGAAAAATGAAAAAACTAATCTGAGAATCTAAGAATAATTCAAATATCAGAGCTCAAGAATAAAAACAGTAAGAAGTGGAATCAGTAATAAACATGCTCATAGAAAACAAAATATACACTAGCTCAGGGGTCAGCAACCTATGGCACTTGTGCCATGCACGGCACTCAAGGTGCCAAACAGGCTCTGGCCTATCAGGAGTCCCAGTGGGATTTCAGAAATCTACTATTGCAAACTGAACTGTGATTGCAGGTGGTGATGGACAATCCTCAATTTAAACATTGCAGCACTTAAGAGAGAGTAATCTCAGAACACTTCCTCGCAGTAGTTTTGAACAGGAATTTGCACTGGAGTAGAGCAGTCCACAGCAGCAATCACAGCTCCTGCCTTTGACCTGTACCTGGCCATGGTCTGCACTGGACCTCAGGGAAGCCATTCATCCCGCTAGATATACACAGAGCTGCAGAAGAAACATCCCCCTCATGCAAATAATACAAACAGCCACGAATATAAACACACCACGACACACACAGAGTTACATATCATCCAGACACACAATTCTACAAGCAGCCTCCATACACAGCCCACATTTATAGGTATCATACACAATACCATAAACTACTCATGAACATAAACAATACAACAGCTCACATACGCACAAATACATCGCTACAGAAGAACTGCAACACCGTTAAATAACAAAAGCAGCATATGACAACATACATACCTCAATTTAAAAAAAAATAGGACACGCACTCGAGGGGACTTCAAGATCTTGTTTTGGCACAGTACTGCTAAAAGGTTGCCTATTCCTGCACTAAAGGACTTTAACAACCACAAGACTCATGTGATTCAGTGTCAGGGTTTGGTGCAAATGTAGCCATGGAAGGAAATGTTAGTGTTTTTCAACTATAAAGCTGCATAGCATGAGAGCAATTGCCAATTCTACACATGGTTCCAGAAGGTAATGGAAGGGCCATTGCATCGCATGAGAGTTTAAGTGATGTGCCTATATATTTTTCAAATACTTTGCACCTATTTAAAAAGTGCTAAATAGTACAATGAATTATAATGAATAAAAATAATAATGAACATCCGCATGGAAAAAATGGGATCTCCACACACACAACATCGACCAGTGCAATTGACTACTAGTTGGAGTATTGTACACAGTACTGGAGACCGTATTTCCAGAAGGATATTGATACCTTAGAGAGAGTTCAGAGAAGGGCTACTAAACTGGTTCATGGATTGCAGGATAAAACTTACAAGGAAAGGTTAAAGGAACTTAACATGTATGATCAAAACCAGGTGAGCGGGCGATCACCAATGCCTAAGTTTTTAAGTTTTTGCAAAAGAATGTCACGGTCTACCATGTCAAAGGCCTTGGCAAAATCAAGGAAAATAGCTCCAGTTAAGTCTCCTTGTTCCATGCCAATTTGGATGTGATTGCAAACTTTTAAGAGGGAGGTCGAAGTTAAGTGATTTGGACGAAAGCCTGATTGATCTGGGGTCAGATAATTTGATGATAATATTCACATGGTTGCGTGTGGACGCAAGATTTTTGACATGATATCGGGCGATAGTTAGATATCAAAGTATTGTCACCACTTTTATGGATAGGTATAACTTTTGCAGTCTTCCAAAGTTTGGGTATATATCTTGACACCAGTGATTCATTGGAGGAAAGACGAGACGGGGGGATATGATAGATACATTTAAATACATAAAGGGAATCAACACAGTAAAGGAGGAGACTATATTTAAAAGAAGAAAGACTACCACAACAAGAGGACATAGTCTTAAATTAGAGGGACAAAGGTTTAAAAATAATATCAGGAAGTATTACTTTACTGAGAGGGTAGTGGATGCATGGAATAGCCTTCCAGCTGAAGTGGTAGAGTTAACACAGTAAAGAAGTTTAAGCATGCGATAAGCAACTATAAGATAAGGCTACGGACTAATGAAAGTATTTAGAAAATTGGGCAGACTAGATGGGCTGAATGGTTCTTATCTGCCGTCACATTCTATGTGTGTAGTTGCCCTTCCCTTAGTTAAGTTTTCCTTCTCCTTATCAAACAATAGTGGACTTAGGGATTTTAGGAATTTTGTAAGTTAACCACTGCCACCCAGTCTATTCCAATTCTTTTAATTCTATGCACTTTTATACCAGTTTTTTTTTTTTTTTTAAATTGCAAATTATTTTGTGGATTTTACCAGTTTTATCTGAAAGCAAATAAATTTTCCCATCCGTGGTCCTTCAGCAGGTTTTGTTTTATTAATCCTATAATGTTGTATTTACCTGGGAAATTGAACACGGCTATGGAACTTTCAGTTTAACAGCCATCAGAGGACTACATGTGATCAGACTCGCATTAAAAGAGAAGGAGAAGGAGAAGGGATTATGCAAAAATATTCTTGTTTCTTTTAAACACACAATCTAGAGATGTTGGTAAAATGATATTCCCAAATGAGAAATCAGAGGTATTCTCTGTTTACTAACTTCAGAACATCATGTTAAAATTCCAGATTTTCTGACTCAATAAACCACCTGGGCTTGTTACACTATTTCAACTTCAAAGAGCTTTATTTAAGGAATGATTAAATACTCCACCTGGCAGGGGCAATTAGCGTAAACCTAAACAGCAACCATGCCCCACTTTAATACCATTCATTTTGACAAAATCTCAATTTAAAAATGTCCTCATAATTTAAAATGAAAAGAAATAAACCACTTATACGGAGCTGTAAAAATGCCAACCTGATTGATCCCAACCAGCAATGAATAATTCATTCAATAGCTGAAGAATAATTTCACTATGACGGTCAAAGCAGCTCACTCATGATGCTAAAAATATATAGTTTATAAAAAGAGCCGAGATGATGGTTTTTAAATGGACTTTTTTTCTTCAATATTCCATTATTAAAAAGGGCACAACCCAAAGCTACTCTTTTTCTCCCATAGAGGAAAATCAATAAAGAACGATAGATGGCAAACAGCAGACAATGGGAGACTGAAGGCACAGGACAGATGGAAATAAACATTGACAGTAAGTGATGAAAGGTTAAAGCACAGACAAACTGTAAACTACCACGAGATTATAAAATAAGCTCCTAATGCAACAATCTACATACTTCACCTTTTACCAGTTCATATTTAATGCAAGTACAGACAGAAACGAGAAAACTAAAATATAAAATAAACACAATCGGTTATTCAGTAAACTGCCACTTATTAAGATTTTACCGGGAATTTGTTAGGCCAAAATAGCAGTTGGATTTTGTTTCCAATAAAGCTATATTACATAAAATATAATTTCCTTTGGCAATTTCCATTAATTTACTAAATTAGCAACTAACTTTATATGGTGGGTGCACCACCCTGAGATTTCACTATTTATTTAAAAAAAAAAAAAAAAACACATCTCCCTCCAAATCTCTCTCTCTCACACACACACACTTCATATATACATACATGATCTATGTCATTACATGGATGCATGGGACTGGTTTTAGGTACAACAAGATGGTGTCTAGATAAGTAATTGGATGATACGTGATGATAAGTGAGAAAGAGTTAGTTGAGGATGAGATGCAGAAAAACACGCACTGTGGCCTTCATTCCAATGTAAAAAAAATCCTACAAAGTGTTAGGTAAGATAGCCTGTGAATTTATAATCTCAAGGGGTAATGTGTATTAAGAAAATAGGTAAATAGAGAAAATACAACTGTTAAAATAATGTAAATGCATACATAATTCCAAAATGCAATGTATCTACAGTAAGCAAAGATAGAATAGAAACCTACGTGTATAACAAATCAAGATCGAAGATAGACAACTTTGATTAATAATGAGCAAATTGTTAGGAGAGACCAATGTTCAAGCAAGTCTGCAAGGTGGAGACATAGTAGAGGTGAAGGAAAGACGGTTTAGTGGAGAAGAGAGGTTACCAGATGAGCGATCAGCATACCAAGCTGGGTCATGTACCTGGTGGCAATTTGGTTATTAGTGGGAGAAGTTGCATCTGGGAGGGGTAGAAGCCAGGATGAGAGCTACATTGAGTAGGGAATAATTGGGGGAAAATAGTAAAATACATTAAACTAATGTAAGGGGTTAAGTTATGAAGTGCCAATGAAAGTTTGGGTAAAGAGGTGTGGCTTTTGGAATTTGTGAAAAGATGGCAGAGAAGTGGCCAATTGGTCTGGCAAGGATGTGTGTTCATCTGGTAGGAGGCTAGGAGGGAAAATTAAAGCAATCTAGCACAGATTGCACAGAGGTCAGGGATTGTTTAAGGCAGGTGGCATTGAGGGTGCAGAGATGAATAGTTAGGAGTATAGCAGAAAATAGGTGAGGAGAGGTAAGAATGAACAAGATTATGGAGGCAGTTGTACACAATATATTTAAAGATAGATTTATAGTGTAATGGAAGCATGAATTGATCATATTAACGAAAATATGGGCAGTAGCATTTAGGATTTGTTGATGGGGAATGATGGAATGTTGTGAAAGGCCAAGTAGAAGGTAGTTGTAGTAATCAATAAGGGGTTTTGCAGAGGAGATGAAGATTGGATATGTTTTCCATAACAGAGGAAAGGGACATTGAAAAAAAAAGTCGACAAGTTGTCAAAGTGGAGTAAGGAGTCAAAGATGAACCCAAGCTTGCGGAGCTGTGAGTCAGGGGGAGAAAGCAGAGAAGAGAATAGTAGGGTATTGAAGGTGTCAGGACTCCATGTGAATTTCCTATGTTTTTTGGATCTCTTTAGTCTGTTGCAGTATCTCACAGTGCCACTAACTTGCTGTGATGCTGCTGCACTCAGACCAAAGAGATTTGACTTTGCCCCCAGCTGCCACTTGATTGTTAATTATCTTCTCTGTGTATGGTCTAGAGTCTAGACTTATGTTTTCTTGGTACCAGATCCTGACAGAAGGGAAGGTGATGGTATAGAATGCTTTGAAGGAAAGTACTACAGTTTTGGCTGGAATTATTATTTTTTACAAACTGTGAGTACAACCAGTGGGCAATGTACCAGAGGCATAAAAAGGTGCAGGAATATATAATGAGGGAAAGGAGAAGAAGATTTGTAGTCATCTGCAAAGAAACAGCAATGAAAGCCATGTGAGGAGAGAGGGGCTTTACAGACAGAAAATATGATATCCAAGAACAGAACCGTTCGATACACAAACTAAAAGTCATATTGATATCTGAAAATCTGTCAAATATTCTTAAACTATAATGCCAGTTTTAGTGCCCAATATAACACATTATCTACATTTTCATGTAGAAATTATAGATATAAATATAGACAAACACCAACCATAGCGTTAAAACTTAGAAATTGTAAACAACCAATAGAAGAGTTTAATATTTTTTTCGTTCTGTTGCAAACTGTTGTGCCATATTGCCTAGCCTCCCAACCAATCTCCACTGACTAAGCAGCATCTACTGTTCTTCTCAACCCCCTCACCAAACTCATTCATAGACTCTCTTTTTGCAATATGAATACTTAATAAGTTTGCTAAAGATGAGAGAGATTCCCATATATTCTAATCTCACTATTCATAATGCATTTCTTCTTCTTCTATCATTTTAATTCACTGTTCCCTAAAAATAAGGAATTGTATGAATCATAATAGCCATCTGCACCTGGATAAAATCATCTTTCCAATACGAGTCATCATCTTACTCATCATTAAAATCAACCACCCATCTTATTGGCAAAGAATAAAACCTCATTTTCAGCTGACAGTCTTACAACCAGCAGTAGTCACCTTATCTTTTTGGCACATCATACAAGTGCAATTTAATCTCTGCAAACCCAAATGCATTAAGATCTAATTTAGTCCATGTTTCAATCATTTATTACATATCTAGAGCAGTAATTTCACATCAGTACTTAGCCTGCACGCATCACCTTAAAATAAGACTTTGATAACTGTTCTGCTTAATTACAACTCCAGTATGGGCATAATTCACTACGGTACCATAAAGCCGCAGAAACGAATAAATAGATTTTAGCTGCATGTACGTTGCATACCCACTGCAGATTGTATCTCTTATGTTCTTTGTATGTTACGGACATTAATCAGGAGTAGTGGCTCTCTAGTGAGAGACGTAATTCACAGAGATAGTAAACTGAATGGATTAAAAGATATATTAGGTAGAACAATGTATTATCGCTAAGAGAGCCAGGAATCGAAAATATTCTAAATCTAATCCATCTTGGGGGGGGAAGGAGGGAGGGAGGAATACAGTTCGGATTTGAGAAAGGATGTATTCGAGCATTACTTAACAGTGGTTCCATATACGTGCTGAAAACAGCAGGTCTCTAAATAGTAACCTGCTATAATTGTATAGATTAGTGCTTTGTATAGAATTTCACTAAATGTCACAGACTCACCGGGAACTAAACGCTTTGGTGCGTTTTACCAATGGACCTGGAATGTCACATATTACAAAATTAATGTGTTCATGTTCAAATGCGATTCTCATTTCACTTACAATTTAATTTGTTGCAGACGCTTAAATTTACAGCTGTAAAAATATAAAAATAAAATCGTAATCGGTTAAACTGTTTCAGTTTTACAAAGTCTGTTCAGTTAGAACTAGGTCATTTCAATCAAAAAATTTCAACAGAGTTAGTTACTTGGATGGCAAGGCTATCTTAAGGTTTATTTAATCTATAGAATATGTTGCGAATGTAGGTAACAAATATATACAGGGTTATTCCCTAAAGGGAGAATTCAAGGTAAATTCAATTGAAATTTAAGGCCAAAGTAGGTGAACTGTAAGTATAGCGGGCTTAGAATTTTTTTTTTTCAATTGTTAGTATTTAGACCTTAAATTTAAAATTTACTTTGAATTCTCAATTTGGTAAATAACCCTGATAATCTTCTTGCAAGATTTCATATATATAAAAACAGTGAAATCATGCACACAGATGTTCCGTCCCCAAATGGCCCATGTTAACATTCCACAATTTTAAGTGCACATCATATAGATGCCATATATTTTAACGGCATACAGATAAGGTCAAATTATGAAAAAATAACATTGGCATGAACTAAAACCTGTGCGAACAGCTTTGGAAGCACAATTTATAGCTGTGATTACATTCACTATACAGAGCAATGGTGGTGTTTTTTTTTTAAGTGCACTTTAAGTTAAAGCATAATAAATATACGCAAATTGCTCAACAGGAAATAATTATTTATCAAATTCCTAAGGAATAAAGGGAATTGAAATAATGAGAAATAAAGAAAATATGAATTTTAAATTAAATGTTCTTTCATTCTTTGTGCTACATAGCTTGCCCTTAAATCTTTCACGGATAACTCGAAAAGGTTATATTTCAACATACTAATGATTTCTTGGAAAGTAGATTTTATTGCAACATAAATATGTAGTAGCTACAGGCATTCAAGGGGATATGTGTTGATTCTTTATTATTTCAGACCAATATTTAACATCTTCCTGGAAAATATTCTCTTTTTGGCCATAAATGATATCAGACAATAAAATGGTAAATAGTTTCTAAAAAAAAAAACGTGTTCTATAATGACTATTCTGGGATCTCTCTTTGGGTGTGCAAGACCCAATATGCAAGAAAACCCCTGGATATGGGGTACCATGCTACTACAAGTGGATCCACTTTGATGGAACAACCATATTATATTTGTATTTTAAACAATACATTGTTTATTGTGGTTAAACTGTGCATGGACTACTTTGAAAGGAGTCTAATGAAGATGTTTTGCAGAATTTTAGCATGTATAATATCACAAGTGAAGAATTGGCTCCCAAGCTAAAATAGCATATATTATCTGTAATTAAAGGAACACTATAGTCACCTAAATTACTTTAGCTAAATAAAGCAGTTTTAGTGTATAGATCATTCCCCTGCAATTTCACTGGTCAATTCACTGTCATTTAGGAGTTAAATCACTTTGTTTCTGTTTATGCAGCCCTAGCCACACCTCCCCTGGCTATAATTGACAGAGCCTGCATGAAAAAAAAAACTGGTTTCACTTTCAATCAGATTTAATTTAACTTAAATAATTGTATCTCAATCTCTAAATTGAACTTTAATCACATACAGGAGGCTCTTGCAGGGTCTAGCAAGCTATTAACATAGCAGGGGATAAGAAAATCTTAATTAAACAGAACTTGCAATAAAGAAAGCCTAAATAGGGCTCTCTTTACAGGAAGTGTTTATGGAAGGCTGTGCAAGTCACATGCAGGGAGGTGTGACTAGGGTTCATAAACAAAGGGATTTAACTCCTAAATGGCAGAGGATTGAGCAGTGAGGCTGCAGGGGCATGTTCTATATACCAAAACTGCTTCATTAAGCTAAAGTTGTTCAGGTGACTATAGTGTCCCTTTAAGAGCAAGTGCTCTAACATATGAGAACAGAAAAAAGCTTTTTGCTAATAAATCCTTTTATGATTATTCTTTATAAAATCTTCCATTATGCCTGTTGTTTACAGGTTACTTTGCTACAGATTGAAATAAGTTTACTTTATGTGTGTCACGACCATCATCGTGCCATACACAATATTGTGTATTTAGGCTTGGCTGGGATTGAACCTGGGTCCTCTGCATCCCAGACAGTAACCTTGCCTTGGACTCAACGCACCTTTGTTTGTTTCTAGTTGTTCCTGGTATCCTGTTCTCCTTGTCTCTACGTCTGGACCCTGCACACCTGTTCCTGATAAGTGGCTGATATATCCATATATAAACCCCACCATGGTTGTTACACATGGTCAGATCATTTTGTTTCTGTTTGGTATTCCTGCTGTTCATCTGACTCCTGGTTTTTGATCCTCTGATCGTCTTCTGTTTATGCCGGTTTGCCGCCTGTCCTGACTATTGATTCCGTCCCTGACTACTCTTCTGGATATTCCTTGCCTGTACCTCGTTCCTGGAAGCACTGTTTATCATCAGCCTTAGTGCACTGTTTCACAGCCTTGGGGATTTCTGCCTTGAGTCCCCTTGGCTTGTGTCAAATTGCAAAGGGTGCTTTTAACTCTGCGCGTCGGACTCCCACTCAAGGTAAGATCATTACAATGTGATTGAATGCTTTAAATATAAATGAGATGATCCTAAAACCCTCTCTTGAATAAAATACTTCTAAAAATCTATTGCGTGCAATAAAGTAATTCACCAATTATGGGAGCCAAAGGGTTCTCTTACCAGTCAACATGGAAACAAACTGTTAAAAAGGAAACTACATGTATATCCTTCGAATGGAAATATCACATTTAATTTTTTTTTATAAAATTTACCTTCCAAAATGTACACTGCGTTCCAAACCATGTAATAGTCTTTTGACTAAATCACAATTTGACTACTTTTATTGTGTTTTAAACTAGTGCACAAATTGCATTTCAGTTGTTATGAATGAATCAAATTCCCTTTAATCTGTGCCCAAGCCAATTGATTCACCTAGTATTTACCTGAGTCGTATTAAATGAAAATAATCCACTGTTAAATCCGAGATGGATTGATTCCTTTGGGAGTAGACTAGAAGGAATTAAATTTGAAACGCAAATCTAGTGTTTTGGCAGGTCTTTGTTTTTTTTTTATTCTGCGAAAATATGTTACTTAGCCTACCTAAATACACCACCATTCTTCTCACTACATTGTCTGTATTTACCAGGGAATACCAACTGGAGGAAAACTCATGATACTAAAGTGAACATGAAAACTCTTTGGTTGGCCTCTTAGTGTTCTTATCTTTCATAGGTTTGGGTTTTTTCTTTGTCTGTCTATAGCTCACTTTCCCTTAGCCCATTTTAATTTGCTTTATATAGCCTTTATACTCCAAGGCTGGTTCTGGTTCAAGCTTTTCATGTCTATATTTAACCTTGATCTCTATGGGGATAATTTAGACTCTTGATTTGTTCAGATTTGCTATCAGAGATATATTTGTCTTCTAACTATAATTCAAGATTCTAAATGATAATTGGATGTTGTCTCTTGTAAGACAAATCATCTATCATCAAAAAAACGTACCATGCCCCAGACTTGCAAGGAACACAGAGTTCCATCAGCAGTTCCACTGCCCTTTGCAACAAGCTGATTTAAAACATACCCAGCCCCAGACTTGCAAGTAACACAGAGTTCCATCAGCTGTTCCACTGCCCTTTGCAACAAGCTGATTTAAAACGTACCCAGCCCCAGACTTGCAAGCAACACAGAGTTCAATCAGCTGTTCAACTGCCCTTTGTAACAGGTAGCCTTCTGGAAGACCATCATTTCATTATACAGTTACATAGTTGCATAGCTGAAAAGAGACTTGCGTCCATCAAGTTCAGCCTACCTCACATTTGTTTTTTGCTGTTGATCCAAAAGAAGGCAAAAAAAACAGTTTGAAGCACAATTTTGCAACAAGCTAGGAAAAATAATTCCTTCTTGACCCCAGAATGGCAGTCAGATTTATCCTTGGATCAAGCAGTTATTACCCTACATTGAAAATTTATATACTTGAATATTCTGTTCTTGCTAGTATGCATCTAGTAGCCGTTTGAACATCTGTATGGACTCTGATAAAACCACTTCTTCAGGCAGAGAATTCCACATCCTGATTGTTCTTACAGTAAAAAAACCTTTCCTTTGCCTTAGACGAAATCTTTCTTCCAGTCTAAACGCATGGCCTCGTGTCCTATGTAAAGTCCGGTTTGTGAATAGATTTAAACACAATGGTTTGTATTGGCCACGAATATATTTGTATAATGTTATCATATCCCCTCTCAGGCGACGTTTTTCTAAACTAAATAGGTTTAAATTTGTTAACCTTTCTTCATAGCCGATATGTTCCATTCCTTTTATTAATTTTGTAGCCGCCTCTGCACTTTTTCTAGTGCCATAATATCCTTCTTTAGAACAGGTGCCCAAAATTGCACAGCATATTCAATATAGGGTCTTACCAGTGATTTATAAAGAGGCAAAATTATATTCTTGTCCCGAGAATGAATGCCCTTTTTCATGCATGACAATACCTTACTGGCCTTGGCCACTGCTGATTGACATTGCACATTGTTGCATAGTTTGTTGTCGATAACAATTCCCAAGTCCTTTTCATGTGTTGTTATTCCTAATTCGCTTCCATTAAGGGTATACGTTTATTTCTGTTGTGTGTTTTTTTTAATTTAGTTATTATTTTAGGTGTATATATTTCCATGTCTTTGTAACTACATGTGTATATATAGATAGCAGAGGAATATAGCTGTTAATCTACGGAAAGAAAAACAATACAATAGTATAATACTGTAAATGAACAATACGACTGCATCAATATCAATATAAATCACAAGATGTAGATGGTTTCATCGCCTTAGGGTGCCTTCCCTTAGATGTATGGGGGTAATATGCAGAACTCCATCCCAGCTGGTTGGTGTAGTAGCCACAATATGGAAGACTCAGGAAGTGATAAAAATAATCTGCTTTATTTGTATGTGAATAAATAATAAAACACACATATTGTCCTACATGTTTCGTGAAAAGCAATAAAATACAAATTTGTATATATAAAATATACTTTAGCAATTGCTAAACCTGTCACTACCCTTATCAATGAATCACTGGTGTCAAGATACATACCCAAACTTTGGAAGACTGCAAAAGTTATACCTATCCATAAAAGTGGTGACTAGTGATGTCCCGAACGGTTCGCCGCGGATGGCGAACATAAACATAAACTTTGACCCTGTACCTCACAGTCAGCAGACACATTCCAGTTAATCAGCAGCAGACCCTCCCTCCCAGACCCTCCCACCTCCTGGACAGCTCACTAAGAATGCAGCTTCACAATGAATGTTAAATGGATGCTGTCCAGGAGGTGGGAGGGAGGGTCTGCTGCTGATTGGCTGGAATGTGTCTGCTGACTGTGAGGTACAGGGTCAAAGTTTACTCAATGATGACATAGTGGGCGGACCGAACAACGCATATGTTCGCCGTCCGTGGCGAACCGTTCGGGACATCACTAGTGGTGACAATACTTTGATATCTAACTATCGCCCGATATCATATATTATTCTCAAAAATCTTGCGTCCACACGCAACCATGTGAATATTATCATCAAATTATCTGACCCCAGATCAATCAGGCTTTCGTCCAAATCACTTAACTTCGACCTCCCTCTTAAAAGTTTGCAATGACATCCAAATTAGCATGGAACAAGGAGACTTAACTGGAGCTATTTTCCTTGATTTTGCCAAGGCCTTTGACATGATAGACCGTGACATTCTTTTGCAAAAACTTAAAAACTTAGGCATTGGTGATCGCCCGCTAACCTGGTTTTGATCATACATGTTAAGTTCCTTTAACCTTTCCTTGTAAGTTTTATCCCGCAATCCATGAACCAGTTTAGTAGCTTTTCTCTGAACTCTCTCTAAAGTATCAATATCCTTCTGAAGATACGGTCTCCAGTACTGCGTACAATACTGTTAATAAGTGAGGTCTCACCAGTGTTCTGTACAATGGCATGAGCACTTCCCTCTTTCTACTGCTAATACCTCTCCCTATACAACCAAGCATTCTGCTAGCATTTCCTGCTGCTCTATTACATTGTCTGCCTACCTTTAAGCCATCTGAAATAATTACTCCTAAATCCCTTTCCTCAGATGTTGAGGTTAGGACTCTAGCAAATATCCTGTACTTTGCCCTTGGGTTTTACATCCAAGATGCATTATCTTGCACTTATCCACATTAAATGTCAGTTGCCACAACTCTGACCATTTTTCTAGTTTACCTAAATCATTTGTCATTTGGCTTATCCCTCCTGGAACATCAACCCTGTTACATATCTTAGTATCATCAGCAAAAAGACATACCTTACCATCAAGTCCTTCTGCAATATCACTAATAAAAATATTGAAGAGAATGGGTCCAAGTACAGATCCCTGAGGTACCCCACTGGTAACAAGCCCAAGCTTCGAATATGTTCCATTAACTACAACCCTCTATTGCCGGTCACTCAGCCATTGCCTTACCCATTCAACAATATTGGAATCCAAACTTAAAGATTGCAGTTTATTGATAAGCCTTCAATGTGCAGCAGTGTCAAAAGCCTTACTGAAATCTAGGTAAGCGATGTCTACTGCACCACCCTGATCTATTATTTTAGTTACCCATTAAAAAAAATGAATAAGATTAGTTTGGCATGATCTCCCTGAAGTAAACCCATGTTGTCTCTGGTCTTGAAATCCATGTGATTTTAGATGTTTAACAATCCTATCCTTTAACATGGTTTCCATTATTTTCCCCACTACTGAAGTAAGGCTTACTGGATTAGTTTTCAATTTCATTTATTTCTATTTCTTATCGTATTTTTATTTTTTTCTATTTACTTTTATTTATATTTATTTTTATTTTATTTTTATTTTTTTCATATTACTTTCATTTTTATTTTCACCTTTATTTTTAATTTATATTTTTTCATTTTTGCTCTTATGTAGATATTTGGTTCACATATTTTTGTACATTTTTCTTATTTAATATATTGTTTAAATTGTATGCCGGCGAGACGTATTAGAACTTCCAGGTTATTGGAACGCAAGTGCGTTCCACGGAGATTCACCGGATCTCCTTATATGAACTGCATCAGCGGATGGATTGGAAACAGATGAAGAATGAAGAAACAATTGGTTGACATCAAAAAGAGGGACATTTAAAAGTGGTTTATCTATTCTGTAATGTTATAGCACTTTATTCATGCACATGAAAGCACTTTATTTTAACTCCTGAGGAAGTCCAGTTTAACTGGACGAAACCCGTAGAGTTAGCTTTTATTTTATTTTATTGTGTTTGCTGCTGTTTTATATTTGTTTTTGTTCCTGGTTCCTGACTATCCCAGATAATTGTGTTTCTGCCATCTGGACGGGGGACCAAGCATTTGACTGATGAGCTTGCTTTGCATTTCTATATTGTAAGTGTAACCATTAAAGTGTATTTTTATTTTTAAATCATATTGCACTATGGTTTTTCACTTTCTCTCCACATGACTGGCTTGAATTGCTGAACATTATACTGGAGTCTGGTGGAATCAACATTTTTTGTGATGAGCCTGAATTCTCAGTCATTTTGTGAGTGCAACCTTTAATAGTGGGGACTCATTGTATGTTTAATATTATCCTAGGAGTGTTTTCTATATATTTTTAGGTATATTTTGCTTTTTTCCTACTTTGTACAAGGATAGAGAAGGAATCCTTGGTTTATACCCTACAAAAAACAGTTAAGTTTATTTTTTAATTACTATAAACTTCTGCACCTGGGTGATCTACACAACCAAGGGTTTATATTCAATATGTTGCTAGACCCCAATCTATCATTTGGCCTTCACACTGAAAAAATCTCTTTAAAACTTTACCCAAAACTAGGTGCCCTGTAAAAAAAACAAATCATGTCTAAGCCCTACAGTAAGGAAACTGTGCAACAAATGCTTAATGCTGGTCATTGGTAATGAGGATGTAGTGGATGCACCCACACCGCAAACCCACCTTAATAAACCCAATACGTTATACAATTCATTCGGCCACTTTGTATTAGAATGTAATTACTTTAACCACCACTGTGACATGTTAAAAGAGCTAAACTGGCTATCGCTGGAATCCCGACGCACTCTTCATCTTTCCAGCCTTGTGCATAAGAGCTTTTCTGGGGAGCTCTCACCCTACCTAAATAGAATGCTCTCCCCAGCTGTTCCCACCTCCAATAACTGCCGATCCAGTACTAGCACGATATTTAGCTTACCACAATACAAAAATAAAGTGGCTCGATCCTCATTTTCCTACAGAAAATGTAGGAAATTGTGGAATAACCTCAGGGACAGTCAAATCTTTATTCAAGAGATCTATGGTAATATACCTCAGCACAGAATGCACCTGTTATGTATTAACTTTATATATGCATGTATGTATATACACTGAAAAATAATTATAAAACGCAATACTTTTCTTTTTGCCCCCATTTTTCAAGAGCTGAAATCAAAATTTAAGACTTTTTCTATGTACACAAAAGGCCTATTTCTCTCAAATATTGTTCACAAATCTGTCTAAATCTGTGTTAGTGAGCACTTCTCCTTTGCCGAGATAATCCATCCACCTCACAGGTGTGGCATATCAAGATACTGATTAGACAGCATGATTATTGCACAGGTGTGCCTTAGGCTACTTTTCTTCTAAATCCCCTCACCAAACTCATTCAAAGACTTGCCATTTCATGAATACTTAAAGGGACTATATGGTGTTAAGAATACAAATCTGTATTCCTTACACTATAGAGCCCTCTGGTTACCCCTCCCTCACATCCCCAATTAGTTGAAGTAGTCTGATTAAATAGTGTCCCTTTAAGCATCAGATTTGCCATTCATATGTCAATAGAATGTTTTAATCGAAACACAACTGCTGAAAATAAAAACAACATTTTTGGGACAGCCACATTTTGGACATATAGCATTTCCATTGGGTCAAATTTTGTTAATGAAGAAAGATTCAGGAAACCAAATCAGACAAATCAAAAGGCATGAAAATGCACCAATCTGCATACTGAAAAATATATACACAATATATTATGTATAGCTTTTACAGTACACTGATAGGTGCATTTTCCAGTCATCTTGTCCATAGATTAAGCAAGAAAAAGTATCCAATAGTGATAAAAAAAATAGTAAGGAGCAGTAAAAATAAAATTTATATAATATACAAATATAGATTTTTTTATTTTTTATTTTTTTTTACTGCTCCTCCTTTTTCTCATTATCCGTCACTTCTCACTTGATCTGGAAAAAGAAATCAACATTTAGTTACTGTATGCTCATCATCAATCATTATTTTTCCCATGAATCCGCTCTCTTCTTGGCAGCGGTGGCAGAATTCAGAATAATAAATCAAAACAATCGTGCCTGGTGATTGCACATTTCGTTTGGTTAGTGATTCGGCTACATTTCGGCTCTAAGTTCAGGAATTCAAGAGATCACCCGAACGACCTAAATTCAGACACCGTTCGGTCTGAAACGAATCTACAAGTCTAGATTTCAATTCATCGCAATTTGAAGTTTAGAGAGTAAACCCCAGAATATGTTTATAATTCAAGCATGTTTTACCCCTGCCTTCCTTTCCATGCATGCTTTTTTTTTATCGTTTTAAATTCACTGATGATTGACTTGTTCTAAAATTCAAATAGGAACAGAAAACAGCACAAAGACAACAAGAAATCTGACGCCTGCTACTGTGCTTGCTGCAATGTTTTGACCTGATAATTTCCTTTGTCGCTCATAAATGTCATGTTAAAAAAAAATTACCACTTATGATGTGACACATACAGTGGTATCTCATGACACAGGACACGGCTAATAAAGAAATCTATTTGTATCTCGACAAACCACAGCAGCCTTTTTCCAGTCTACCAGTAGGATACCATTCAAAGCAACAGACACTAAAAATATTTAGACAGGAGCATTTGGTACTCAGCTGGAAATCTGCAGACAGATAAACAGATAAAATATTCCAAACTCCCAGCATGCAAGAACCGTGGATTGCTTTAGCAGCAAAATAAATTTTTGCCATTAAAAATGTTCCTCTGTAGTTGGGCTAAGTAGGACATTGATTAACAAAATAGAAGCATTTGGACTCTGAGCACAGAATACCCTTTTTTTTTTTCTCAATGGGATTTTAATGCCAGCAATAATTTCACTCTATTCTCGAGAGTTGACGGTAAACATATTAAAAGCTTATAATAAACCGCAATCAACCCTTGTCGTTAGCATTCTGGAAATACAGCCTCATCGGAACTAAAGTGAATCAAATTCTAAAACTGACCACAATTATGGAAATTGAAAGGAAGCATGCAAATCTTTTTATTGGACATGGCATCTCACAAATTATAACCAAACAAGTGTGTAAAATCCACCTAATGAAATCTTGCTTGATGCCCATCCAAATCTTTTTAATCTAATCTGCGTAGCAGGGTGTCGTTTGCTGCAAGATATGACCTACAATGAATCCATTTGTGGCAATCTGTATTTTTTTCCCCAATAGTACCAAGAATCATCCCTTAAAGGGGATTGATTACATCCTGTAGAATCACACTGGATTACTCACTAAAGTGTGAATTCAAAGTGAATTTCAAATTTAAGGCCAAAGTAGCTGAATTTAAATATTAGCTGACTTTTTCCAGTTTGCTATTTTGAGCCTGAATGTAAGATTCCCTTGAAATTCACCTTAAATTTTACTTTAGTGAATTACTGACTGTTAAACATAAATAGAGTGTATGACGCAGAATCCTGAATTATGTAGTTGGCATTTTGCAAAGTATATTTATCCTCTGTGATCCTCACGAATAGTATTTGTAAGTGGTTTATCACTGAAACAATTACAAGTACTTTCATAGCACATTAACTGCAGTGGTTATGGTGCCTGGGGTCCCCTGCTCCCCCAATGTAAGTTTTAGGACAGTTTACCTAAGTTCTACAGTACACTGCTCCCCACCTCCACTACAGCTTACACGGAGCCAGAAGCAAACTTTCTGAGCCTAGGCCGATGGTGCAGGTCATTGTTAATTGAGTGAGAGTTACCAGCTGATGTTTTCGTCCAATGAGCTAGCACTTACCTTGGGGGAGCCAACAGAATCTCTGGAGTGCTGCACTCATGGGACACTAGTTACAATTATAATAACTGGTTTGACTGCTTACAATAAAATGAGTTCCATGGAACTCCTTTCACCATGACAACTACAGTGCAGTGGTTATGGTTTTTAGAGTGTTCATTTTTAAATTTTTCCCACCAGACCAGGGCTGCACCATGACAACTGCAGTGGTTATGGTTTTTAGAGTGTTTCTTTAATATTTTTCTCACCAGACCAGGGCATTCTAGTTTGAAAATATTCAGAGGTAAAAGCATAGTCACCTCTGCAATTATCAGCAAGTCATTAAAATGGGTCTGTCATCAAAAATCTACTAAACGTGTATTGCTAAAACAGAGTTGTGCATTATCCTATTGTGAAGTAAGTAGAATTTTACATGAATGTTTCCCTTGGATAAATGAACACAACTGGGGTTTATTATTTAGCAACATTCAAGGTAAACTTGCCAAACTGTTACTATCGTTTAGTTGAAGAATTATTCCATTTAAATTCACTTTGAATTTCCAATAATTCACATGTACGTATAACCAAAAAAAAACGGGTTATTTACTGAAGTGATAAATGCCAGGAATTCAAACAGAATTGAAACATTTAGGCCAAAATAGCTGAACTGGAAATGTTCAAGACAATTCTGTTTTTAATTTGGCTATTATGGCCTTAAATTTGAAATTCACTTTGAATTCCCACTTTAGTTAACAACCCTGTGTTTTTCAAAGCAAAGCATGTTCAATTTGTTACCTTAATAGTAAAGCTCCACCTGTTTAATCAGGCGGCTTTACTTTCATTGACTACAACATCAGAATATATCGAAGGTTCACAATTACAGACATACACAGGGAGAATCATTTAAATAAGCATTAACCAATTATTTCAACTGAAACAAAGAGAATTAAACAAAATGCAGACTCGCCATTTAATTTGTTCCTGTATGACATTTTGTGCCTTGAGAATATTCTTAAATGCCAGAGAAATTCACTATGCAAGAAATTGTGTTAAACAAAACAAAAAAACCTCCAAAACAGAACAGTAAATAAAGTGGGTTATTCTTTTCACAAAAATAATTGATGAATTAAACGCAGATTTGTAAAACTGAAGTAGAAACTATTATGCTATATTTACACAAGTATTTTGGGCAAAATATTATTTAATTTAAAAACCACAGCTCATTCTTTAAAAAAAATTAACCCTTAAATCTCCCCCATTTTTTTTAAATAATAAAAAAAAAAATGTAATTGTGTTCTGAAAGATAAATTATAAAATCTCCATTGTAGTGTTTATAATGCTAAATTTAATGGGAGAAACTATTTGGCATGCAGTGTCTCTAAAAAACATTTTGGATTTAGGACTTCACACCTATTAAGCACAGGTATTGATTTTTAAAGCATAACTTAATCACTGTCTCCCATTTGCTTAAAACGCATTAGTTGGTTAAATGCACCTAAATTATTCAATGTGATAAACTGTGTTTACCATCCCTGTATGTTTTTGTGATCTATTGGCAAATAAAATTGTTATAAATGGGATCGACTTCACCTTTATGAGCAAACGAGCTGTGTTCAGGATTAGATACACTTTCTACATGTTGGGGGGAATTTTTTTTTTTTTTTTAAATTGGGAGGAAAATGCCTCCTATGTTGACTATAGATAGATTAACATTTTAACAAGATTACAATCACATCAGAATAATACCTTATTACAATGTTAAAATGAGGATTGCCCTATAGTTTGAAACATGCTGCTGTAAGGAAATCAGTTACCTAATCAAAGCTGCTCTTTTGGGATTCGTCCATGATCAGTCCATTGATTTCAATGTTGTTGCCTTTAACCCCTTAAGGACACATGACATGTGTGACATGTCATGATTCCCTTTTATTCCAGAAGTTTGGTCCTTAAAGGGTTAAACATGGACAGATTTATTCACTAAACTCTGAATGTTGGAGAATTAAATCTGAGTGGAAAAATTAACAATAAAGTGAGAATTTAAAGTGAATTTAAAACTGAAGGTTAAAATAGCAAAACTGGAGAAATTCTCTAAGTCATCAATGCTTTCGGTTTCAGCTATTCTGGCCTTAAAGTTGAAATTCTTCAAAATATGCAAAGATTTGAGGCTAACAAGTGCCCAGGTGTATCAGTGAAAATTAATCAGACATGGGATAGGTCATTGTATTAAAGCAGATTACAACATTCTCAGCTGTTTTGTGGGTAGTTTTTGAACATTGCTAATGCTGATAGAATACTAGATCACACATGGTGTATACAGCATCAGATACAATGCAATGAATAGGACGTGCCAGTTAAATGGACATAGATCATGCAAATTAAAAAAAAGTATCATCTGATCACTGATTTATTTTGTTAATTAATAGAAAGTGCCAATATAGAAAAGCATTTTTAGGAATTTGTGTTCTTAATACAATTATTCTCCCAGGGCCCCTGTCTATTCCCCGGGCTCTAGTCCCTGGGCTCCTGAGCTCCATTCACTGTCATTTTATTGTTAATCCTGATCTGCTCTCATGCTGTATTCTGAGTCGCACTCAATTCCAGCAGCCACCTGGTGCTCCGGAGCAGGACCAGCAATCCCACAACGACAAGGCAATGAAAGAAATTCTCCAGGCACTCAAGGTGTTAAAGCCGCAGGCAGTTTTAATGAAACAAAGAAGAACAGCAACGTTTTAACCTACTACGAGGTCTTTGTCAAGCTCTAATACCGGGAATGAGACTTGTTTGTTATACACATCAATACATGTAACATTAGAATAAAAAAAATTTAAAAAGGCAAAACATAAAACCAATATTCCAAATATTTCATTCCAGCATTTGTTCAGATCATGTTTACAATATGTATATATTTTATTCTGTTGTTGCGGATCAGTACTTTCCCTTCTGTGTGTTTGAACTCAAAGATAATACCATCAAACACGGCAGAAAATGAAAGGAAGTGAGAAAAAAACATGATAAGCCATGACAGCACTGCTTGTACAACCTTACTTGCTGTTCCTGACTCATTTAAGTGAGAGATGTATTCACTAAACTCCACACTACTGGGAATTTAAACTCAAATCACAAAATATGAGCTAAAATATGCGAAAATCTCCAACTTTGGTATACTCACAGTGTGGTTACATAGTTACATAGCTGAAAAGAGACTTGCATCCATCAAGTTCAGCCTTCCTCACATATGTTGTTGCTGTTGATCCAAAAGAAGGCAAAAAACCCAGTCTGAAGCGCTTCCAATTTTGCAACAAACAAGGAAAAAATTCCTTCTTGACCCCAAAATAGCAGTCAGACATCTCCTTGGATCAAGCAGCTATTACCCCACTAATTAGAAATTATATCCCTGTATGTTATGTTTTTGCAAGTATTTACCCAATTGCAGTTTAAACATCTGTATGGACTCTTCAGGCAGAGAATTCCATATCCTTATTGCTCTTACTGTAAAAAAAAACCTTCCCTTTGCTTCAGAGTAAATCTCCTTTCTTCCAGCCTAAATGTGTGACCGTGTGTCCTGTGTATAACCCTGTTTATGAATAGATTTCCAGATAATGGTTTGTACTGGCCCCGAATATATTTGTATAATATTATTATATCCCCCCTGGGGCACTGTTATTCCAAATTAAAGAGATTTACATTTTTAAAACCTTTCTTTATAGCTAAAATGCTCCATTCCTTTTATCAATTTTGTAGCTCATCTCTGCACTTTTTCTAGTGCCATGATATACTTCTTTAGAACAGGTGCCCAAAATTGCACAGCATGTTCAAGGGTCTTACCAATTATTTATAAAGAGGCAAAATTATATTTTCACTCCGAGAATTTATGCCCCTATTTATACATGACAAAACCTTACTGGCCTTTAGTGATGTCGCGAACATGAAATTTTCGGTTCGCGAACCGCGAACGCAAACTTCCGCCATAGACTTCAATAGGCAGGCGAATTTTAAAACCCACAGGGACTCTTTCTGGGGGGTGGGGGCCATAAAGATAATGAGGGGGGACCTACAGTCCTCCCCCTCTCTGGCCCCCACCCCTGTGCGGCGGGTGGGGGCCCTAAAAATAACAATAAGGGGGGACCTACTGTCCCCCCCGGCCCCCACCCCTGAGCGGTGGGTGGGGGTCCTAATAACAATAAGGGGGGGACCTATTGTCCCCCCCGTCCCCCACCCCTGAGCGGTGGGTGGGGGCCCTAAAATTAACAATAAGGGGGGGACCTACTGTCCCTCCCGGCCCCCACCCCTGAGCGGTGGGTGGGGGCTCTAATAATAAGGGGGGGACCTATTGTCCCCCCCAGCCCCCACCCCTGAGCGGTAGGTGGGGGCCCTAAAATGAACAATAAGGGGGGGGACCTACTGTCCCCCCCCGAGCGGTGGGTGGGGGCCCTAAAATGAACAATAAGGGGGGGGAACTACTGTTCCCCCCTGCCCCCACCCCTGAGCGGTTGGTGGGGGCCCTAAAATGAACAATAAGGGGGGGACCTACTGTCCCCCCCGGCCCCCTCCCCTGAGCGGTGGGTGGGGGCCCTAAAATGAACAATAAGGGGGGGACCTACTGTCCCCCCCCCGGCCCCCACCCCTGAGCGGTGGGTGGGGGCACTAAAATGAACAAATAAAAAACCACCTGCAATTAGGCTAAGAACACTCTGATTGGTGGGTTTAAGCCAATCAGAGTGCTCTTTGTCATTTTACACAGCGTGGGAAAATTCAAAAGAACTTTCCCACACTGTGTAAAATGACACAGAGCACTGTGATTGGATGGCTTGAAATCCATCCAATCACAGTGCTCTGTGTCATTTTACACAGCGTGGGAAAATTCAAACTTTCCCACGCTGTGTAATTTTACAGCACTGTGATTGGATGGATGTGATGGAAAGTTCAATTTTGCCATCCAATCACAGTGCTCTGTCATTACACAGCGTGGGAAAGTTCAATTTTCCCACGCTGTGTAAAATGACACAGAGCACTGTGATTGGATGGCTTGAAAGCCATCCAATCACAGTGCTCTGTGTCATTTTACACAGTATGGGAAAGTTCTTTTGAATTTTCCCACGCTGTGTAAAATGAGCTGTCTATAACTATTCCAAAATCCTACTCATGTCTTGTTATCCCTAATTCACTACCATTTAGAGCGTAAGTTGCTTGTGCATTCTTGACCCCAAAGTACATAACTGTGCAATTCTCTACATTAAATTTAATTTGCCATTTTAGTGCCCAGTCACCCAATCTATCTAAATCCCTCTGCAGAAAAGCAGTTTTCTGCTCACATTTTATTACAAAGTTTTGTATCATCTGCAAACACTAAAACATGGCTTTCAATGCCTATTTCAAGATCATTTATAAATATGTTAAATAAAAGTGGTCCCAAAACCAAACCATGAGGGACACCACTTACCACTTTTGTCCAGTTTGAAAATGTACCATTAATGACAACTCATTGTACTCTATCCTTAAGCCAATGTTCTACCCAAGAACAAGAATATTCATCTAGACCAATTTCTTTTAGTTTGAAGACTAACCTATTGTTCAAATGCCTTGGCACAATCCAAATAGATCACATCCACTGCAACACCCTGATCTATACTTATACTTATTTCTTCGCAGAATTAGGTTAGTTTGACATAACCTATGTTTCATAAAACCATGCTGATTATTGCTAATAACAAAGTTTTTGCCAATTAATTCCTGAATATTATCCCTTAATAGACCTTCAAATATTTTCCCAGTCACAGAAGTTAAGCTCACAGGTCTATAATTTCCAGGCAAAGATTTTGAACCCTTTTTAAATATAGGAATGACATCTGTCGTACTCCAATCCTCTGGTACAATACCTGAAACAAAAGAATCTTGAAATATTAAATACAGAGGTTCACTTATTTCCGCACTTAGTTTCTTAAGTACTCGTGGGTGAATACCGTCAGGCCCCGGAGCTTTGTTTACATTCATTTTCTTGTTTCGAGTCATCCAGTCACGAATTATCTGCAAGTGTTTTGCAGCAATCATTTGCATATTTCTTGCCATAGAATCCGCAATACTGAAGAAAAATAGTTATTTAAAATTTCTGCCTTTTCCTTGTCTTTATTAACTAACAGACCCATGTCTGTTTCCAGTGTACCTATACTTTCATTTTTTGTTTTTTTAGAATTGATGTACTTGAAAACATTTTTGGGGTTGGTTTTGCATTCTTTTGCTATCAATTTCTCATTTTCTAGTTTAACCACTTTAATTGCCTTTTTCCTGGCATTATTGGCTTCCTTATATCTTATATAGGATGCCTCTGATTTGTCCAAATTTAAATGCTTTAAATGCCCTTTTCCTATTTTTAATCTCTTGTTTTACTTCCCTACTAAGCCACATTGTTTCAATGTGTTTCTTTTATATTTATTACCCAATGGAACATTCTGAGAAATGTATCTTTCTAATATTTGTTTGAAGAGGTTCCATTTATCCTCATTGTTTTTTTCACTAAGGTGTTTATGCCAGTTAATATATTTTAGAGCTGCCCTAATCTTATTGAAATTGGCTTTTTTTTAAATTATACGTTTTAGTATACCCCACATGCTTTTGCTTTTTTGAGTTTATTTGAAAAAAATACCATATTGTGATCACTATTTCCCAAATGCTCCCCTACTTGAATATTGGTCAAAAGATCAACATTGTTTGTTATAACAAGATCCAGACAAGCATCCTTTCTAGTTGGTGCTTGTACCAGTTGTGACATAAAGGTGTCATTTAACATATTCAAAAACCTGATTACCCTTGCTGAAGTACTAGTCCCTCTATCTCAATTTATGTCCAGGTAATTAAAATCTCCAATAATTAACGTGCTATCAAGATTTGCAGCTTTCCAATTTGCTCTAACAGTTGTTCTTCCCAATTAATATTTACATTAGGTGATTTATAACATATCCTGACCAAAAATTGATTTCCCTTCAATTGCCCCAAGCAGATATCTACCCATAAAGCTTCCAAATTTTCCTTGTCACGCTCCACATGCCTAAGATTTGACTTTAACTCATGGTTGACATACAAACATACCCCACCACCTTCTTGTTTTTCCTATCCTTCCTAAATAATGTGTACCCATTTGAGTTAACTGCCCAGTCACGTGTCTCATCCCACCATGTTTCTGTTATGCCTATTATATCATATTGTTTAGTGTATGCTATTGCCTCTAGTTCCCCTATTTTATTTTATTTATTTAGGCTCCTTGCATTAGTAAGCATACATTTAATTATCATTAGTCATTTGTACTTTTTGTGAATTGTTATCAATATTACATAACTCTGTTCTGAGATTGTTACTACCCCATCTCCATCCCCCTTATACTGAGCTAAAGCCCATCTCCTTCCTGTCCTATCTCCATTTTCTAGATTGCTATGACCCTACCCCCCTACTACTAGTTTGAAATCTCATCCAACCCTCTAGCCATCCTATCCCTCAGCACAGCAGACCCTCTTCCGTTTAGGTGCAATCCATCACGGCTTTACAGGTTGTACCCAAGTGCAAAATCGACCCAGTGCTCTAGAAACCCCAAACCCTCTTTCCTGCACCAAGACTTCAGCCACGCATTGACCTCTCTAATCTCCCCCTGCCTTTCTGCTGTAGTGTGCGGCACAGGTAACGTTTCAAAAATTATTACCTTGGAGGTATTTTTCTTTTGCTTACTTCCTAGTTCCCTGAACTCATTCTATAGGACCTTCCATTTTCCTCTGACTATGCCATTGGTTATTTTAGCCTCACATTTCCCGGTTAGAATGCAGCAAGATTTCACAAGTTGGAATTCAGAGAATTTTGTGGGTTACTTGTCCTACGATGGTAATGCACTTGTCCTACGTCCTTGCTCCGGCTGATAAAAGGGTTCTATTATCATATGAATTCAAATTACCATAGAGAGACAAACACAAATATAAATATTACCAGCAACTTGCTCTAGGTTTATATGTATTTTGGTATTAATCTTGGATATAACCTGCCAAAGGCCAGTGTCATTGTAGACATTTGGATAATGTCACCACCACCAGGGACTTCTCTAGTAAGAAGTCAGTTTAAAGCACTGTCGTGGCTCACTTAGAACCACATGACTCCCTCAACACCAGTGTTAATTTTGTTGACTAGCAATTTTAGTCAGATTTAAGCCAACTAAATTTTTTGATATTTAGTCAAGTAAAGCTAAACTAAAACCAATTCAGATGACTAAAATACAAATAACACTAAAATGGCATTTTAGTCAAATGACTATGACTAAAACTAAATAGAAATTTGCCGCCAAAATTAACACTGCACAGAGGGGCCATGGAAGGGGCAAAAAAGACAGAGCAGGGCTTGGGGAGAGAGACACCTAGAGAGGCTGGGAGGAGACAAAGAGGGGCTGGTGAAGGGACAAAAGAGACAGAGGCTTTAACTAAACCCATTCGATTTTAGTTGTGTCGACTAAAATCAACTGGAGATTTAGTCGACTAAAAATACGACTAAAACTAAATTGAAATTTGCCGCAAAAATTAACACTGCTCGAAATAGAATGCACAGTTCGGCATTTACATTTTCATCTATTTGTTAATCTAACACTAACCAAACAGGTTTTTATTTTCCAATAATAAAAAAAATCCAGTTGTGACATTCTCACAATGTAACAATAGGAATTTTCACCTACTTTCAATGAGTCTAGATAAGTCTAGATTAAACAAATGACAAATTGGTATATATGACCTAAATTGCTAAATTTTGTGTTGTTCAAATATAATTTAATTCTTCATCTAACAGGATTATTTACTAAAGTGAGAATTCAAGGTGAATTCAGGGTGAATTACATATTTAAGGCCAGAGTAGCCAAACTGAAAGCATAGTTGACTTAGATAATGTTTCTAGTTTAGCTATATTTACCTAAATTTGTAAATTCACTTTTAATTCACCCTAAATTCTCACTTTAGTGAATAACCCTGTAAATCATGCCAACTGGCACCATGTAGTTATGAAGAGCATATACAAAATGTACAAATCTAATGGCATTAAAGAGGCACTATAGTGTCAGTAACACAAACATGTAATCCTGACACTATAGTTGTAAAACCACTGTTTCGGTGATTGTACCCCTTATCTAGGGTTGGAATGGTGATTTTCTCACCTTTTTCCAGGCTCCATGTGTCTGGTCCGGCCCCTAATCTGCCTCATTGGCTGACATCATCAGAATTAATGAGCTAAGCCAATCACAATGCTTTCCCATAGGAAAGCATTAGATTGGCTCTGAGTGTCAATTCTAATTATCTCAAACAAGGAGGCGGGTGGAGGTGAAGCCAAACGCCAACCTGGCCAATCAGCATGTACTCATAGAGATGCATTGAACCAATGCATCTCCATGGGAAAAGTTGCAGAGCGTGGAGATGCTGAACATCAGTGCTCAACACTGTGCAGCACTGGCCATCTGGAGGTGCTCCTAGGCAATAATCTAAACACTGCATTTTTTCTGAAAATTCTCTTTCTGAAATTTCTCTGAAAATTAAAAAGCCTGCAGGGACTGACTAAATTCTCAAGAACAACTACAATAAGCAGTAGTTGTTCTGGTGACAATAGCGTCCTTTTAAATGCAAGATACCATTAATGTTCTGTTTTTCATGTAGTCTTGCAAATGTTTAATTGTAAGTCAATATTTAGCACCACAATATCAATTTCCACCAACTGTAATGTTTCCTCGAGAGCAATGTTACATCCTTAAGAATTAGCTCTAATTCCAGCTTTAAACACATCCACAATAACTCAATACCCTATGCAATGAAAGCTAAAATTCAGGAGCACTTGGCATCGGGGTTGGGTTAACATAGGAGCTAGCAGAGCTGAAGCTCCAGGCTCATGCCCATAGATTATGCTAATTAAATTTTTTTAAAAAAAATGTAATTTTATTTATTTTTTTACTACTCTTCAGAGTAATCTTAGGAGGGATTCAGGGGGGCAAAATTTGTGTGGACTGGATGATTATGACCTACTGAAAAAGGGACCTTGCTTGCATAAGTGCTTTATGGGTGAAGAGTATCCCATTTAAAAGACACAATTATACAGGGCATTATTTGGATCTATGCAGTGGTACCCTATGATTGTTTTTTTTGTTTTGTTTTTTGTTTTGTTTTCTATGTAACATGTTTTGAGAATGTTTTCCCCCCGCATTTTGTGTACTGTTTCCTGAGATGTTGAGATGATAGAAGGTAATCCACAGTAGTTGAAAGCTGAACCAGGTACTGAGCTGCTCAATTACCAAAATGTTTGCTAGTTGCTAAGAACTGTATTGATTTTTTGTTTGTTTGTTTGTGTGTTCCTCAAGTAACAATCTGGGGAACAAAAAGTGCAACAAGAGCAGGGCTTAGTAATGAAAACCAAAATACACTTTTTGTAATTGCAATGGCATTTTAACTTTAATCATTAAAAAAACTAAATCTTACTTAGATTACAGAGCTAGTGCATGTTGCCACCCCTTAACCTCACTTAGCAGTCTTGTGGCAATGCTGCACTGTACCACACCAATTATTTACTACTTTCATGAAAAAAGCGTTATTTGCAATCAGATCAGCATAGTGTGTTTACTTTAGATGTTCTTGTCTCGTGCAGGTAAAACAAAGTAATTAAACTCCTAAATGGCAGAGAAATGAGCGGTGAGACTGTGGGGTACATGATCTGTACACTAAAATTGCTTCATTAAGCTGAAGCTGTTTGGATGGATAGAGTGTACTCAAATTAGTGCCATCAGTCCAAACACTTGTACTGTTTTTAATTCCGAAGGTAGTGTTGCCCTCAGGGAACCCAATAGAGTCTGCTATCAGACTCTATTGGCCCCTTAGATGTATTCAAAATCTAATTATCAGAGTTTTTATTCAGGATCAGGAGAACCATGTAAGATTAAATAAAACATAATTAAGGTTTGACACCAAAAGGTTGCATATCATTTTGTTCTCCGTATTCTGAATAAAACTCCTTCCTATTTGCACTATTCTGTGAAGCCTTTTGGAATTTGATTTTGAATACTTGTACTGCTTTTGTTCAGTGCAAATGTATGTATAATGTATGCCCTTACATAGAAAACCCCTAATATTGTCCTAATTAACAGAGATCTAGAACCAAGCTATTCTATCACACATCTATCATAAACTATGTATTGCAATCCTATATTCTATATTTAATGACAATGTAACCGTGCATAGAAAAGTTTGAAATACTGGAAATACTCAGCCACATAAGTTACCTTTTGTCAAATAGAACAAAAAATTACGAGCTCATAATGGAAAAATCAATAATCAATAAATATTTTATAGACATAATTCTTCCAAATTTCAAACTCATTTACACTCAATTAAATTACAATAACTGTTTCCGATGCTATTTATTGGCCATGACCAGAAAAGATTCTTCATTATGAATTCCAAGCTTTACAAAATGTGCTATCAAGCCCTCATTATCACTTATATAAATGGAAGAAAGCCATTGAGCAAATAAGCACTTAAAATACCATACCCAGAAGGGAAAATAACAAGATAATAAGGGACGAGGGAAGCGTGGATCATCATTAATATAGATTTTCTTGTTATGTATTCTCTCATTTAAAAGCAGACACCCTGGAGTATTTGGGAATTCGACTATGCATAACTTCTCATTTTGCCTTTGACATTAACATCAAACTTACTCCTCTCACAACACTTTATATCAGAGCTGATTGTAATGACCCAGAGCAAAGCTAATGTAAAACAAGACCCACTAGCAATCATTTGAGGCATGTGCTATTTCCCCTGACCTAGGGGACAGAGTTATTGATTGATAGCATATCCTCAGGGGATAATTACAACCCAACCATAGGGGAAAGCTATCATGTTCCATATAGTGATATTGTACAGAATACTAATGCATCATCAACACAAAAAGCAAACACAAACAAACTTCAGAACCAAAATTTAATAGATTTTTCTGTTTCATTTGAAAAATGTATGGGGAAGGTTTGCTATAACGGAACGCTGTGATGTGCAGAGATTAGCTATGTTAAAGGGAAACTGTTACATTTCTAGTTATATGTTATGAGGTAGTATGGTAGTAAATCCGGTAGTGTGGGTCATTTTTCCGTTTCATCTTGAGGCCACATTGATGTCTGGTTACCTGACCCATCCACCTGTGCTTGTACGGTCCGATGTTATATTATGGGTTATTCTGGCGCCATACTAGATTCACGATACTGTTCATTTAGAGGAATGAGAATCATCAGTGCTACATAAACTCTCACATTTTGGCATCTCCGTTATGGTACCAGCAGACAAGTGTTTAGTCCTACCTGCGTCAGTATGATACTCGGACTGTACATTACTCTGCTATAGTTTTTGTATACCCAAGAGTGTGTTCTTTAGATTCTTGAGAATCTTCTGGGTTTATTTTGACTCAGGTCTGATTCCCAGTAACCCGGAATATCTCTCATTTTGTTGACCTACCCAAAAGTTAGATATCAGCTTGTTCGAGACTATCCTTTGTGGTTTGTAGGTGAATTTTATCTAATTATAGGCACTGTGACAGGAATATGCTTTTGTCCTGTTTTTCTGTGCTATCTTATAGAAAGGTGCCATAGATCTACGTTTGAATGTTGAGGTCTTACATTATCCTGAAACTTGCATGTGGTCCTATACTTTTATACTTTCTCTTTATTAAGATAATACATGAGTTTATCTTCGTTTGTATTGTAATAAATATTAATGGACCCCTAAAAGAACCCAGACCACCTCTTCTCAATGACGTGGTGTAGGTGCACTGTCCCTTTAGCTTTAACCCTGTAATTTTAATCATTGCCATTTTGTAGAAACTGGAATGTTTTCATTGTAGGGTTTAGCCACTAGAAGCGCTTACACTGCGAGAAAAGAATCAGACTAGGTTCTCAATCGAATGCTGCTCCAAGTGATAATTTGCCACGCATGATACTAGCCTCCAAATACTTCCCTATGGAAAATCATTACATTGGCTGAGATCATCAGTATTGGGAGGTGGAGCTCCCATGGTAAGACCAGCATGGTTAGGGAATAACGGTAAGTAAAACCTTTTCAACACTTAGGGGGGTGAGGAGCAGACTCGGAAGTAGGTTGGGAATATACTATAGTGTTAGGATTACATAGTGTTAGGATTACATGTTCGCATTCCTAATACTTTAGTGTTCTTTTACTTTCCAGTTCACTAAATGCCAAATTAATGTTATTAGGTGTGGCTTAACAACTGTGATGCCTACACATATCATGTTATGAGGAACAGTGGTTCATTTATGATCGTTTATATGAAGCTTCCCAAACCTTTAGAAGAATATTAAAGGAGAAAAACATTGCAGAGGGTAATGGTAAAAAGAAATGTTTGGCTATTTGGAATGTCAGTGAAGTTAAAAACTGTTTTAAGGTACTTGACAGTGGAATTTGAATTGTCCTATCCTCAGGTGGGAATGAAAGCAGTGTCTCCAAAAATGTCACAATCATCTTCTGCTGGTAACGATTCTGAAGTTAGAAGTCATTAATACCAGGCAAAAACACAACTGTCATGGTCATTCAGGTGATCTCAAGAATACAAGTTCAAGATCCAGAGTTAAATAGACCAATCATCAATTGTTTAGGTTTAATGACATTAATTGCACATGTCCTTAAATCAAGGGAGCTGTTTGTTGTGTTCTTCTCATAAGCAAAACCATTTGCTAATTTTAACATATTGGTTGAAAAGTGCTTTCTCTGACTTAATTGGCAAAAAACTGTTCACTTAATGTGTTGATAAATTTTATTCCAGGTGATTGTGGTCATTTAAGCTACATTGGTTAACATAATGTATAGGGTCCTTTTTTGTCAAACCAATACTGTTAGATAAACTTTCCAACTGATTCCATACTGTTAGATAAACTTTCCAAATTATTTTTCTACAACAGTTTCCATATTTTTTAATATTGACTTCTATAGGTAAATAACTTGGGAAGTTTTACTAACCGTATTGAATCGTCTGGATAGCTTATTAAATCAAGGTCATTGTCAGGTTTATTCACTCAAGTGAGAATTCAAAGTGAATTTTTAACTTAAGGCCAGAGTAAGAGAATTCAAAGCATAATGGACGTAAAGGATTTTAACCTTAAACTTGAGATCCACTTTGAATTCACCTTGAATTCTTACTTTAGTAATTAACCCTATCGTCTGGCGGCGGCATGAAGCTGTTCAAGACCTAGGCTGGCGATGATTACTAATACATCACCGGCTGGCAGGGCTGGCAGGGCCGGTGCAAGGAATTTTGGCTACACAAAGATCTTACCCTCTCTAGTGTATTTTATCCCCCCTTAGTATGTCTTACATCCTCTTGTGTCTCTTATAACCCTCCTTGTGTATCTCTTTCTTTCCCCAGACCCTTTGTGTGTCTCCCCTCCATTCTTTTTTCGTGTCTCTATCTCCCCCCCAGCCCCTTTCTGTGGATCTCTCCCCTCAGCGCATTTTGTGTTTTTTTACATGCAATATAGACATAGATATATAGCAACACACAACCATACAGGCACTCAGTCACAGAGATATGCAGGAACACAATCAAACAAATACAGGCACACAGTTATACAATCTACACATACAGGTACAATGTCATACAAACACTGACATACAGACACCCACAGAGAAATTCAGACACTGTCATACAGACACAGGCATACAAAGACATACATTACACAGGCTTATAGTCATACAGATACAGGCATACAGAGCAGGGGCGGATCTAGAGCCTATTCTCGGGAAAAGCATGTAGTAGAAAAGTTAGAGCATGTAGTAGGGGTCTAGGGGCTGTAGTGGAGGGTATGAACTGTAATTTGGGGGTTAGGAAATGTAGTGTGGGTGATAGGGACTGAAATAGCTTGATGGCTACAATTTGGGAAAGGGGCTGTGTTGTGGGTGATGAGGGTTGCAATCGGGGAGCTGTAGTAGGGGTTGTTATGGGGCGGTGGTGGGGGAGCATGGGGCTGAGTAAGGAGGGTCAGGGCTGAGCAAGAGGGGTGAGGAAGAGGGCTGAGGAGGGGGATAAAAAAAACAAAACTAAAAAAACTAAAGTATATTCCCCCCCTCCTCTGAGTCTTACCTAAGGTCAGGGAGGGGTGGGCAGGAGCCAGAAGCCAGCAGGCAGGATAAGGAGCAGCATACAGCAGTCAGTGGGAGAAGAGCAGTGAAAGTCACCCCCCTCCTCCTGACATCTTCAGGAGAGGCCAGCCGACTTCACTGGCTCCAGGCTGCAGGGAAAGTGAGGTAATGTGAAAAATCTGAGTCCTCACCAAGATTCAGGGGATTCTGATTTTTGCACGCTCCTCCTCTGGCGCCCTGAGGTGGCTGCCTGTACCACCTTATGGACGCACCAGCCCCGCTAGCTTGATAAAAGACTGATGCATTTTTAAATATCACTCACATTTTTATAGTCACTTGAGGAAATCTTCACTTGGAGGTAATTCCAGTGCAAATAAAGAGTTATTTGAATGTGGCGCAGCCAGAATCATAACCGAGAAATCACTGCCTGGTATGTTTTCAAGCAAGAAAAGAACGCTTGGAGGCCTTTTGTAAATGTTTGCAAGGCATGTGTGCTACATAGAATCTAAAATATATCGGTTTTAAATTAATATAACCAGCAACAATATAGTTATATTTTTTGTTGTTCTCACATACGCCCCAGAAAATATAATTTTAATAATAAAAATGAAAAAAAAATAATCCTGCGCAACTGTAATATTAAATTAAGCAATATCATCAGCAATACGTTAAGGCATAATGGCCTCCATTTGCATGTGCAGTTTCACTTATTGCATTTCTTTTGTCGAGCATACAGCAATATAAACACATTAGGCGGAATGTGTACAGCTAATTTACACAGCTTGCATGTTCCCCAAGTCCTAAGTAAATTAGCATTTTATTACTGTCGCTTTCACTATATCATCCTTTATTTTCTGTTGATGATTTCAGCTGTGCCGTCTAACTCTCTAAAGGGTCACCTCAAGTTATTTTTGTGGGGGGAAGGTGCGTGTATCACTTGCACATTTCACTTTTGTTCTTTTTTTCTTTCTTTTTTTTTTTAGCAATATTTGTTGTCGACATAGTTTTACAACAAAAGAGAAAACAGGTCTTTACAATACCACATAAGATCAAATGTGTATTCCTATGCATTTAACCTAAACCAGAGAATTTCCATCTTTCAATGATCAATTGTCAGTCACATCTCCAGAGCTCTTAATGGTTGTGTCCATCTTTTAAATATGAATGTTTGCAAAATATCTGTGGCTGTTTGACTGTATAGAACCCCTGTCCCCCTCATATCCCTGAGTCAAGGATTTTGGGATTACCAAGTTGTATCTAAGATGTTTTTAGAAAGAAAAAAAAAACACCTAAGACACAACTGTGTAATCCTTAAATCCTGGATTGGTAGAGGGCGTGAGGGGTGGTTTGGGAACCCCCTGGTCTACAATAAACAAGAATATCGTGCATGGAATGATTCCCAACACTCAAGGACATGAGGGGGAGGGGGCTTCTATACAGTCAAACAGTCACAGATATTTTGCAAACATTTATATTCAAAAGATGGACACATGAGACCTGGTTTGATAAGCCCTGCTCTAGTACCTCTAAAGCCTAGTTAGCTTTAAGTATCAAAAAAAGTACCTGAGTTTAGAATCTAGAAATGAGAGCATAGATAACTGAACACAACAAGGCAGAGTTAGAGAAAGAAAGATGAGCTAGAGAATGGCACAAAACCCCCTACCCACATGTGACCATCTAGACTAGTCACCTCGGGCAGTTACTCTCATTGGAACTTTAGCAATCGCATAGTCCCACAGCTTTCCCCTGGGTGGGCTACATAAACTATGGGAGCCAAATATTATGGATTGTCCTTTCCTTGCCATATTGATCAGCTGTCATTGCCTCAATCTTCCTGATAGCTTCCATTTTAGCAATACATAGTTCCAAGTTCGGCTGGGCTTTGCATTTCCAGAGAGCTGGGATCAGTGTTCTTGCTGTTTTAAGAAAGTGCCTCATGACTTTTTTTTTTTTTTAATTGGAACTAGACAAGGGAACATGATTAAGCAGCATAGCTGATGGGTTAAACAGCCAGCTTTCTCCCACTGTTTGTCTCGTGTACCTGGTGCCAATATGGCCTAATTTGTTTTTGCCAAGATCACCATATGTGGAGGAGCATACCGATGTCTTGACCACATATCCAGCAAGTGTTAGCCATTCCAAATGGAGCATGCGATACCACCTTGACATAAGTTTGTAGTTTGTCTTCTGTATTGCTGAACTGAAGGACAAACAATTGGACAGAGTAGAGAAGTAAGGGAAGAAAGTTTCTAGGGTACAGTTGTGTAGAATAATTGTTATCCAAATGTCCAAATACTTGATAACCTCGGGATACCATTTAACTGGGAGATACACTTTCAGCCTCCCTGCCACTATTGAGGGAACTCTGATTAGTTCAATTTCACGTTCACCTGGGCTCCATATTCAGAAAAAGGCTACATTAGATTTGGGATTATAATCATCAGTCGCACATTTTACTAACATTTGCTTGCCCTTGTTGCTTTTTCTTAAAACTTATTTTCTTTCTTGTAGACTGTTTTGCCAACCTTTCTCCTAATTGTGCTTCAATATGAGTCAGCCAGGTTGGTTAAGGCACAAAAGGTCGTTACAGGCGGGGTTAGCTCACCCTTTCATCTTTGCTAAGATTTGAGAAAGCCAGTACCAGTGAATTGCATAGTAATCTGTAATGCATGTTGTATTTGAAGACGAGAAAATGTTTAGACGTTATTCCAAATTGCAGCGAACTGAAAACCGCATTGTAAAATTTAAACTAAACTACTCAATTTACTGCTTCATATGGCTGATGGGCCACACTGTGACCATTCTCAAATTAGTTTAAAAGGTTCTTATACTTTACGTGAGACAGTCTGCAATATTTATATAAACACAATATTAAAATAAACATAATCCCTCCAAAAGAAAGCTATCAACGCAATGGAACCATCAGGCACTTAGTGAATCCAACATCTAAAGAAACTTGAAGTAACTGTAACCACATTCATTATAAGAAACAAACAGGTAATGTGTGGAGTAAAACTTTAACCCTCCTAACCACCATTGTACAAAACTTCACCGAGTGTTAAGGTTCTTAATTTTTTTATAATTTTTTTAATATTTATTTTTGTAATCACATTATAACATAGCAAATCCAGTAATATTACAATTGCATGTATGCACAACATCTACAGTATAAAGGTACCTTGAAGAAAACAAAAACATACTACTATATCCATACAGAGCACACCTGTCACCTATTTGCATCATCAATAAATTTGTCTGTCTGTAAACATCAAACGAAAAAAGATGGAATGAAACAGATGCAGCCGAAAAACACCTTGATCAAAACAGCTCTCAATTCCTCCTGGCTGCGGTATGAGAGGGAGGCATGGACCGCACACGTCCTACCTGTGGGTGGTAACGACGTGTGACGAAACACATGCACCAGTTCTTTACCCGCCAATTTCTATAGTATTTAATCATCAACAGGGAACCCAGGAACATCGACTCTACCTACCCGGTTGAAGAAGCCACGCTTTTAGTGGTGAAACGCGTTCCGGTTTAAGACATTGCTGCCTATTTTATTTTATTTATTTTATAGATTGTTATAATAAATTTATTTTTTACACTACGACCCTGGTTCCCGCATTTCATCTTCCACAGATGGGAGTGCAGTCCCAATCTGCACAACGCCTAACTATTGAGTCATATCTTTTGACTCCATATTTGTGAGTACCCATTTGGGATTTTTTATTGTATATTCTATTAGTACCAGCAATACTGCGCAATCGTTTGTACATTTATTCTCCCCACAGAATAAAATCCACATCAGCAATAGAGGTGGGTTGCCTATACGGACCCAGAAATGATTCAAACCAGAGCTGGGTCTATAGCTCTCCGTTTGTGAGTGCATATACATTTCATTCATACTATACCACTCTGTCATATATGGTCTCTGCCATGTCTAATTGTCTCTTGTAGATGCCTAGAGATTTAACAGATAACCACAATTCTCCTCCTATTGAATTAAAAGGTGATTAATTCATTTATTCATTTATATAAGCGCTACATTCCCTCTTTTTTTCATTTGTATATTGTACTTGTGACATTGTAAGGAATCACATGAATGTATAGCAGCTAATTATAATATTATTATCCACATATGTTTGTAGATTAGGATTCCTAAAAAATAAGCACTGGTCCTTATCTGTATTTGTCTGGAAACATCAGCCTGTGAGGAACTCATGAAGTCCGCAAAAACTCTATTTTTTTTATTTTTATTTTTTTTGTGAGCGCAAGACAGCCTATAAGTGTACAAAAGGATTAAGAAATGTTTCATGGCTGGCACTCTGCCTATCAAATCATACTGCAAAATCCACTTTCACATGCCCACTGGTCTTGGCACAACCAATTATATGTTAGAAGAACTGAGAAACGGATATTAAGAAACATTTTAAATTGCTATTTATTTTATTCAGGCACAGTTAGTATTGAGCAAGCAAATCACAAAACTCTTTGTGATCCCAATCTTCGTGGTTCAACACAACAGCTAAATATAACTAAAAACCAGCTTTATATGAATCAAATATACTGATTCTATTATAACCTAATAGCACAATCTTTCTTTTACCAATAAAGTGCAAATTGTTTGACATTGTTTTCCACTAAACATAGTCTATTTCACCTTTTCTAAGTATGTCACAGGTAGCAGCAAGCAACTTCCCAGTGTCTATAAATCAACAGTTTCTCGGATTATCATCCAGCATATTTTACTTGAATTTCATGTTGTAGTTTAACTGTAGTTTAACTGTTAAAAATCATTAAGCACCCACAGAGGTCGATATATTCTCAACGCCATCATTTGATTTAAACATACTCAACCTATCATGGATTAATGATGTGGCACTTTCAATGACAGTGTACAGCAAATAGTCAAAATAAAAATATATTTTAATTCGCTCAAGTTTATATCAATAAAACATTATGCTTTCCTTCCTTTTTCAGACAATTTTTTACACTTACAGGGTCATCTATCCGAAGTTTCTTCGAAGGAGGTCCTCCATCCTCAGGGTGTAACATATAGTAAAGTCGAACTTTGTTTGCGTGTTTCTTGCTCTGAAACAAAGAATGAGATGTAAGATGTGTGTTAACAAGAAATCCCTTAATCAGTGCCTTTATGCAGAGAAATTCATTGCCTTGCAAGATGCAAAGCAAACATCTGTTCATGGAATCCCAAGGTTGTCTTGTCATTCCAACCGAGTGGCTGATTAATCATGTCATTTCGTTCCTCCCCAATACAACATGGAGATGACACGAGCAATGTCTACAATGTGTCTCTAACCGTTTTACTTTTTTAATAGGAAGATGCCCAGTGCCAGTCATGGAACAATGATAATGAATCATGATCAGTCAGAATAATAATATAAAAATAGAAAATGAAGTAAAAAGCTGACTGGTGGCATTAGCACATCTAAGCTTGCCCTCTCTGTACAAGTCTGATTAGTTATTGCTTACAGCAGCCTGCGAGGAGAAGTGGCAGATATGAATAAATAAGTAAATGCAAATGTGTTGTGGAATAAAACAAGATGCATGGAAGAAAGCCAGTAATTAGGGAGTAAAAATTTTGGAGCCAATAATGAACACAAATTTGTTCTTCAAGGCAAGATTGAGTTTTGCACGAACCAATTTATATAAAAGTTACCAGGAAGGAAAGGGATATTCTGAAAAGTAAACTCTGCAAGCTTAAGCAGGAACATAGAACATGATTTGCATTTGTCCTTTATATAAAGGATTGATATTGTAACTCTAATTTAGGAAAGTACTTCTACTTTCAATATATGAAACGTAATGATCGATACGGATCTCATCTAGCATCTAGTAATGAGGACCTTACATTGCCGAGCATGATAAGCTTAGATTGATGATGTACTACAATGTTATCTTAAAGGATGGCTGATTTCACTGATGTAACACCAGGATTTGCAAGTGACATCAGTATCAATTTTAAAGAATATTGATCACACACTGCATTGAAATTGAATTGCCGAGGTTGAAATTGTATTATGCAACTGCTTCTATAGCACATATATTATTTATCTTGTGTATGTATGTTAACATTTTCATTGTATCACAGATAGATTGCCTTTGTAATACAAATGTGTTCAGTCACTGTTAACATACAAATAAAGACAGGTGAACTAATCACTAGACATATGCAATTCGTTTTGGGCCGAATGTAAATTCGAACGAATTTCAGGCAATTCGGACATTCGGATGCTTCCGAATGTCCGACGTGCCAAAGTGCTGAATTTCCAAAGTGCCGAACCGAATTGCTAAAGTCCCAAATTGCCAAAGTTCCGAAGTCCTTCGTATTTCTAAAAAGTGGCAAAACAAGAGAGAGGGAGGGAAAATTATGTGAATGATAGGAGAAGGGGTAGAGGTAGGGGGATGGTTAGGGTTAGGGTTTTTCGAAACCAAACCAAATTTATTTGCCCATGCACATCCCTACAAATCACTTTATCAGCACTTTGTGAATTTGTTCACATTTGTAGCCCCCTGCACAATTTTTAAATAAATCTTTGGAAAAATATTCTTATTAGAGAAGTGCCTTTCTGCTCTTGTTGTTGTGCACTGGCATTTACCTACATTTTTCTTTTCTATAGATACTATCTGGATAATGAACCCAATATGACTCAAGAACCTCTGTACCTTGAACTAATAATTCACCCACTCAAATTGTAATAGTTTCATGCAATTAAGTTTCAAATAGTGCAGTTATCATATTACCCAGAAGTATAAGTCTCTTGTGACCCTCATTCTTGATGTGTGGACCTCCTCTAATAGCAGCGGGCATAGGAAATGTTTTTGTCCTCAGCCAATGAGAGTTTAAATAGTTCTGGGCAACATATCTCCATGTCCTGATGCTCCTGCTTCATTTGAATTTTTTTCTTTAATTTATGTTTATTAGTAGAGTTGAGCGGACACCTGGATGTTCGGGTCCGGCGGGTTCGGCCGAACTTCGGAAAAAAGCCCGGATTCAGGATCGAACTTGACCCCGAACCCGAACAGGTAAGTCTCTACATTTACCTGTCAAAGCACTCTGATTGGTTGGCTTGAAATCCACCAATCAGAAGCTCAATAAAACTAAATTTGTTGACCTTGAAAGGCTGATTTGTCATTATAATGGCCCATACAACTTGGTCTGAAGACATTTTAGGTGGTATATTAACTTATACACATTCTTTCAAGACCTCATGAGTAATGAAACTTTTGTCTGTTCTCAGTGTGTTTCTCATCTACTTTACAAGTTTTAACATCTATTAAATGACTGTATGTATGGCTTAATCCAAGCTGATGTATTAAGATCTTTCAGTACCTTTGGAAAAAAAGCACCATGTAAAAATATTTTAAGAAATAATTCTGGTCTGAGTGCATTCATGTTAAAATGTATTTATAAGTTTAAGATGCACAATGCTCTTGGGTCACCATGACCGAGTCACTGGGCCACTCATTCTCGTTTGGTGCTATGTTTGCAGCAATTTGTAACACATTTTCCTCGAAGGTGCCATTGTAGGTATACCATTTAGCAGTGGCAATCAGGAAACAAGTAATAGTTTTGAAGTAAGGTAGAGGTGTGAAAATAACATTCACACTGTCACTCTGTATAAGATGTGTTCCCTTTGAAATCATTTGTGAAAAATAATGGCTGTGCAAAAATGCCAAAAGTTCAAGGTCTTTCTGACTAAGTGATCAGAGACTCCCTCCTCTGGAGTGACATTAACCGCCTGCTTTCACTCCTCTTCATTCAGTAGCTCTAGAGGGAAATGTGTTCAATGGGTCACTGCAGCACCCCGAAGTCATAAAATATTAATTTGCTGGGAATCTAAGGAAGCTGATTGCATCTGGCTGTCAATTTATGAGTCATACACAAGAGTCATCCTGTCATATATTAAAATTAATCAGAAATATAGATAGACCTACAGGTAGTGAGTATGATATTTGAATGCCAAATATTAATATTTTCTTAGTGACTGATTAAAATATTTTGGGTTAATTCCCGAAATATAATATGAACCTTTTATATAGAATTTTAAAGGTTTACTCTACAAATAATGCTTTCAGTGACAGAGAGATGAGAAAGGATTTAAGAGGTTCCAGTGATGCTGGCGGTGTTTATAATGATGAAAAATGATATGGAAAGGTGATTCACTTTTAAAATATAGTCATTTAAATGTTGAATTTAAAAGGTTACAAGCATTTGTATGATGCAATATTGTTGCCACATTAAAAAGAACACTGCAGCATTATATTGCCATTTATGATTATTCTTCTTATTATTATTGCCATTTATAATTATTTTTATTATTATTATTGCCATTTATAATGTTGACCGCCATCCCAACATAGTGTCCATTGCTGTATACCGCTAAATGCAATTTTGTAATAATGCAGAGTATGCTGGTGTACCCCATCAGTTATATTTATGGGTAGTTTAAGTTTGTGGACTTAAGGGTAAAAAGACAACTGTTACCTCAAAAACATTTTTAACATCATAATTGTTTCATTAAGCATTGACGGGAAATGGAATTTTTTTAATGAAGAGATGTGAATATGAGAAAAACTCATCCCTACTCATCACTACCTTTCGTATAGGATAGGATCGTTCAGCCATAACTGGCATTGTCTCTATGATCTTACCTGCTTCAACCCCATCGGGGAAGACAATAGAGACTGTCAGTTTTCAAACATTGTCTGAACAAAGGCAGATGTTACACACGTCATTCTAGTCATATCCATCCATACCAGCAATGGGAGCTGTGATAAGCTTAAAGTGGCCAGCTGACACCCTCAGACACAGTCACCAATTTCTGCTCAGACTAATACTTCCTCATTAGACCGAGCAGCACAGAGGGGGTGGGCTGCTGGGGATTCTTGATTAGTATTAAAAATGTTTTATTGATGAAAGGAAGACCAGCACCAAGGGACTACTAAACCCACCTCAATGAGATGAAGTGTCCCTTTAAGTTGTCCATTTTTTTATTCTCAGAGATGAAGTTCATCATTCTGCTGTGTTGCCTATCCCACAGTTATATCATCACATCTTCAACTACGGTAGCGGAACTTTTTGGGCCTTTATTTCAATCACATCACTCATTACAGAAAGATAGTCAAGCCATTATTTTAAGTGATTCTAAGAGGTATACAATGTGTCTAGCACCCAGCAAACATATTGGACATAATATACTTATAAGAAAAGTGTTAAATTGCATCACTTAATTTTAGATAGAAATTCACAATTTTAATTCTTCCTAAAGCAAACTTGATGGAATTAACTGTGCTAACATACAATAAATGTGAAACTGACCTGGTTTAGTATATTTGATATGTGAAAATGTTTTGCCGGGGAAGGTAAAACTACAGCATACATAATGACCCAGTAAATCAACAACGAAGGCCAGTGATATTCTAACACAAGTCAGAGGAGTGTTACCAAGCAGAACATTACACAGATTTATCAACAGGCAATGATTATCCTTCTTGGGACATTGAAAACTATCATAAAAGTGGGAATGAACGGTCTCAGAGTTCTTTAATCTGACATTCTCTACCCTCTGTCTCTTCTTCTTCTACCTATCTCTCGCTTCATCTTTCAACCTTAATCTTTAGATCGCTACAATTATTTCTTCTTGCGATTAGTGTCTTCCGTTGGGGGAACGTTTGCGCAGCAGTTAAACTTTTGTGGGTACGATATGATAATTTTTGAGATATTCCTGGAAAGTGTACTACCCTGGGGGGGGGAGGAGGAATATATCCGCTATACTGGTTTCACTCTTTTTGTTAGTCTATGTCATGTTAAAAAACAAATCTCGGAATAAAGATTTAAAAAAATAAAAATAGAAAAAGACATATCATATCAGTCAGACACTACCAACAGGAGTCTGCCTGCTCAAAACAGTGTGTCCAAGTTATCATGCAAAGAAAAGTATATTTTTCGTGCCATAAAAAGGATTTTAAAAAGTACTGATGTATATTCAAATAGTTTGATCTTATATAAACACAGTATTAGACATTTTTCAACCGCTAAGCCTGGTGCAGCGGCAGATGTAAAAAGAGTGCTTCCTTTCAGTAGAAGCAAAAATGCTTCCCAGAATTGAGGTGTGAATGGACAGTGTAAAAAACAGGCAAATCCTTCAGTAAATTCTATTTAATTGAGCCAAGGATTGAAAGCTGGGAACAAAACAAACAAAGTCACATTAAAGTGGTTAAATGGGACAATTAATGTGTCCTCGTCAAAGTGTCTACTTTTTGAATGCAATCAAAAATATGTAGAAAAGTCTCTACCATTGTCGGAGATCGTTGATGGGCTGCAAACACATCAGAACTGAAGTAACTGAAGTAATTTCCACACAAAAGATAAGCAATAATAAAAGCATCCCACTGTGCAAACTCAATATGGTATAGATTTACCCTGAACATGTATAGAAAGGCTGGCTAAAAAACTGTTATTTCCAAACTTATAAACAATTTGCTTGCTAGCTTCGCAGCATTTCAGACAAACGTCTCAGTTTAAAGGAACAATCTAAGAACCATAGCCACTACAGTGCAAGTTATAGTGCCCCTGAGTGCCCATGTGCCTGCCAAGAGTAGGTAGTCAAAGCGTTTAGGAATGGTTTGAAGACTTACTGGGTCCCACCAGGCGCATTTTACTGCCTCCTCTGGTGCTAGAAGTTGCTGTAAATATACAGTTTAGGTGCTACAGGTGTGAATGAAAATGAAAAGAAAAAAGAAAAAAGAAAAAGTTACACTTCCTGAATGTATATTTATCCTATACCTGTCATTTTCTGATGTGACTTCTTCATTGTAGACCTATGTACCATGGTACACTGTCATATGCTAAAATTGTGTTTGTTCCATTGTATCAACAAATTTTCTATAAAAATAGATATATTGAAAATAAAAGTTCATTTAGAAAGGTTCAGTGTTGTTTAAAAAAAAAAAAACACTCACAGCATATCAACTACCATGTCTGTCTGCAGTTGGTACTAGTCAAGAGGACCAAACACATTGCCAATGCTAGCTACAACACTGGCTATGCATACAGCCAAGATAACAATAAACTCTGGGGCACATCATGTCAACATACCATTTGTATCTACATATGAATTGTGAAGTAAACATATTCCTTGTAATTTAATTTTACAATCAAACTTGAGAGATAAGTTGCTCCAGCTGTGTTTTATGTGATTTTGCAATTTTCCTCTTTTTGCCATTTTGCCATATTAGGAAACACTATACCAGTGCCACTGCCAATTACTAACAAAAACACAAGAAGCAGATAAGCTAACAAATTCTAATCCCTCTGATGCAGGAAACCCACATGTCCAGTTCTGAATTTGAATCTGTTGTATGTGACAGACCAACAATTGCTGTTGCTAGTATCCCTAATTCAAACATCTAGTAGCCATTTTTGTAGTTTTACTTGATCAGAATGCCTTACAAACTACACTACGCAACCTTCTAAGATCAATATTAGGTGTCCTTCAATTAATTACAACTTCTGTAGAACACCTGAGTGTCCTTTTAATCACCTTTTAGCTAATGAACTAAATTCACCTTTTTCTGTACTGACTTGATTAATTATATTTTGATTACACAAATCCTAAATATCTACCAGCCATAGAAGTGTCCATACATGGAGTCAGGATTAAGATATGATGGACACATTTTTGATATCCATACGGGTTACGTCTCCATGAGTTTGTCTTGTAAAACTACCCATTTTATATATTTTTCGAGCTCACTGTGTCCCCTATAATGAACATTATTTAAAAGTTAAACTAACAATCTCCAGGTGTAACAATTTAGGGGACATCAAACCTTTTTTTTATATATATTTTTTGTTTGTTTTTTTATTTTAATAGTTTGATGGGAAATTTAAATAATGAACACTGATTCCACAACCCATGCAGTATATGTTTACTATAAGTAGTGTATATGTCTGTAAGGAATACATGCAGTGTGTGTGAGGGATGCATTGTGTATTTGTGTGTGGAAGGGATACATGCAGTGTTTGTAAGGGATGCATTGTGGGTTTATGTCTGTAAGGGATACATACAGTGTGTTTGTCAGGATCCTATCCTGACAACCAAGATATTGCTTTATTTTATTGCTGCAATACCTGTTTCTCGCCTCTAGTGGCCTCCCTAGCCACTAGTCAATCCTCAGTTGCCCTCACCTGCCTCATATGATTTTCCAAGTCTGCTATAAATGGCCACACCCAACTATTCACATGGCCTTTACATTGAAGTCAGTGTTCTGACATGGAACTTCTGATCCTGGCTCCTGAAAACATCCTGTATCCTCACTCCTGAAAACATCCTGTATCCTGGCTCCTGAAAACATCCTGATCCTTTATTGAGACTCTGTGTGTCCTGTCACCGGAATCCTCCTGAAACTCTTATCTTCAACTGATGCAACACTACATGATCCTGTAAGCGACCTGTATTACATTATACTGGAATCTACTTACCGGTCTCAACTGCTGCAACACTGCATGATCCTGTAAGCAACCTGTATTACATTATACTGGAATCTACTTACCTGTCTCAACTGCTGCAAAACTGCAAGATCCTGTAAGCAACCTGTACTATATTATACTGAAAGTACTTACCAGCTTTAACCATTTCAACCCTGTCTCATCCTGAACCTGGCTGCTGTGTGACATTCCCCAGATTACTAATAATGTCAAAATACTTGGAAATAATGTCAAACCTACTTGTATATAAAAGACTTTATTCATTTACTTTCAAGATATCCTGTTTGTGGCATACTGCCTTTATTCTGTTTTGAATTTCAAAGTATCCTGGTTGTGTCATATTGCTCTAATTATTTCATTCAAGTAAATTGATGTGTCTAAAAAGACAAATAAAGTTTCAACCCATAACCCTGGCATTCTTCTCCTCTCTGACCTGCTCAGGAACATGACAGTGTTTCAGGGATGCAGTGTGTGTTTGTGTAAGGTGTGTGTGTGTGTGTGTGTGTGTGTGTAAGGGATGCATGCAGTGTGTGTGTAGATGCATTGTGTATTTGTGTGTGTAAGGGAAACATGCATTGTGTGTGTGTAAGAGATGCATTGTGTGTGTAAGGGATGCATGTTGTGTGTGTAAAATAATTTGTTGGACATGATAGGGGCTGAGAGAGGGAAGCAGATTTTCATGATTATATTTATATTTAAAAGTTGATTACCCTCTCCCTGCTTCTTACCTGTAGCCACTGAGATTATTAGAACATTCCCTAGTGGTCAGGTGGTGCTGTAAATTCTTAACCTTCACCTCTGCAGGTTAAAGCTAATTCTTGCGAGCCCCAGCTCCATGTGATATTAGATCATTGCCGTTGTAACCTGCAGCAATGCTCTGGAACCCAAGGCCCGTGAGAACCAGTCACCAGAGGCAAATACTGAGACCTTCCTGGCACCTACCATAGACCTTTAAAACCCCAGAGAGGGAGACATTTGATCTCCTTTTACCCAGGTGTGTATACATGTATAGCAATACTAATATATTATATTATATATATATATATATATCATATTGTGCATATAGGGCCCATGCTCACCAGGCTTCTGGTTGCCTGGGCCTTCTAAGTGTATAGGAGTTGTACCCTCTGATACCAGCCCTGGCTCTGCAACATTCATATGCAGCATACCAGAGCATTTACTGAGATCGGTGCTGTCCTATGAGACATAGACAAAGTTTCCTGCAACTTCATTGTCACCAATGACAGACAAATTGTTTTGTGAATCCGTTATTTATAAATAACGCATCCTGTTATTGTAACCCACTCATAAATATCACAGTGAACCAGGCTTGGCCTGGATAATATATGATTGAAGGCCACCAGCCCATGCACAAACCTTCACAGTGCTTGGCTAACAAAGGGCCTGCACAATTCCTGCATGCTCCATCCTACCATACTGTGCCAGTAGATATATCAATATACCAAATGCTATACTAATCCACACCAGCATGGTGTGCAGCCCATATTCCCTTTGCAAACCCTACCACTGTCCAAGGGGCAATTGTCCCTCTGCTACCCCTTACCAGCCCTCTCATCATCAAAACCATATGCAGACATTCTCTCCTGCAGACCTAGCTCCCAGTATTAGCAAAAATAAACTTGACAAATTTAAATGCTTTCATTTAAATGTCATAGCATCGAGTGTCCTGTGTTCGAAACTCACCTCATAGTGCGCAACCCTTTGAGACTCTGAAATTAACTGCGCATTACAGATTTTGCAGTAAGCATCTGTAAACAATGTTCTACCTTCAACTTCTGCAGACTTCATCTGAAATGTGAAGATAGAGGAAGAAATTAGCAACGCAACCAAAGTGTAAAATCAAAGAAATTACATCAAACTGGAATTGTTGATGCTCTAAGAGCCTAGAGTTTCATAAAAGTGATAAGAGGGAAGTACATTTGAAAGACATGGGGTTTATCTTTTTTGTCGTATTTTGATAGAAGTAATATATTTCTATGCTTGATACAAGTACATAACAATAATAGCCTTACTACTTTCAAAATTATGTGAAAACCTTTCTTTCAATTACCTGCAAATTTTTAAGGGATAGCATTCGATGGTTTCGTCTTATGTACCTTTCAAAATTATTAACAGTGGCAGATGTTTTTCACAGAAAAAATAAAATACATATATATTTATATCCCATATCACAGAGTTTTCTGTATCATACTCTCCTTCCATCACTCTTATACCTCGAGAGAGTAAATAGTTTTTCTGTCTCCTCAGCCCCTCTTCCATTTGCCAAAAATTGAAAAAGTGCTGAATTAGGAACAACTGAAAAAAGTCAAGTGCTGTCCAGGTAACCCCTGAAAATGCTCTGGTTTTGCCCTAAAATTAATGAAATCATAACCCAATTCAAATAATAAATTATACACAATGCTGATTTTGGAGACATTCATAAAACACTCAAACATCAGATTTTTCGATAACCACTTTGTGATGTCAATGGCATATTTTGTCATGCTACCTATGAAAAGGACTCTATTCGCCTCTATTCGAAACCAGCTTTAAAATTTACAAAGTACCTAAAACATCTGTCATAGGCAGAAGATAAAAAATACACAATCTTGCATTGCATACCACGGCCAGTCCAATGTACTCCCTTTTTAGTAGGTCTTATTCTTTCTTTCTTAATCTAGTAACCGTTGATCTGATGAGATTAATTTATTTAATGGGACATACATCCTGTAGGGCTCGCTACAGTGCAAGTAATCGAGACAATATAGGCACCAAGATCACTTCGTCTTATTGAATTGGTCTGGGTGCACAGTCCCTGAGCCCTTAACCCTGCAATGTAAGTCATTGCAGTTTTAGTGAAACTTTAATGTTTACATTGTAGGATTAAGACTGTCTCTAGTGGCTGTCTACCAGACAGCAACTACCAGACAGCAACTACCAAACAGCAAGTAGAAATGCTTCCTGAACTTTCACGGAGTTTGACTCTGTAAAACGATGCTGGACGCCCTTACTCTGTGCATGACAGTGTCCAGCATTTTCAAAATCTCCATCTGACAGCATAGAGTCAATGCTTTCCTGTAGGGAAGGCCTAATGCACGCAGTACTCTCTGTGCATGGGCATTAGGTTCCCTGCGATCAACTGACATCAGCGAAGGAGAAGACCGACAGAGCTCAGAGGGACATCAGCACTGGAATCAGGTAAGTGTTTTAAGAGTTATTTAACCCTTTATATCACAAAGAGGGGCAGAGGGTTCCTGTAGTTTAGGGATACATCTTTGTATTGCTAAACCTATAAATGAGGCACCTATGTCAGGGATTGAGAGTTTCTGGACAATCTCTCATTATAAGAAATAGAACAGAAAGAATGGCTACTCCTTGGAGAAGGATAAAAAAATTCATTGGAGTAGACTGTCACTGCTGCAAGATTATGCAATGATCACATTTCAATTATTTTACCTAAGGCGTATGTTTTTAATAAGCTTTATAGCTAGTTAGGAAAGAAATACACAAACAACCCATTCCTAAAGGGACACTATAGTCACCAGAACAACTAGAGCTTAATGTAGTTGTTCTGGTGTGTATAGCATATCCCTGCAGACATTTTAATGTAAACAATGCTTTTTCATTACTGCCTAGAATTGTTTGTATTCCTGACACTATATAGTGTTTGTATGTGACAGTATTCAACTCAGGTAACTAAAAAATGTCCATTAATTCTTCTGGTAGGTTGAACGGTAACAGAAAATCCTTGGAACATATTCACTCTTCTGGATTCCTCTCCTGTTAAAATGCGTTTTGCAACTGCCAAAGACATATTTATTTCTCTATTTATTTGTCTGTTTTACCAGTTGGCAGACGTTTATGAATTACCTGAAATTCCTCCCATACATCTTTCAGCAGTAGCCGACTTTAACCAGTGTGGATGTGACTAGATATGGAGAAATATGTATTCTGTACCTATACGATGTGAAAGGAATTTAGCTTCAGGTGGAACCATCTGACTTATTTTATTTAGAAACAGAAATATAGGGAGCTTTAATGATTCCTACCACATTCTTCCTTATAAACTTTTAGATCCATAGGGTAGTTTGATGAGCTACCATACTATTTTTATACAGTATACCATACAGCTCCATAATATCCACAATTAAGCATTTTAAACAGCAGTAATGTATATCCCACAACAAATAAATAAATACAAATTATCCAGTTAAATGGCAAATTTTTTAACAGATCGCTAACCATTCTAATATTGCAGATCACTCTGTGATTAAACGCAAACCACAGCAATCGGCAACTGACAGACAAACAAAGACTTACTCTACGACTACCATAAATTGTGTTTCTTATTACATACAAAGCAATTAGTATACGGTTGTATGCCACGTTGGAAAGATTACTGTGGAAATTACTACTGTAGAAAAATGTTAATTTCTCTTAATTATCGTTTTATGTATATTGAGGCTGTCATCCCAAAATGCTGCTAGTACAATAACAATGTATTACGACATAATGTAATTCTTTATTATTTTGCATCTCCATCACTATACTAATTCAGCCATCAATGAGCCTTGGGCATCCATGACCCTAATGCCGGTTCATCGGTTGTCCTTCCTTACACCACTTTTGGTAGGGTACTAACCAGTGCATATCGAGAACACCCCCCAAAGTTCGCTGTTTTGGAGATGATCTGACCAAGTCGTCTACTCATCACTATTTGGATGACTCGGATCTTTTCACTTGCCCATTTTCCCTGCTTCCAACACATGAAATTAAAAAATCTGACTACATCTGCCCCACCCCTTAAAGGACCACTCTAGGCACCCAGACCACTTCAGCTTAATGAAGTGGTCTGGGTGCCAGGTCCAGCTAGGGTTAACCCATTTTTTCATAAACATAGCAGTTTCAGAGAAACTGCTATGTTTATGAATGGGTTAAGCCTTCCCCTATTTCCTCTAGTGGCTGTCTCATTGACAGCCACTAGAGGCGCTTGCGTGCTTCTCACTGTGATTTTCACAGTGAGAGCACGCCAGCGTCCATAGGAAAGCATTGTAAATGCTTTCCTATGTGACCGGCTGAATGCGCGCGCAGCTCTTGCCGCGCGTGCGCATTCAGCCGCATGGGAGGAGAAGAGGAGGATCGGAGGAGGAGAGCTCTCTGCCCAGCGCTGGAAAAAGGTAAGTTTTTAACCCTTTCCCCTTTCCAGAGCCGGGCGGGAGGGGGACCCTGAGGGTGGGGGCACCCTCAGGGCACTATAGTGCCAGGAAAACGAGTATGTTAGTGGTCCTTTAACAGGTTCCATTTTAACGCTATATTCAAAGTTATCACTTTACCCGTCATTGGTTTTAATGTTATGGCTGATCAGTGTATACACAGTACAATGTTATATAACAAAGCAGGATACATAAAAGTCATTATAACAGAACGTGTTCTGGAATCAGGTAGACTCCATCTATCAAAATATGCCCAAATTCTTAGCTTTGTATACATGTACACAGTCTTCTGAGCTCTTCCTTTATTGAAGAGGAACAAAATGTCAAAGCATGAAAACTGTTCTACTTTAAAATCTGGTGAAAATGAATACAAACGCAACAAAGCATTTCTTTCACTGCTTGAACTAGATTAGTATCTTTCTCTGATCTTTCTTTCTTTGCTGTGCTTGTGAGTGATTTAACCCTTTTAGTGAATATCTGTTCTTGCTTTCTTGTTCTGTAATATTTTTACAAAATGCTGAATAAGTATGACAATACAATTAGGCAATGGTACATAACTCTATGTTTTCCAATACCCAGTGACTTGCTATAGAATGTCACTTACTGCATCACATCAGTTATTTTTTTCTTGCCCTTGACGGAAACATTTTTAAGACTATGGCAGCTAGATGTGGCTTCCTATTATCTGGATTCCACACATGTTCTGCCACCGGCATGTTTGAGGACGGAGTAGAAGCTGCCCAATTCCAAGAGATGTGTTGGCATCAGCAGTTGACTTTCTATTTATTAGTTTGACTAAGCACGAGACTGGAATAGCAGACTGGATTAGGCAGTTCTTACGATGGGCAGCCTCTGTATAAAGCCACAGCCCTCCGCTCAATCCATTCCACCTTCTGTCTTCCTGGCCTTTCTAGCAATCTCCATAGTCCCTCTCACAGTTCATTAAGGTCAACATAATGCTAAACAATTCATTGGACATTAGGAAAGAACAGCAATCTGTCATGTTTCAGAATTTCATAAATATGTCATCTTTATGGAATATTGATTAAGACTGCATTCCAATGCATTCCAAAGATATCGAAAGACAGAGTAGGGACTTCTTTGAGGTTGAGAAAAGCCAGAGCTCCGTCGTCACCTTTTGTCTAATCCCAGCTTCCACCATAAATGACAGCTGTAAGATTCAGGGTTTGTCTATGGAGGATCCAGCGGTTAAACTCACCTCCACTGCAACCCACGGCCAGTGGAGCCAAACCAGATCTGTCTGTTTAGGGTGTCTTTGTAAAATACAAAAAGACCCTCATTAACAGACCCACTTGACGAAGTGCAGGTTTCTTGCAAATAAGCATACCTTTACATATAAGTACCATAAATACTATACGATACACATCAAAAGGCTCACTATTTTTACCATGTTTCTCAGTTTTCTAGATCTATATATATTTTATTTACTTAGCAATATGCTTCTATGAAGACTTATAAAGACGTATTATAAAGACTCCTGAAGCAAGATCGATACCATTCTTATGAGACCCAAAAGTAACAAACTGAGCAGTCCATTGTTGGTTTTGGTCTCTGATCCTTCTGGATTGGCTTAAAAAGCTGCGTCTATATATATATATATATATATATATCACACATAAATTCAGATACGTATTTAAGAAGGCTTGTTTGGAATTTTTATTACGCCTAAGAAATAACCCATGAGAAAGACACTCACTCCAGAATGTTTACATTATAATGATAGGATAATACATAAATAGCATTATCTGCTCCCTTGTTTTCTGAGTGAAATGAAATGAAGTAAGGTAAGTTTGATGTTTCTTCTACAGTACTGAAGGAGTTAGTGTTCTCTAGCTCAGTATATCATAAATAAGAATTCAGAGTTTTAATATGAACAATCAGCTCCGAAGCTACAAAGAGAAATATAAAATTCTAGCTCCTAGCATTCTTTGTAGTTCTGATAAGCTAAGACACTAAATCAGGTAGCTAAATGCACTTTGGGTAAAGCATGTACTTTTGATATAAATAATAAAATCTTAATTTTAAGATTGGAATGAGCAGCTGATCGATGGTGTACTCTGTATAAACGTGCAGTAAATTATTAACAAGATTTTTTACAATAAAATATCTCTATGGAAGCAAATAGCAGGTAAGAATCCTTTGACGTTTAGCCAACCACCTCCATACTCACCAACAAACTGTCGTCATTTATTTACTAAACACTGGGTTGAAACAAACTTAGATCCAAAATGGCTAAATCAAACATAATCTAGTCGATCTGAAAATAAATCTCCCGTTCAAGTTTGGGTAATGTTGCTTTAACTTTGCCATTAAGATTTTAATTTACCGCATTTTGAAATTTAGTGGAAAGCTCGTACATGCATGCATCTGTATATACTATTATTATATACTATTATTATATACTATTATTGATACATGTATATCTCTGTGGATATATTAGTCATTGCCTCCATACAGGCACATGCAGCATATACCACTGGAGTATTCCACTAATGTCTGGGGTTTTTTTTTTAATGTTATATAGCAAAATATATGAAAAAGCAATGTAGTCCATGACAGGATACAGAAAAATAACAAATTTAGAACATGTTCACTAAAATCACTGAAATTTTAAAATTGACCCAAATATGTCTAAAAATCGAAGTCCATATAAATAAATCCAAAATTTCTTCAAATTACTCTGACATAGCTAAGATCTCAAGCATTAGTACGGAATTTAAAACCTACGCCTTAATAAGTTAAATACATGGACTCGTGCTAATAAAATATTATAAAAATATATTTGCACAATGATCATATCTCCTAGCACACAGCAAATTATACAACAAATGAATGCACAATAAGTAAGCAACGTCCTTTACTGTGAATCAGGTAGTCTCAATTGATACACACTGCAGTTCAACAACACTACCCTGATGTCTTGCCAGCATTTTGGCTGTAAGAGCATTATGGGAGATGTAGTCCACAAGATCTGGAGTGCCGAAGGTTGCCTACCCGTGGCTTAGAACCTTAGTACTCAATGCTCACTCCATGAACACGGTTAGCAAACCACAGCCATACAAACTAAGGAGTTATAATGATTATGTAACAAAAAAGATTGAAGAATAACATTTATACAATAACGTTGCAAAAATAAGAAACATTAACAGAAATTAGTCACAACTCAAACTGTGATTGCAGACCGTATGTTTTTGACAGTGACTGAATCTCTGACAGTTTTTTAAATCATTTTGTAGATGTCAGAAGAAACTGAATTCCCTGTTTCGGAAAGTATTGCTGTCTTCGAGCAGGAGAGAGCTTCATATGATTGTCGGGCTACAGATATGCGGTATATCGTAATTGTAAGGAAACGCACAGACTCACATTGTAGAATAGTTTTTTGGTTTGTTTGAGGGGGGGTGGAGGCTAATGGTAACTTAACCAAACCTGCTTATTGCATGCAAACAGCTGGACGCCCAAGTGCCTTTTTATTAATCTAGAGATTTTGGTAAAGTTTAAGAACAATGTCCGCCATATCAAATATAGAAATATTAGCAAACCAGAGCACAGTATTATTATTATTGCCATTTATATAGCGCCAACAGATTCCGTAGCGCTTTACAATATTATTAGAGGGGGGATTTAACTATAAATAGGACAATTACAAGAAAACTTACAAAAACGATAGGTTGAAGAGGGCCCTGCTCAAACAAGCTTACAGTCTATAGGAGGTGGGGTATAAAACACATTAGGACAGGAAATTGCAGTCAAATTAGGTGGGAGTGAAGCAGAGCTGGAGCAGAGAGTAGAGTGCTGCCCTTTAGGAGAGAGCAAGAGACAGGTATGTGAGGTAGAGGTTAGTCTGGGAGGCCATAGGCTTTCCTAAAGAAATGGATTTTAAGGCCCTTCTTAAATGATTGAAGACTAGGGGAGAGTCTGATGGTGGAAGGCAGGCTATTCCATAGGAAGGGAGCCGCCCGTGAGAAGTCCTGCAAGCGTGAGTTGGCCGTACGGGTGTGAGCAGCGAACAGGAAAAGGTCATGGGCAGAGCGGAGAGACCGAGAAGGGGCATACCTATGGATCTGTGAGGAGATATAAGAGGGGCTAAGATTATTCAATGCTTTATAGAATTGACTCTTATAGGATACAGGAAGCCAACTTCTGGCAAATCAGACTTACTAATACCATTGGAAAGTATGCCCACTTGTACTTTCTGGTATTTTGGGGAATGCAGATTCTACAGATACAGATTCCACACATCCCTTTAGAACATAAATGGCCATAGTTAGTTACTATGTCCACTTGCAGTAAATACAGCTGCTTGACTACGATCTGGCATGGGCATTGAATGACACTACTGTGGCCTGTGTGTATGCCTGATATGTGTCAAGAGCATTTCTGACACCTCCTCCCCCAGGTTTCTATTCGTCAGCACTGTGCAATATGAGCTAAACAGGCTCCTGTACATGATTTATAGATCTGCTGTGCAATTAGTAGGGACTAGTAGAGGCTCCAGTATAAGAAAATGTTTCTCCCAGTGGAGGGCAAGATAAGTGGGGCTTTATTTCTATAATATTATATTGTACATATTGCATATGTATTAGTTGAGTGATTCAGACTAATGTCTCGTTTCCACTGAGCAGTACGGTTCGGGTCGGTACGGTCTGGTATGCTATTTTGAGTGTTCCCATTATGAAAGTGGCCCATACAACCGAACCAAACCGCACCATTCCTGGGCCCCCTTCAGATGTAGGTCCATAGGAAATTGGCGGACAGGAAAAAGTCAATGCTCACGACAAATGACACGCTAGACATTTGGACTCAACCCCACATTGCGGTCCGACTTGCAGTGGAAACGCTCACCTGAATAGGCTGGACCATTCTAACCCTTGCGAACCGTACCGGCCCGAACCATACTGCTCAGTGGAAATGGGGCATAACAGAATTTTGGAATGTGAATCTTTCAGATCCCCCCTTTCACTTATTCTTAGTAATAAAAATGTAAAAATTTTAATTATTTTCAAACAAGACCACAGACTAGAACACATATGGCAAGTGCATGTTGGGGTCAAGGCTATATTGGTGCATTGACTGGTGATTATATGAGCAGGGCATCTGATTACCAAGAGAACAATAATCATGTTCCTGGATATTAGGCAACTAATTACTAGGTAATTTTGTGTGATTGAATACTAACGAGTGAAATTTACCATGAGTATTAGCACTTTATTTTTGCAGTTCCGAGGTTTCCATTTTCATGTGTTTTGAAGTGTGAGATCGTTTCTGGCAGCTGCTAATGTCGGGCCCAATTCAATTTTGAGTATTCATTTAATTTGGGCGACAATTGTAAAATCTGTGTGTGTCTTGTATACAAGTGCACAGGGAAATGCACTGCAATGCAGAGCACAGGAATGCAGAGTCTGATGCATACCTTTCTGTCTGCAGGTCAAGTTAAGTTCTCCCTGTACATAATCCGCTCAAAGGAACATTCTGTTTAATTCAAAGAACATTTTGAGCTTCTCTTCAATTCTTCAAACTTCTTGAGCATTGTTAGAGCATACAGAATGCGGGATATGTAGTTAACCTTTTGAGGAGAAGAAGGTTTGAAATCTGATGGATTCATTCCTTTTGTTGCATCCAATAGAGCAAAATACGGGAATATAACAGGGAACTCTGTAAAGGGAACTGCAAATTGTACATCAAAAAAGCAGAATTTTAAAAAGTCTCCAGTTTCTTTCCAGCTCATTTATATGGCCTATATTTTGCAAATGTAGCTTTTTTTTTAAAGGAACACTCCAAGTAGCACATCCTCTACAGCACAGAAGCTTTTTAACTGCTAACTGCATAGAGATGGGGAGTGGTGCCCATCGAAGCCCCAGGTAAGAATTCAAACCATTATAAAAGGGTTTGACTAATTACAATGGGGGGTGCATGGGCACTCCTGACACCAGAACCACTACAACACACTGTAGTGGTTGTGGTGCTTGGATTTTTAACCTTTACAACTGAACTTATTTGTTATTACTATTAAAGGAACGCTATAGCATGATGAATCCAAACATGTATTTCTAACGCTATAGTGACTAGATTACTGTTTAGGGTACCAGCCCTAAAGGTGACAGCTATTCGAGTGAGAGGGACATCAAACCGGCAATGTTTCAGTGGCAGGGTTAAAACGACAGGGTCATGGCATCCGGACCACTACATTGAGATGAAGTGCCTGTAGTGTTGCTTTAATGTTTCAAGTCGGTCCCTTCCAGTGAAGTCAATGATTTAGCTATTTTGTTATTGCAAGGTGTATAGAAAAACAACTCTGAAAAGTGAATGAGATAACATGCATTGTTTTATAATGCAAAGAATCTTCCTTTTTATAATAAAAGGCAATTTGTAAATGGGAGAGCAGTATAGCTATGCAAAAATGTTTACTCCTTTATGGTTCCATTAAATCCAAAATAAAGTAAGTGTGGTCTATTATTTTTACATTGAACATATTGTATCTGCCGTGCTGCTAAACCACTGTGCAGATTGATTTATAGCAGAGCTGCTGTAGTCAATTAACATCTAGACTTTGCCCTGTTTACAGCATTGTAGTATGCAACAAATTTTAGATCAGCTTTACAAATCAGTGGTGGATGTAGGGGAGAGGAGAATCAGGGCAAGTGTTACCCAAAAAAAATCAGGGTCATTTATGTCTGGCCAGCAGCAGAGACTTACCAGCCTGTAGTTATAGTGTATTTACAAACCTGTGTATCAGAGTGTGGGTAAAAACAGCAGTGTTTGGAATCTGTGTATGTGTGGGTTCTGATGTAGGTATTTGTCACTGTACTGTGTGTATCTGTGTTTGTGCAAATGTATGTGTATTTTCCAAAGCTAACATCGGACACAAAACCCAACAGTGCACCCCCCACCACCAAACTGCATCCACTCTGCAAATAAAGGAGTATGCCAGGGGTCAACATGAAGACGATTTTGGCGCAAGTATCCCAGAATTGTTTTGCATGATATTAGCTGTAGGTAAAAATGAGTAAGAGGGAAAAATATTGTCTCTTTCCTTAACTGCGCTCCTTGCATCTATGACTTTCTGTAATTAGTAAATAGCTGTATCCTCAATGAAACACTTTTGCAACAGTCTTCTCCCATTGATTTCAATGGGAAAAATATCATTTTCACCGAGCATCTCCTCGTTTGAGCAATGTGACCCCACAAGCCCATGTGCAGTCATAGTATACCTTATTTCCACGGATTTCATTGCAAGTCAAACATATGTGTAAACCCCCTAAACATGTGCTCTCCATAGTGCACTTACGGGTTTCCGATAAAGATGTTGGAGAAAGAATAGCTCATGCAAATATGACTTCACATACACGATGCTTCTTCCATTTATCATTACAGAAAGAGGCTTATCTGGAAAATAAGCTGCAGGAGAATGACATTTAAAGGTAAATGTCAAGCATAGCCGTAAGAGTAGTGGTGGTTTTGCCGGAGCCTCTGTGCTGTATAGTTGGGAGCTCTGATGGAATGTTCGTTTTAACAGTTACTACAGTCCACAGGACAAGCCCTTAAAATGTATGTGGCTGATGAGACTTTGCTTTGGCCAACATGTTTTCCAGATACAATCAAGTCAGGCTAGGTAGAAGTAGTTAGGCTATATTATGATGAGCCAGTTTATGTCAGACATGTAGTAAAAATTTGTCAATAATTAAATAACCATAAGACATATTACAATTAGGTGGGGCATGTAGCCAGCAAAAGGCTTCACAAAGTTATCACCTTGCCTTGTGCACAGCAAGAGATTTAGGTTCTGCCAAATCATTTTATCCAAACATAGACTTTTTTGGGATACCTGATATTAGGTCATATGTCAGTTTGGCTCATCAGAATGTCAATAGAGAAACCAAATTAGAACAAACAAAAAAGGTGTGAAAATGGTCAATCCGTATGCTGCAAAATATATCCTTGATATAATATGTATATATTTTACAGTACACTGATTGGAGCATTTTCCGGACATTTGGCTCACTGATCAACGGAGAAAAACTAACCAATAGAGGGAAAATCAGAAGAAGCAGTAAAAATAAAATCTATATTTATACATTATTTATTTATATATTATATATTTATCAAATATATAAATATCCATTTTTGGACTGCTCCTTGTGTTCTCCCACTATTATTTGCTTCTTACTTTATCGCTGTATAAAATGGCATTGGCATTATTCACTAAAACGACAATTCAAAGTTAATTCAAAGTGAATTTCAAATTTAAGGTCAAAGTAGTAAGTAGTAAGGTGTATCTAGCACACCATTATTATAATTTTGTATCCTGTCTCTACGTAGAGAGCTGTGATTATGAGTTAGCACAGAAGACTTACGCTGCTTAGGCCTCCTTCCTACAGCCGAGGTATTGCTTATCTCTGTATATATTTTCCTCTGATTTACATCTTTAATTTCTTTTAGTGAGCTGATTTACTATTAGGCAGCTCTTTAGGTTGCACATTGTCTTAGAGGGAGAAGGCTGTTAAGAGTGATTCCCTACAGCGGGCCCCCCCATACATCTATCTCCTACCCCACATGTCCCCGCTCCCCCAACACATGCAGACAAACAGATACAGATACATACAGACACACACAGAGACCTATACATACAGACATACATACAGAAACATGTAGAGACACACACATACACTAATATAAACACACATACAGACATATACACACATACACTCACAGGCACATACGCTGACAGACACACACACACTCAGACACACACACACTCACAGACACACAAATACACTCAGACACACATATACACTTACAGACACATTCACACACACACACACACATATGCTCAGACATACACACAGTCACAGACACACACATATTTACAGACACACTTACAGACATACACACACACACTCAGACACACACAGACACACTCAGACACACATACACTTACAGACACAAACACATACACTCACAGACACACACATACACTCAGACACAACACTAACAGACAAACACATACACACACACACTTACAGACACATACACATTCAGACACACACATACACTTACAGACACACACAAATTATTCATATTAAATGTCCACCCAGCCTCAATACCTGGAGAGCTGGCGTGGATCTGTCCCTGGGGTCCAGTGGGGCTTCAGTGCAGCAGGCGGCAGAGTTCCTGTCAGACGCGGCGAGGGTGCTGTGTTCTCTCTACTCTGCTCCCTCACAGGCTGTCTACTGCTGCTGGGAGCCGTAATATGAAGTCATCAGCAAACAGCATGCGAGGGTGCAGAGCAGAGAGAACACAGCCACCTGCCAGGGGGGTCCATTACATGGCCAGTGGGCCACCTTTTGGGCCCCCCTATGACAGGGGGAAAACAGAGGGGATGGCATCTAGGAGGCCCACAGTCACAGGGGTCGTGGCTGCGGCCAAGCCCCCTGCAGTGAGGAGCCCGGTCGCAGCTGCAACCCCTGCGACCGTGGTAGGTAAGCCACTGAGCTGAGGTATCGTTATATGTAATAGTTCTTTCTCCTGTTCTTTGAGCAAAATTTAACAGATAGATCCTAATTGATCTATCCTAGATTTAATCATGATATTTAGGAGACAGACTCTATTTGATCTACCTAATCTTGATAAGTATAATTTAGGTGACAAATTCTACCCCTACCTTAGCTTTGATGAACAATCTTCAAGAGACTCCATCTGATCTATCTTAGCTTTGACAGCAACTGTCAGGATCCTATCCTGACGACCAAGAATTATGTTTTGTTTATTCTGTTTCTTTAAAACAAAGTTCCTGCACTGACTATGTTTTACCACTAATGGCCTCCCTTGCCTCTAGTTCTGAAACTTACCTTCATCATCCTCACCTGCCTAGATTTATTACAATTCCTACAAAAGTCTACACCCTGATCACAACAGGGCCTTTACAAGAATTTGATGGTCATTCAGAAAGACTTCTGTTCCTGGCTCCTGTAATAGTTCCAATGGACTTACCTTCTTGCTACCTTTCTATTTAAAAAACGAACCTGATCAATATTATCAACCTTTTGATACCAACTAGCTCCATACCAACTTTAACCACTCTTCAATCCTGCTTTATTTCCAAATCTGCTCAATACCAGCCTGAACTACATAACTATCCTGCTTTATCTTGCCGTCCTTATTTATACCACCCTGATCCACACAACTATCTGCATTATACCAACCTGCCTAACACCATTCTGGACTTTTCTACAAAGTAATCTCTCTCTCTCCCTCCTTTTTTTTTTGTATTAGTTCGCAGCTCCTTTGACCAGATTATTTTGAGGCTAATTTAGTCTCATGATACACCATATTAGACCTTTTCTCTGTGGTTACAGTTGTAATGAGGCCCGGTCCCCATTGGAGAGGGTAGTACTGGGAGCTGTTATATTGGTTTTTATACTGTTAAGACTATGGGGGTCTCTGCAGAACCTTTGTTATAAGGGGAATTCTGCCATATAACTGGCGGTTTTCACTACATTGTATCCATTACCATTTAGATAAAATATAAGAAAATCTTAAATAATTGTTACCAGATGGGAAATACCCTTTAATGTGGTAGTTACTTCCTAGTCTTCAGTTTACAGAGGACAAGTCTGGTATTGTCAGACTGGCTACAGCCATTTTTCAACATAGTTTCTATTTTTTACATATTTAAGGGACACTTCAGACCCCTGAAGCACTTAAACATACTGAAATGCTTTGTGTGAAGAACATATGCTCTTTTCTTTTTAAGGTGCAGATTTCAAAAGAAATTGGTTCTTTTATAAATTAGACTTATTACAACCCCTGGCTGTCAATCAGACAACAGTACTGTTACTTCTGGGTTGCTTAGCTCAGTGAATGAGCATCTGCCTTACAAAGAGTTCTCACTGAACTTAGGAAGTCAATTGGACAGCTACAGAAAGTCTGGGTGGAGTAAGAAGAGAAGAGCTTGCAAAGGCAGCAGACAAGAGAACTACAACCTTTGCAAAATGTTTTTAGATATCCTCCAAATAGAGAAATGCATGTTTTCATGTCGGGTATATATACTAAGCAGGGATATTTATTACTTTAGTATTTGGGCAATGGAGAGACTAGTTAAGTCCCCTAGAGATGAACCTTGAAGTGCTGGTGTCTAACATCATTCTGTATTGTTTGAGGTCACTGCATGTGAAATGCATGGACAAAACAACGGGAAAGCAAAAATATGGGTGCTGCCTTAGTACTTGAGTAAACAGACTCCCAAGAACACTAGGGGCCCAGAGGAGCATAGAACAAGAGGGTGAAAAGGACATGTTCTGAAAAGAGGCAACAGTAAAAGTCATAGCAAACATTGCGTGCCTTCAAACTGGCCAAAATATGGAGAAATAGTAATGTGTGGGACACAGGCAGTGAGGACACAAAGATAACAAGGATGACAGGTACAGTTATTTTAATATAAATATATGGACTCATCTCTAGTGTCAATTACACAAACACATTAATAATGTAACTATATCCTTTAAATTCTCAGAGAGAACATTTCATAAAAAGTTTATTTTCCCATATCTTCTGATAAAATGAAATTGCAGCAACTTTATATTGTAGACATGTGCAATTTGTTTCATTCCGAATACAAATTTGGACGAATTTCGGCTTGCTGAACCGAACCAAATTTCCGAAGTGCCGAATTTCGGAAGTGCTGAAGTGCTTCGGATTTCTGAAAAGTGGCAGAACAGGAGAGGGTTAGGGTTAAGGGTTGGGTTAGTGGTTGGGGTAGGGTTAGGAGTAGGGTTAGTGGTAGGGTTAGTGGTTAGAGTAGGGGTAGAGTAACCCTACTGCTAACTTTAACCCTAGCCTTAACCCCATACTTACCCGAAGTTCCAAACCAAATTTCGGAATGCCAAACTGAACAGAATATTTTTCCCATGCACATCCCTATTAAATTGCTTGCTTTTGCAAGTTTGTAAGGGTCGGCATTCCCAAGAACTTCTGAGAGTTTGGATCTCAGACAGGAATATGAGAATTCAAAGTGAATTCAACATGAATAAAAATACTAAATCCATCTCATTGTACAGGGGGGAAAGGATTATATTTTAATAAAACATATATATATTTATTTTTTAAATAGAGCCATTTAAAAGCAAATGTAACAGCTATTTTTGTGATGCATTTAAAAAAAAACTTCTCTCAAACTTGAAAGTTGTTTTTATTGAAATAACTTAGATTGGCAAATTTGATGTGTCATTACAGAGTTAATTTGACTGTGTTACAATATCTTTATCTTTTTGATGTGGAGTTTCTCTGGTAAATTGCTAACTAGCTAAAAAGCTTATCTTTACTGTCCAATATTAGCTGCAAGACTACAAGTGATTATTTAATTTTCTTATGAGTACAAAAGTGTAGGTTATTTGAACTTTGCATTAACTGTAAAAAGCAGCTATTTGTTCAATTCTTCTGTGATGGAAATAGTAGCAGGACTCACATTATAATGAAATCTTTTGCATAATAAAATATTATAATGTGATCAGACGACTGCTGTTATTCAGTAGAAGTTGCGGCCAAACAATAGAAAACTGTTTTTAACCTACTGAAGTATGAAATGGGCTTTAAAGCACATTGCACAGAGTCTAACAACGAAACTTGCAATCTAAAACCAGGTGCAACAGGCTGTGCCAGAGAGTTAACAAAATGATTTCTAAAAAGTTGCAACTCATTCTTCCAGTGATTTAATGGAGAAGAGTACCTCAGTAAAATGTTGATTTTAAGGGACACACCACTGCCCAAATAAAATTTTAAAAAATCACTTTAGAAGATATACCCCTAATGAAAACATGTATGCACTTAACTATGCATATTTTTTTTCAGTTGGGGTTTGTCTAAGAACATCTTCGAAAAAACTGCAGATTTTTTGTCTGCAGCTTTTGCAAGCCCTTCTCTTCTAACTCCAACCAGACTTTCTTTGACTGTCCAATCACAGACTTCCCAGTACAGCTCAATGAGAAGTCTTTGCGTGGCAGGTGCTGTGGGCAATTGCTGCCTCTTGAGTTTAGCTCCACTGAGCTAAACAAATCTGGGAGTAACAGAACTGGTTATCTGACTGACCTCCGAGAGCTAGAGGGACAAGGTTAATTTATAAATGTAAATTGTTGATTTGTGTAAGCAAATGTATAGGTTATCACAAAGCCAGATTATTTCTTCATACAGCATTAGACTTTCATATAAACTGTATTCGAAATTCACTTATTGACACCAAATATAAATACTTATCACACAAAAGTAAACAACAAGAGGTTTATTCACCATCGTGAATTGACAGCAGAATTGCAAAATATGGGCAACAATAGACAATATGATATATTTTATAATTGTGATATAATTGAGATATAGGAATATATCAAACTCAATTGAATACCATACATGAACGCGAAATATCAAAAGTTCGTCAATACAAATGATTTAGAAAAAACAATTCAAATTAACTAAAGGGGTACAAAAACTGGTCACTCAGTGGACTGCAAATATATATTTTTAAAAAATTGATTTTCTCACCCCTCCAGGGTGGTATGTTTATTTCTCATTCTCAGGTCCTCTACAAGAGGCCTGGGAGTTTGAGGGTTCTGTGCAGTATCTTAGCTGTTCCTAGAACTGAACTCTTTGGGACAGCGATCTCCGATGTCCCACCTGGAATCTGTTGAAGCCACTCCCCCAACTTGGGAGTCACAGCCCTGAGTGCTCCGATCACAACTGGGACTACTACAGTCTTCACTTTCCCCGTCCTTTCTAGTTCTTCTTTCAGTCCTTGGTATTTCACCACCTTTTCATGTTTCTTCTTCCTGATGTTATAGTCACTGGGTATTGCCACATCCGCCACGACTGGAAGCTTTCGTTCCATGTCTACCACTACAATGTCGGGTTGGTTGGCCAGCACTTGCTTGTCTGTCTGGATCTTGAAGTCCCACAGGATCTTAGCCCTGTCATTCTCGACTACCCTTTGTGGTATCTCCCATCTCGACTTAGGCAGGTCCAATCCATATTCTGTGCAGATGTTTCGGTACACAATCCCAGCAACTTGGTTGTGTCTCTCCGTGTATGCTGTTCCTGCTAACATCTTGCATCCGGCTACTAGGTGCTGGACTGCCTCAGAGGCCTGTCTGCACAGTCTGCACCATGGATCTTGCCTGGTGTGGTAGACTCCAGCTTCTATTGATCTGGTGCTGAGTGTGTGTTCCTGTGCTGCTAGGACTAGTGCCTCAGTCATGACTTTTCCAACCACTGATAGGATTTTTTCGTGTGAGCCACATCCACTATCTGCTGGTGGTACACCAAGGAACCTCCTCTTTTTCTGCATCCGCTATCTGTTGAAGTCTCAGGCATTCCCTTAGCAGCTCATCTTTGGAAGCCATCTTCATGATGTACTTGTGGATGCTCAGTGCTTCATCCAGGACTGTGGCCTTGACACTCATCAGGTCCTGACCTCCTTCTTTCCAGCAGGTGTACAGTCTCTGGGTGCTTGATTTCGGGTGGAATCCTCCATTTATAGTGAGTAGTTTCCTGATCTTGACATCCATTGTGACCAGTTCTTCTCTTGGCCAAGTTATTATTCCAGCTGGGTACCTGATGACCTGTGTGGCATACGTGTTGATGGCTTGGATCTTGTTCTTGCCATTGAGCTGGGACTTCAAGACCTGTCTGACTCTTTGGAGATACTTGGATATTGCTATCCTCCTTGCCTCTTCCTCATGGTTGCCATGCATTTGTTGTACCTCCAGGTACTTGTAGCTGTTCTCTACATCTTCTATTTGGCCTTCTGGAACTTCAACTCCTTCTGTCCTGATCATCTTCCCTCTTTTTTCTACCATTCTCCCGCACTTCTCTAGTCTGAACAACATTCCGATTTCCTTGCTGTATCCTAGTTAGGTGGATCAGTGAATCAATGCCCCACTCTTTCTTGGCATACAGCTTGACATCGTCCATGTAGAGTAGGTGGCTGATGGTGGCTCCACTCTTGAACCTGTATCCGTATCCACTCTTCTTGATGATCTGGCTAAAGGGGTTGAGGCCTATGCAGAACTACATTTGGGATAGCGCACCACCTTGGTATATGCCACATTTGATGTTCACTAGAGTTATTGTTCTGGAATTGGCTTCTAGAGTTGGTTTCCACTTGCGCAGAGAGTTATTGATAAAGGCCCCCTTTTGTTTTGCTGACCTTGTAGAGAGCCAAGCATTACAGTATCCATGTGTGTGGCATTGTGTCATAGGCTTTTCTATAGTCAAACCAGGCTGTGCACAGATTGGTCTGTCTTGTCTTAGAAAGGGGACTGGACACAACACCAGAGGATCAAAACACCAAGCAGTCACAAGGGATTCTGAATATTGACTCACATGCTCTTGAATCTTCGAGGCTACGATGCCTGACAGGAGTTTTCATGTTGTGGGGAGGCAGGATATTGGTTGGTAGTTGTATGGTGTTGTTCCCTTGTGAGGGTCCTTCATGTTCTGCCTTGTGTTAGCCAGTCAGGGTGGGAGCCTGTTGCTAGTAGCTGGTTCATTTGTTCTGTTAGGCATTCATGCAGCACTGTTAACTTCTTAATTCAGTAGTTGTGGATCATGTCAGTTCCTGGGGCTGACCAACTCTTCATTTGTGCTGCTCTCTGTTGGATATCTTCGACTGTGATGGTGACTGGTTCCTGTTCTGGCAGCATGCAGTGGCCTGCTTTCAGGTCTAGTAGCCAGATGCTTCAGATGCTCTGGGTGCGTCTTGTGCGGAGATGTTGTGGTTACCCTGTAGCTGTGCATACACCTTGGATGGTTCTGTGGTAAAGAGGGCATTGATTTTTGTAACCTCTGCTCCTCTGGTGTATCTACTCAGTCTGGTTGCCAGTGTTGTCTGTCTTTGATTAGCTGTTTTCAGCACCTCTGGTATGGGCATATCCTTGTACTTCCGCAGCAGCCAGGATCTATCTTTGCTCTTTCCACCTCTATTAAGTTGATCCAGCTTACTAACTTTTTTCCAGTCGTAGTCTCTATGGTGGGCATTGCTTCACTTTGAGCCTGATCTTGTAGTTCAGTAGCTGGAGAACCACTAATGCTTCAATTATATTTATATAATTTTCTTTTCACTCCGTATTTTGATGAATTGCAGTTCCAAATGCACAGGTCTAATAGGACAGTTCCCTAGTAATGTTGGTTGACCCTGCTAGTTAAACCACAAACAAGCCTTACTTCACGTTAATGTACTCCACCAAATGGGCCAATAACCGATCACTTGCCTCAAATCCTAAAATATTTGAAAATATATATCTGTTTATTTACTATACAGGGAAACGAAGAGCATTAACATAGAACTTGTAACATATAGACTAACATAGCTGTTACAAATATCCAAGTTGCATTTTGTTTTCCACTTTGGATAAATAATGCAATTCCTTTGCAAATGAGCCACACATCTCCACTTCAGTGTTAGGCCCCTCTGCAATAGAAAAGTAATCATTCTAACTTCACATTGTAGGAGTGTATAAAGAACAAATTTGAATTTCCTCCCCATCCCAGCCAGTGAAGCATGGCATTTGGAAAACCCATTAAATTTTTTTTCTGGTGCTCAACAATTGATAACAGAAATAAAAAACTGGTTTCAGCTTCACAGAGTTTACCAGCTAGAACCACCTTTGTCTTGTCTGGCATTATTAATAACCCGTCCTGGAATTTTTCATTATTAAGACTGATCACAAAGGATGCTGGGAGACTTGAATGCAACTTCCTGGTTGTCTATTTGGACATTCCAAATCCTGTGAGGTGGAACATGGGGTAACATATAGTTGTTAAATATTGGAGTACTAGAATAATCTACAGATACAATAATTAAACCACTGAAACAGGACAATGTGAATGAAATAACAATAACATTAACATGTAATAACAGTAAAGAAATAACCAAGTATTATTTTATGTCTTGAATATATATATTTAAAAAAAAAACTGCACTGTTCACTAACGTGAGAATTTATAATGTATTTCAAAATGGAGGCAGATTTGGAAAAACTATTCAAGCCAGTTATGGGTCAAGTAGGATTGCTACTTTGGCCTAACATTTGAAATTCATTTTCAATTCTCACTTTAGTAAATAGCTCTGTACGTCGGTGGCAAACCTCATACTATATGCAGTAAGTCAGTAGCAAACCTCATACTATATGGTGTAAGTCAGGTGCAAACCTCATACTATATGCTGTAAGTCAGTAGCAAACCTCATACTATATGCTGTAAGTCAGGAGCAAACCTCATACTATATGCTGACTGTAAACCAGTAGCAAACCTCATACTATATGCTGTAAGTCAGTAGCAACCTCATACTATATGCTGTAAGTCAGTAGCAACCTCATACTATATGCTGTAAGTCAGTAGCAAACCACATACTATATGCTGTAAGTCAGTAGCAAACCTCATACTATATGCTGTAAGTCAGTAGCAAACCTCATACTATATGCTGTAAGTCAGTAGCAAACCTCATACTATATGGTGTAAGTCAGTAGCAACCTCATACTATATGGTGTAAGTCAGTAGCAAACCTCATACTATATGCTGGCTGTTAGTCAGTAGCAAACCTCATACTAAATGTTGGCTGTAAGTCAGTAGCAAACTTCATACTATATGCTGTAAGTCAGTAGCAAACCTCATACTATATGCTGGCTGTTAGTCAGTAGCAAACCTCATACTAAATGTTGGCTGTAAGTCAGTAGCAAACTTCATACTATATGCTGTAAGTCAGTAGCAAACCTCATACTATATGGTGTAAGTCAGTAGCAAACTTCATACTATATGCTGTAAGTCAGTAGCAAACCTCATACTTTATGCTGGCTGTAAGTCAGTAGCAAACCTTATACTAAATGTTGGCTGTAAGTCAGTAGCAAACTTCATACTATATGCTGTAAGTCAGTAGCAAACCTCATATTATATGCTGTAAATCAGTAGCAAACCTCATACTATATGCTGGCTGTAAGTCAGGAGCAAACGTCATACTATATGCAGTAAGTCAGTAGCAAACCTCACACTATATGCTGTAAGTCAGTAGCAAACCTCATACTAAATGTTGGCTGTAAGTTAGTAGCAAACCTCATACTATATGCTGGCTGTAAGTCAGGAGCAAACGTCATACTATATGCAGTAAGTCAGTAGCAAACCTCACACTATATGCTGTAAGTCAGTAGCAAACCTCATACTAAATGTTGGCTGTAAGTCAGTAGCAAACCTCATACTATATGCTGTAAGTCAGTAGCAACCTCATACTATATGCTGTAAGTCAGTAGCAAACCACATACTATATGCTGTAAGTCAGTAGCAAACCTCATACTATATGCTGTAAGTCAGTAGCAAACCTCATACTATATGCTGTAAGTCAGGAGCAAACCTCATACTATATGCTGACTGTAAACCAGTAGCAAACCTCATACTATATGCTGTAAGTCAGTAGCAACCTCATACTATATGCTGTAAGTCAGTAGCAACCTCATACTATATGCTGTAAATCAGTAGCAAACCACATACTATATGCTGTAAGTCAGTAGCAAACCTCATACTATATGCTGTAAGTCAGTAGCAAACCTCATACTATATGGTGTAAGTCAGTAGCAACCTCATACTATATGCTGGCTGTAAGTCAGTAGCAAACTTCATACTATATGCTGTAAGTCAGTAGCAAACCTCATACTATATGCTGGCTGTAAGTCAGTAGCAAACTTCACACTATATGCTGTAAGTCAGTAGCAAACCTCATACTATATGGTGTAAGTCAGTAGCAAACTTCATACTATATGCTGTAAGTCAGTAGCAAACCTCATACTATATGCTGTCTGTAAGTCAGTAGCAAACTTCACACTCTATGCTGTAAGTCAGTAGCAAACGTCATACGATATGCTGTAAGTCAGTAGCAACCTCTTACTTTATGCTGGCTGTAAGTCAGTAGCAAACCTCATACTAAATGTTGGCTGTAAGTCAGTAGCAAACTTCATACGATATGCTGTAAGTCAGTAGCAACCTCATACTTTATGCTGGCTGTAAGTCAGTAGCAAACCTCATACTAAATGTTGGCTGTAAGTCAGTAGCAAACCTCATACTAAATGTTGGCTGTAAGTCAGTAGCAAACTTCATACTATATGGTGTAAGTCAGGAGCAAACGTCATACGATATGCTGTAAGTCAGTAGCAACCTCATACTTTATGCTGGCTGTAAGTCAGTAGCAAACCTTATACTAAATGTTGGCTGTAAGTCAGTAGCAAACTTCATACTATATGCTGTAAGTCAGTAGCAAACCTCATACTATATGCTGTAAGTCAGTAGCAAACCTCATATTATATGCTGTAAATCAGTAGCAAACCTCATACTATATGCTGGCTGTAAGTCAGGAGCAAACGTCATACTATATGCAGTAAGTCAGAAGCAAACCTCACACTATATGCTGTAAGTCAGTAGCAAACCTCATACTAAATGTTGGCTGTAAGTTAGTAGCAAACCTCATACTATATGCTGGCTGTAAGTCAGGAGCAAACGTCATACTATATGCAGTAAGTCAGTAGCAAACCTCACACTATATGCTGTAAGTCAGTAGCAAACCTCATACTAAATGTTGGCTGTAAGTCAGTAGCAAACCTCATACTATATGCTGTAAGTCAGTAGCAACCTCATACTATATGCTGTAAGTCAGTAGCAACCTCATACTATATGCTGTAAGTCAGTAGCAAACCACATACTATATGCTGTAAGTCAGTAGCAAACCTCATACTATATGCTGTAAGTCAGTAGCAAACCTCATACTATATGGTGTAAGTCAGTAGCAACCTCATACTATATGGTGTAAGTCAGTAGCAAACCTCATACTATATGCTGGCTGTTAGTCAGTAGCAAACCTCATACTATATGCAGTAAGTCAGTAGCAAACCTCACACTATATGCTGTAAGTCAGTAGCAAACCTCATACTAAATGTTGGCCGTAAGTCAGTAGCAAACCTCATACTATCTGCTGTAAGTCAGTAGCAAACCTCATACTATATGCAGTAAGTCAGTAGCAAACCTCACACTATATGCTGTAAGTCAGTAGCAAACCTCATACTATCTGCAGTAAGTCAGTACTAGTAGCAAACCTCATACTATCTGCTGTAAGCCAGTAGCAAACCTCATACTATCTGCTGTAAGTCAGTAGCAAACCTCATACTATATGCTGTAAGTCAGTAGCAAACCTCATACTATCTGCTGTAAGTCAGTAGCAAACCTCATACTATATGCTGTAAGTCAGTAGCAAACCTCATACTATATGCTGTAAGTCAGTAGCAAACCTCATACTATCTGCTGTAAGTCAGTAGCAAACCTCATACTATCTGCTGTAAGTCAGTAGCAAACCTCATACTATCTGCTGTAAGTCAGTAGCAAACCTCATACTATCTGCTGTAAGTCAGTAGCAAACCTCATACTATATGCTGTAAGTCAGTAGCAAACCTCATACTATCTGCTGTAAGTCAGTAGCAAACCTCATACTATATGCTGTAAGTCAGTAGCAAACCTCATACTATCTGCTGTAAGTCAGTAGCAAACCTCACACTATATGCTGTAAGTCAGTAGCAAACCTCACACTATATGCTGTAAGTCAGTAGCAAACCTCATACTATATGCTGTAAGTCAGTAGCAAACCTCACACTATATGCTGTAAGTCAGTAGCAAACCTCATACTATATGCTGTAAGTCAGTAGCAAACCTCATACTATCTGCTGTAAGTCAGTAGCAAACCTCACACTATATGCTGTAAGTCAGTAGCAAACCTCACACTATATGCTGTAAGTCAGTAGCAAATGAAAGTATGGTAAATAGGATATTGCTTTTGAAGTGTACCAAAAAGTAATGCTTATATTGGAAAAATAAATTATGTATAATGTTTGTGTATTTTTTTCAAATAATTACAATATTGAGGATATTTCCCACTTTTAAAAAAAAATCTTTAAAAAAAAAACCACAATTAACCTTACTTTTATAATAGCATTGAGACAAGTTCCTCACTGTAGCCTAATCCTGATAACTTTTGTCCAATCAGTTGCTTCTCATAAAGTAGCACTGTGGGCAGACAGCTCATGTGTGGCAATCGCCCAATCCAATGCTTTGCTGTGAGAAGCATCGAATGTAATGCATCTTATAGAAAAGAGCCTGATGCACACACCTGGCATTAACATACTCTGCAATCATACACCAGACATCACAAAGCATCCATCAGTTAATATATGTTATTCTGAAGCCCCTAGTGGCACTGTTTTCATTTACAAGGCAACATCTATTCCCAAAATTACTTAATTAAAGTACAGCGAGTTTATTGGTTAGACTATCCATTTAACTGTAAATTATGTGAGGGGGAAGGGCAAGGTTTGAGCTATCCCACGAGAATTTATAGAAGTAATAGATTGTTACGTACTGTAACTTAAGCTGTTTCATTTCCTGAATTACAGTTTGGACGTATTATACAATAGCAAATCGATTGATTTATCTAAACCTCAGTTCACAGAGGTTGTAGAAATTGGCATTTCTAGGCATTTGCAGCATTACTTCTGAAGACTAATGTTCTATGTATCTTTTATTGCTGTAACGAGCTAAGACAATACCAGAAAACAATCTTGGACCCTTTGTATCGCTTCGCGCATGTAATTGAACACCTGCACTTTGTATAAGGAAGTAACATTTCAGTGCATGTCAGTGAATGTGTCAGAACACACAGTTCCTCTGAGAAGATACAATGTAACTTGTTCCCATCCTTGTTTATACACAGCTTGCTCTAAGTACAGGGTGTAGGATGTGCCGTATACATAAGTATAGATTACACTGGTCCTTTTACATGCTTCCAAGGCCAATTGTTGCAGATTTTTGGCACATGGCCAGGTTTATATGTCATCTCTTTTTTTCCCGTCTGTGCTGAGAGGTCAACATGGTTTGGTTCACAATGCCAAATCCAGCGATCATTTTCTATCAACTGTTCCAAATACACCACAACAGCAAGAATATTGAAACATATATATATACACAAATACGAAATGACAAGATCTTTTTCAGAAAATGCTGCTGAGCACACAGCTGCAGAAATTAATCATCTGAAGCATTTAATTTGTAGAGTGTAATTCCGGAGCGACAGGAGAATCCTTTTACATAACAAGGGCTCCGTTGGCTAAGCAGTGTTCTGCTGACAGATAGCTAGACAGACAGAGATAGAAATGTAAAGTGTCATTGCAAATGATCGAGTTCCTCCTGGCAATTAATCAAATGTCAGTCATATATTGTACTTATTACAAAGCTTTTTATTTACATCTCTAGGCTGTCTCCCTTGTGATTCACACCCTCACTGTGTCTGTGAATGGATTGTAGCCTATTACACTGGATGCCAAGAATGCAATTCTAACAGGGTCATTCAATAAACACTATTTATTACAGATGGACAAAATCATGTAAAAATCACCAAATTCTGACTGCAATGGCAATTTTTAGATTGACTAAGGCCAAAAATGGTTGGACTTTGGTCTCATTGAGCAAATCTTCAGAAATCTCCTGGATCCATTTGGTGTTTGGAATTAAAACTGGTGCTCTCGCACGCAAATCATTTACAAAGTATAGGATTTGGAAGATTCCCAAAGTACCTTTTTTAAATTCAATTGAGAATGAATGCAACCACTAGAATGCAAATTTACCAGTTATCATTCACTTGCTTTCATGCAATCGAACAACAGTTTGCTGGCAGGTAGCTTATTCAGACCCCGAATAACAATAAGGGAGGTTTAATACTCCTCGTGTCTCACCTGCCATGCAGCAGGTCGGGGCATGTCTACTAAATGGTTAAAACTAGCAACTGGGCAGCTCCCCTACTGCTTCCACCCACTCGCGGTGAGGGGGGCCCTCATATTAATATTCAGCCCATCCACCCTCCCATAGGTGAAGGGTAGAGGCCCTAATTAATTATTAAAAGGTATATCCACTGGCTTGCTAGGAGTCCCAAATCCCCCAAGCCACCCCCATTGAAAATAAAGTACCCTACCTACCTTACACTTACCCTAAAAAAAGTGAGGGGGCAATATATACAAAACCTGTAAAATAAAAAAATACAGTTTACAGCCCTAAAAAGGGGCAAGTAAAAATCCATCAGTCCCAACTCTTTAAATAAAATTTGAAATCATGATTTTTATTTTATTTTTTAATTAAAAACACAATAAATAGACTTTCCCACACTGTCAGTTATAAATATCAGTAAGAGTGTTGTAGTGTTGTGGTTGGTTGGCTAGTGGACCAACCAATCAGAGCTCTCTGACAGCTAAGTCTAGAGAGAAGTGAGCTCTGATTGGTTGGAAATGTATAATGCTGACAATGGAAAGCCTATATAAGGAATTTGCATGGTATGAGAGCTCAGCCTGCGAGGAATCCACCATAGGTGAAGAAGGATTAATTGCATTGCATCGCGTTGTTTTTTTGGGGTTTTTTTGTAATTTTATTTTACATTTTTATTTTATAATTTGGCTAAATTGTAAAATCAGGACATTGCTAAATACTGTGAAAAATTTATGAATTACCTCACACATCAGTGAATGTTTTTGCCCATTCAATGCAGTGCCACTCACAACTTATTGAACAACCCCATAAGTATACCCAGAATGCAATGGAAATATAAGGTGAGCACTTTCTGGTGACAATACATATGTTTATACAAGCAATTTCTTAAAGTATGTTTGTTAGCAGTTTGGCCAGCCCAAACTACTGATATTCACAAGGATATATTCTCTTCTCCCTAATGAGATAAAACAACATTTTCTCTACAAAATAACCCAACAAAGCAACCCTAAGGCAGAGACGTCAAGCCAAAAAGTGAAAAGACAAAAATTACCCAAAGGTACAATAGTGCCTAGGCTATAAATCAGCATGGCAATTCAGCAATTCAAAGGTAAGATTAAGGTAAGAAACTTGTCTATTAAGTCTTCAATGAATACTCACATAAGTACAAAATAGAGACGGGGTAACTTATCAGCAACTCTGGTAGTACAGTGTGAATACAGGTAAATTATAAAATTAAACATGATAATGCAGAGTTGATATAGAGGCTTCAACATTAAAAGTCTTTCAAATCTTTTTCCAACATATTAAATTATATTCTCTTGGTAGAATTGCATATACTTGTGCATAATTATTTCCAATATAAAATGCATGTGTATAAAACTTTATTAAAAAACTATGTGTTTATTAATTAAATATTCGTTTGATTTATAATTATGTAATGGTACCCTCACTCAAGATGCTTTGTACTGCAACTCATATCATTATTCTTTCTCATAAGAGTAAGTTGCAGTTTGTTTAAAATAAGTACCAGGAAAACCACTGGTTGTTTTAACAGATACCAATGGTTAGGGTTATAATTGGCACATACTGTACATTATTGGCACATACTGTACATTATTAAGAACTTAAAGAGAGAGGGTACTAACGTTAGGGAGAACCTTCAGTTGGGTAAGGTTTGGGGACTATCTACATTCGTTTAGGTACTAGGAAAAATTGTGGGTGCTATGAAACAATCCAGAGGCTATTTCATTTTAGGTATTTGTAAGATGCATAAGTGGAAAGCTTTTTAGCTGAACTACAAATCTACATAACACTGTGTAAAACCAAACTGAGGTGGTGTCCCGAGATGTTTGCACTCCCTTTTACACTTTAAGACTTCCAATGCTGGGTTAAGCATGTTCAACAGTTCAGCTGGAAATTAGAGGTTGCTGACAAACAAAGTTACTTCCTGGTGAAGATGTTGCTCAAAGCTGATGATGTAAATGTAAAGAACTTTAAAAGCGGTTTCCTTCTGTATATTTTATTTGTGACAGTGCTCCTGTACTCCTACTGAGTAGGTCTGCAATGTCAGCTTCCTCTCTGCTACCAGGGACTCTGGAATTGCTCAGCACCACTCGCAGAAGCTTGACTGGAGTCACTGAGGACCTCTCTTTCACTGGACCAGGCTGCAGTGAAGGTCAATGGGAGTCTCGAGACCAAGCACCACTCACCGAAGCTTGACTGGAGTCACTGAGGACCTCTCTTTCACTGGACCAGGCTGCAGTGAATGTAGCTCTGTAGACCCACTCTCCTGTAGCGCAGTGATTATAGTTTTGCTATAGCTTTTCACCCACACATTAGATGAGTCTAATCATCATCTTTATTGCACAGCACACAGCAGCTATTTATGCACAGCAATATTGACTCTCCACAGAGGGGTCCTCCATACAATAGAATGTGCAGTACAACTGTCTGTCCCCAATGTCACTTTGTCTGGGGACTTAATTACATTATCTCTGGCTAACACAATCAGCTCCCTGCTGTTCCCTTAAAGTCCTAGTGGCACAGCACACAAGAACTCCCTTCTCCTGGACCATACCCCCACATAATGTGTCACCCAGGAAAGTTTATCACTGAGCACCCTCACTGCATGGAAACTTCCACCACATATCTAACCAGGTACCAGACAACCAATCAGTCTGTGCCTGAGTTAGTCAGGTAGCCAGCCCCAAAAGTCCATCCACCCTGGCAACCTCCTAAACAAAACTCCACCATATAGCTTCATTGGGCAGTTGGAGAGGGAAGCAAACTGACCGATCCCCCTGGAGTTCCATTTACTGCTGGGGAGGGAGGCCTCCCAGGAGCTCAATCTACCACTTTGAAGGGAGGCTGACTACCTCTACCTTCTCTCCCAGGAGTTTCTCCTGCCATTTGGGAGGAAGGCCAACTGCCTACTTTCCCTGTCTTACTATACCCCTTTCAAGGGCTTTTGGGACCAAGCCCCATTGTCTGTAAGCAGGAGGATGGCCTTCAAGCATCTCCAAAAGTCTGTGGCACAGGAGCTTCCATCACAGAAATATTTTGGATTATATGCACATTTCCAAAACTTTACATATACACAATGAAATAAAAATAATAGGTCTATTCCTTTTGCTGTGCCTCTTTAAATTAGGAATACAAATGTGTTTAGGTGACTGTGTCCCGACCACCAGGGATAAAAAGGTGAGCTTTACTTACGTTTTTTTCCCTCACAGTGTGGGTCTCTGGAATTCCGCTCCACATATGTGGCTGAGATCGCTGATCTCAGACAATTTAGTGCTTTTTTCATAGGAAAGCATTGGGAATGTACACAATATATCCTAGCTTTCAGTTAAGTCTGCTCTTGGGAATAAACTATGTTACATGCTATTGTGGAGTGAACAGAATATCTGTTATCATATCATTCACAAGACTGCAGAGCTGGGAATTATGCTCATTCTACTCTTAATTGTGTTCATGTGATAAAATAATAAAATATTAAGGTATTTAACCAGAAGGGGATACTTAGTATTTGCTAGTGTTTAAGTTCCCCCCGGGGGTCTCGGTGGCATTATTATCAAATGTAACAACACACATTTCAACAAGCTAAGAAGGATTAAATTTGACCAGGCAGGAAAACAAGCCTACTTCTCAACGATACTGTAACTGGGTTCTCAGTCGCAGATAAGAAGAGGTTTACCCACCATGCACTGCAGAAGTCATAACCTACAGTATATTAATACACGGGGATGGCAAATCTTACGCAGTATGAAATTCGAGCCATGTTCACGAGTGTTCCTTAACAACCATCAGGTAATCAAATAAAATACAATTTACTGATGTTCACAAGAGGGTTAATGGAAACGAGAGGGCATCATTTTTAATTTAGTAAAAATAATATATTTGTTAAAAATTACCAAAATCAATAGGTTATTTGTGCTCAAGAATTTACTTAAAAGTGTCTTATAGCCCGTCGGCTAAAAATATAGAAGACAAGAAGGCTTACAAAATGTCATTCCACTTCACGGGATGAAATGCTGCTCGCAAATTAACCTGAATTTGTCAATTCTTAAGTGCAAAGCAAACACAAACCAATAAAATTCAAACGTTTACAGCTATCTGCAGGCATTCCAGAAGAGCCCCAAGGATCCAGCACAGCAGCCCATAGTTCTGAACTCAATGCTAAATGAACCAAATCTTTAAAAGCTGGTTTCCTTGAAAGGAAATGGGCCAAGCACAAGAAGAAGAAAAAAATAGTCCCTATAGCACTGCATAGACTAACTCATACAGAGCATCCCCCACTCTCGTGCCTATATAAAAATATATAGCATGGTTCATTAACTACACTGTCAATTTACAGTTATCTTTAGTTCTTTTCTTTTTCTATTTTATTTTTTTCTCTCTTTCATATGCAAATTACTTCTTCTGTCTTTTCACCCCCAAACTCCTAGAGTTTTCTATAGGATTTTTATTGTAGATGCTGGCATGACAATCGTAGATGCCCTTCAACCTCTGCGATGCAATGCAGGCTAGAACGGATTATAAATCAAATATAATGAATAATCTGCTTTTATAGACTTGACTTTATTGAAAGAAAATAGGATCTAAGTATTTTTTCAATCATCACTTTGAGAGGAATTAATAAAGCAGCAGAGGTATTCGGAGAAAGTTAGCTTTTAATTACAGAAATTAAGTTTGAACGGTCTGAACCTATACTGCGAAGTATTTGTCACCTTGAAGAAATTATAACGGCGGTCGATAGTGTTTGTATCAATAATTTAACAGTTGAGGCAGAGTAACATACACTGGCCTTCCTTATCTTGTTTATAGTTTATAAATGTTTGCATTCTTAAATTGGAATTTTAAATATATATAAGCTGTAATTGACCAATTTAAAAATACTAAATATCCACTAGAGAGCTGTATAATTGAGACAGTGGAACCATGCAAGGACATCCCCCCTGTGTACAGGCATTATTACACTCATTTGTGTTTTATTATAATAATACAAAAAAAAATTTAAAATGACAATTGGGAATTTATCAAGGTGAAAACAAGTGCTATTTTGGGACAAAGTGCTAAATAAGGAGCCATAACCGTGGAAACCAACACAGTGTACTGCACCTAAATATATACTGCTCCTAATATAGAAAAAAACATTTCTTCTCTTACTTATGTTAAACTAGATTTAAAAAATGGACAGACTGACTAATATTTTATTAAGCACGCAAAAACTAGCATAAGCAGTGTAAAAACTATTTGTTGAAAAATATATTTTTTTTAATCAAGGTTATGCTATAAACTGGCAATTGAAGGAAATGTTCTGTTATTTGAATCCAAAATCTTCAATCACCTGGTGAACTCCCAGCATTTTATTATTTAGAGTTTAATCGTATAAATGTTCTTATACTTATTCAGAGTTATTCACTAATTCCTGTGAATTGTCAGGAACTGAAGGTCATTAAACTAATTATTATACTAGACATTCAATCACAATATTTATTTGCTATAAATTCAGCACACAAAGGGGAATTATTTAGGCAATATCTCTAATTTTACTCATATTTCCTCTGAATGGGGATTTTTTCTTTGTCAGTACGTTTACTTTTTATTTATTCTACCTTCCAAGATTCAATAAAAAGGTAGCTACTTTAATTATTGTAATCAACTGCTTATAAAGCACAAAGAAATTGTAAAAAACAAAAAAACTTCTGTTATACGATGTCTGTCCGGAATAAGTTCAGCCATTTTTAAGATAATAAGAATGGTTTGGCGACATCAATGAAACCTGGCTGCCAAGGAGAGTGGACTGGAATGTCCATGCATGAACAATCACCACTTTACTAAACTAGTCAGTGGGGACGCAAGATGCCATTGATTGAGCATGTGCACTTTGTGGTCACCAAATTAAAAATGACTGAGTGAGTAGATTAACAAATCGGCACCAGATTTTACGTTGAGCTTGAAAATTCCTCAGCGGAAACTATTTGGATGATTCAGAAGGCTTTTCAGGGACAATGCAATGAGTGTACCACAAATAAAAGTGTGGCACAAACACTTCAAAGATGGTCAAGAAGCTGTTGAAAGAAGGTGTTGAAGGCTTTACCCAAAACGAAAATCACCTTTGAAACAAAAGATGTTTCAGACCGTCTATGAGATTCAGGTAAATATGATGAGGCAGCTGAGGGTGATTCCAACAAAGGATTTTTCAGAATGTTTTGAAGAGTGGAAGAGATGCTAGGAAAACTGTGTGAGGTCCCAAGGTGCCAACTATGAAGGGGACTGAGGTGTCAATGTTCTATATACAATGTTTCTTATATCTTGTATCTTCTTCAATAAATGTCTCTATTTTTCATATCACATGGTTGAAAACTTTATGTGCCGACCTCATATTTCCACTGCCTGTAACTTTATTGCTTTAGCCTGGGCATCACATTGGCAAAAATGTGTCACTGCTCCCATGGTGAGAGAAGACACACATGAAAAGTCACACATGTAGTTAAGAGGAGCCATTGACTAGTTCTCCATGTTGACAAAACTTGCAAAAGTTATTTAGCAGGAGTAGTGTGTTCACGGTCTCTGCTGAATGGCTGGCTGCAAGTGTACGATGCTTTTTAATGACCAGCATCAGCGGATCAGATGTGAATGATGTAGAAAGAAACTAAAACTTAAAGGAACACTATAGTGTCAGGAACCCAAATACATAATCTACATCTCCTCATAGACATGCATTCAATCATTGCATCTCTATGGGGAGTGTAAAAACATCTCTGTGCAGAGCATGGAGACAATGAATGCCAGTGCTGCACACTGTGCAGCACTGACCCAGGAAGCCCCTCTAGTGGCCGGCTGAGCAACTGCCACTAAAGGTGTTACTAGCCAGCAATCTAAACACTGCTGCCTAGTAGTAGTGTTCACATTAAAAAAAAAAGTCTGCAGGGACAGGCTATAGACATCAGACCCACTACATTAAGTTGTAGTTGTTATGGTGACTATGGTGTTACTTTAAATACATAAACTTGTCTGGAGCAATGCTTTAGCTAAGCCAACATTAATTCAATGATTTCAATTAACCTAAAGAATGGTTAAGGGAACAAGAAAACCACTCAAAATGCATTTAGCAGCATTAATATGCCATATCACCACATCCCTATAATGAGATTTTTTTTTCCACTGGAAATCTGCATATTTCTGATGAACGCATGACTCTCCTTGAATTCACATTGCACTGATGCACCATTTATGACTTTAAATAGACACCAGGTGGCCAATTAACACATCATCCATACTAGATATTTCTATCTAGGTTTTAGGCTGTCTCTAAATCTTGAGATATTACGGTTTCATTCCCATAATCTGTTGAGCCATTTCAGAAATGTTTCTTGCTTTGAACCTGTGTACCCTCCCATGAACGCTATTTGACTATGAACCAGAATCTGCCAGCCTTCGACCCTGGCTGTTCTTCAAAAATCTTACATTTTCTCTCCATTAATCAAGAACAAGATTAAGTTTCTGCCCTCTTTACAAATATAGGTAAGGATTAAGCACCAACAGCAAAAAGGATTGACAGACAGGACCTACAGACAATAAGGCTTCCTTTACTTTGGAAGTAAAACGCTCTAAAAAAAAAAAAGGATTTATTAGCACCCAAAGCAAATATACACTAAGAATTCTAATAACAGTAAACATAGAGAGTCATGTAACATGTTCAGGTTTGTGATGGGGCTTGTAAAGAAGGGGCATTCTAACTGTGCAAAGTTAAAGGGACACTATAGGCACCCAGACCACTTCAGCTTAATGAAGTGGTCTGGGTGCCAGGTCCCTCAGGTTTTAACCCTTCAGATGCAAACATAGCAGTTTCAGAGAAACTGCTATGTTTACGTTTGGGGTTAAACCAGCCTCTAGTCTTCCGGACAGCCACTAGAGGTGCGTCTGCGACACTGGAGGCATATTATGCCTCCATCGCACAGAGCGTCCATAGGAAAGCATGCCGAGCTGACGTCGGCAGAGGGAGCTGACGTCGGCGGGGGAGGAGAGGTCTCCAGCTCCGAGGGAGCCCAGCGCTGGAATAAGGTAAGCTGCTGAAGGGGTTTTAACCCCATCAGCGCCATGGAAAGGGGATCCTGAGGGTGGGGGCATTGCTTTGTTTTCCTGACACTATAGTGATCCTTTAAGGTGTCCGATGCCACTTTGGTACCATACTTTGGTGTCCATACAATCACACACATTCTGTAATCATTTTCCCCATTTTGGATAGGACAATATAAACCTATAATGTTTACCATCTACCATTCCAGTGATTCACCTGTGTGTGTGTGTGTGTCAATGGCTAAATACACAGGTACAGAATTTGCTTGTCACTAGCTTGTACAGATTATTTTCCATATGCTTCCTATATCAAACCTTATTCTGTTTTCTGGTTTTGTGACCTTTGCATGAGTCAGATTATTAACTAGTTGCCTGTTATTCAGCTTCTTAGGAAGTTAAAGTACTACTAAAGGAAGGCAATGCATTGGTCTCGTTGCAGTGACCCTTTTGTTTTAACCCTGAAAATTAAAATATAGCAGGTTTGTAGTGGATGTTTTCCAGACAGCCAATAAAGACGCTTCCACTGTGAGAACCGAGTCATACTCTGTATATGAACCAAGTGTAGCTTCTACAGCAGAGTTTGATTGGTGCATCACTGCAATTTGCAGCACATGTGCACTATCCTCTTCTGAACCTTCATGAGCTCAACATAGGTGGCATTTTTGCCGCTCCAAGACTAGTGTGGTAAGGGGAAAAAAATCGAAGTAATACTCACCTTGAAACTTTCATAGAGGAGGGTGGATTCCTATGTAGGTAGGGCAACACTATAGCATTAGGAATACATGTTTGCATTCCTAATGCTACATTGTATCTTTAAGTCCACCCACCTGAATGGACCAGAAGTAAATTCACCACAAAGTCTCATCCCAAACGTTGAGCACTCCCTTTTACATGCTTTTGATATATATATTTGTATGTTCATATTGTCTTGCTCTGCTATTCATCTTGTTTGTTTTAGGTTTTATATTTCTGCCTACACTTGACCGATAGTAGAAAATTTACATTACGGGTAATAATACTCACTGCAGGTTCCTCTCTATGATTCATCTACAAACAGGTCTCATGTCCTACGTAAAACAGACTCATAAATAGTTTCTTTCCTTGAAACACAATATAACAATTTATTATTCTAAAAACTACCTTTAAAAATATATTCAGTTATTCTTCCAAGGTGTGATATATTTCTAAGCTAATATTTCTTTTCAGTTTAATTCAATTGCTGGTCAAACATAGTTAGTTTGAAATCCAAACACAAGCCAACAAATTATCATTCAAACTTTATCCAACAAACATTTCAATCGCATAAAGTAAGTCAAGATTGACAAGCGCACAGAACACAGAACAAGCTGTTAAATTATTAATACAAAACCTATTGACTCTGGTTAGAATTTCTTCAAAGAACCACATACATTAAAGAAAGTAAAGTATAACAATGCAACGTGCTAATGCAAATGCTATGTTAAGTATCAGCAAGATATAAAATTTAGTGTTTGCCTTTGGCTATGATACATTCTACCAAGAAGATTTGATACGTCCTGGCTGAGTTACATGTACCCGTCAGATAAAACAAGTGAGTAATCTTTTATTGAAATAGGAATAAATGTCCAAGTTTAAAATATATTTCCCCTTTATAAACCCCTGGTAATACACCCCATAAATATTCAGTACAATACTGGCCACTAATTTAGAAAACTTTCTCATAGTATCGGAAAGGGCTTGTAGACAGAAAACACACTAGCCAAAAGGATTTCAATTAGATCTATTTACTATGAGATCAGAATTTCCAACAAACAAACTGGAATTGTTTATCCCAGAGTAAACGCTTCTGTGAAATGAATAAGATTGCCATACACAATTATATTAAAAGTCGATACAACCAGACCCGGACTGGCCATTGGACATACCGGGCAAATCCCCTGTGGGCCATGATGGCCATGGGCTGAGGCCAAAAAGGGAGATCAAGAGATCTCCCCTGCCGGCCCATACAGAGCTATTGGAGCGCCAGCCCTGCTTTGTGCCTGCATGGGCTGGTGGGGCCCACAGGAAATTTACAGGACAGTCGGCGGGAGGAAGGGAGAGTGTGGAGGACCCGGGAGCTATTAGCTCATAGCTCCATTGGATTTCTCTCGCAAGGTCAGAGTATTGCTATGAGCTCACTCACCACTGTGGCCACCATGGATTTCCCACCGGACCACCAGGGCTGGCAGCAAAGTCCCCCCTCCCACGCAATAGTAAGAAGGGAGGGGGGTATAAAAAAAATAATAATAGTAATAATACATTTATATATATATATATAACTCTAATCTTCCCCCCATTGCACCCCGAACACATACATTCACTCTAACTGCACCCCCAAACACACACACACACACACACTCTAACTGCATCTCCCCCCCACAAACAAACTCTAACTGCAGCCCCTCACAAACACACACACTGCACTCCAAACTCACTCTAACTGCAACCCCCCACAGACACTCTAACTGCACCCCTTACACACAAACACTGCAACCCAAACACACATACTCTGACTGCACCCCTCAGAAACACACATTACACCCCAAACACACACACTCTAACTGCACCCCTCACACGCACACTGCACCCCAAACACAAACACTCTAACTGCACCCCTAACACACACACTTTACCCTTCACACACACACACACAAACTGCACCCCTCACACACACACACTCTTACTGCACCCATCACAATGACTGCACCCTTCACACACACATGAACTTTTCACTCACACAGACACTGCACCCTTCACACATACACACATATTACACCCTTCAAACATACACACGCACACACACCTCACCCTTCACACACTACAATACATTTCTGGCATACACACTCTGAAATCCCTGTGTACACACTAGATCTCCTGTAAGCAAACACTACATTCCCAAAATTCCCTACAAACATTACATCACCTACACATGCATATACTATAGCCCCCAATGCACACACTCACTACATCCCCTATACACACTATGCACCCTATACACACACACTCTTTTTTTCACTCTCTACAGCACTTGCCACACATATTACAACACAACTAAAACTGACTTATTTACACAAAACACCACACCACAATCGGCTCACTCTACAAACACGCAATCCCACAAGCAGGCTCCAAACACATGCACAATACCTTTCCTGGCCCTTTTGTCCTCTTTTTTCACAAACAAACACAGCACAAGCATGTTAATAAATTGACTTGCGCTGCTCAGAACAAATACAGATCCTTTTTCTCATGGGACAGCTCTTTACCAAGGCTCTGCGCATGGGCTGCCCTGAGGAGCATTGAACCAACATACTCACTTTGATAGGGGGCATGCTTGTCATTGGTGATGACAAAACACACCCCTCTCTGGCCCCGCCCCCCTTCTCAGTGGGCCGCTGTTTTCAAAAATGCCCGGGCCGGATTTTTTCCCCAGTACACCGCCAGAATACAACAACCCTTTTGTGAAACTTTTCATGCATATAATCTAACAGATGACACATGCATTTTTAAGATCGTAGGAGAGAAAATGTCAAATAAACAAAGAAAAGGTAGACAGAGGGAGTTAAAGGGTGGTGGAATAGAGGTGAGAGAGGGGGAGAAAGAACGGAGGTCAAATGTGGGATAGAGAAGACTTATCATAACCAGGAAGTGGTGGCATTTAATAGGGTTTCATTATAAGTCATAGATCAGGGATCAGCAATATTCAGAATCTGGTCAAGAGAGTCGTCGAGCTGTGCAGTCAGTATTCCCTCTGTAGAAGCATCTCAAAATGTATTTTAAAAATATACAGCAAACATATACACGCAATGTAGATTCTCATGGCTTTACAGATAAATTGATACATTTGAGAGCAAGACAGAGCAGCTGTTTAGAGGAGCCAGAGTCTCTTTGCTATTATTTGCTTCTTTATCTTCTTATTGATAAACAAATGGCTTTATTGATTAGCCTCCTGTATTGCTAATCCTTATCTGAAAGCATAGCCCTTCCTATGCAGATACTAATCTCAAACCACTCTGATGCATATCTAGCCACATGCACACCCTGGTCATATGCTAAGTGCCTAGATTTTTGCAAGGGGTATACCATAGTCTAGATTCCCCAGCTCTGGGTGCATACTGTATCTCTACTTATATAGTCCTACTTTGAGTGCATACAGTAGCCACAAGTACCTAGCCCTGTCCTGAATTTATGGAGTATGGAGTCCTGTACTGACTGCATATGGCTAGTTGCCTATTGTCTTTTATTGATCCTGTCGATGAGATACTGAGTCGGAATCTCACTATTTACTGCCTGAAAGCACAATTCCACAGGCAGATGCAAATTAATGTGAAGCCCAACTTTAGCTCTCAAGCTTCATCACAGTGTAACCTAGCGAGAGAGAGATCCTTAAGCATTCATTTGCTTGTGGCAGCTATCATTTGCCTTTTCATTAAACAGAGCAAAGATCTCATAGAGGAGAGGAGAGTGTGTATGACACAGGTACACCCAAAGCAATCAGTCTTAACTTGTTTCTTTGAATTATCTCTTCTTTGGTCATTCAGGCCAGCATAGTTCTTAGTAAATAGGTCCCTCGCCTCAAACATGGTGAACAGAGCATGCATATAAATCAATTGGAGAATCAGAATATTGGCATCTTGCTTATTTTAGGCACACAGTCATTGGCATCCCTTCCTGACCTTTTATCTATGATTCGTAAGGATAGAACAATAGTATATGTATAATATTCAAAGCACAATCACAATGATTTTAAGAAAATCTATAGAAATAGATATTAGTTGGGAAATGTCAACATGTGATATCTGATGCCAACCTAATAATTATTGATTCTGTGTAGCTTTACTGCTCTCTGCATGGATTGATGCGTGCGATATAATGAAATATTTTTATATAGGTGAGTGTGTGATGTCCCTATAAGTAACCCTATACCAGTTAATTTTCCTTTTGTATTAAGTACCTACTCTATTTTTGCCATTAATCGTGTATATTGGGATTTAGGGAGTACCTGTAGAACATCTTTATGATAATAGGAGAGTGTATATAGTAGTTCAACCTGTGCAACTTTAGGTGTCCCGAAACAAGGAAAACAAAATGTGTCCCCTAATTTGGTTTATTTTTTATTTTTTTATTGTTTAGAGTAATATTTGTGAAATCCTCCTAGCTATCAACCTTTCTTCCCAGGAACCAATAAGTGTGAGGAAAGGTTAAAGGATCACCATAGGGTCAGGAACACGAACATGTACTCCAGACCCTACAGTGTTTAACCCACCATTTAGGTGGCTTGCCCCCCCCCCCCCTTAGCCTCCCTATAAAAGTTTAAAACTCACCTTATTTCTAGCGCTGTGCGGGTCCGCTGGAGCTTGCTCCACCCCCTTTGTGACATCATCAAAATGGCTGATTTTTAGCGACAGGGCTAAATGCCATTCTGGCCAATCAGGACCTCCTCATACAGATGCATTGAATCAATGCATCTCTTGGAGGAAAATTCAGCGTTTCCATGCATAGCTTGGGGACGCTGAACGGCAGGACTTCTTACTGTGCAGCCCTGAGTCAGGAAGCCCCTCCAATGACCATCTAAGGAGTGGCCTCTTGGAGGTGTCCCTAGGGGCAAATGTAAACACTGCCTTTTTTTTTACATGAAAGTGCCTGAAGGGAGCTATTATACTCACCAGAACAACTACATTAAGCTGTAGTTGTTCTGGTGACTATAGTGTCCCTTTAATGTTTTGGCCAGTCAAACCTTCCATAGCACACTGCGTCTAAAATGGTTTGTAGTTAATGGAGGAATCTGCACTCATCAGGCTGCCACGGAGCATCGCAGCCAGGGAAGGCTAAACTCCACGTTAAGTATGAAATAAAGTATTCAAGCTTGATAAAGACCCGGTCAGGTCAAAACGTTGCAGTTTGTTTGCTCCAATAAAACTGCTTTTCTGGTTATCACTTTGAGTGCCTGGACCACTACTTTATTTCATAAAATATTTTGTAGTCATAACTTTATATAACTAACCAACACTAAATTTCACTAAAAACTACTTACTGGTAACAGAACTGCAATTATGGAAGAGAATAATAAATCAATATTTTCTGAGGCAAAAGTAAGCATTGTGTGCAGCCCTCTCTTGTCAAATTGGGTATACCTTAACGCACCAATCTTAATAATTCTATTAATGGAATGTATAATGTATAATAATATACACTCACACACATATGATTTCTGGGAGAACATTTAAGCTTATATATGTCTCTTGCTAATATTCTTCATACATCGTCAAAAATTTAAATGACCTCAATTTCATCCACCGCAACTAGTCGATTTAGATATGGCATGAGAAAAAATGAAATTTCCTCTACTTTCCATATTGCATATGCAACTACGGTTTCCCTGACCTCACGAAGGAATAATACATATCTAAAATGGGCTGAATCTCATTTGCATTGTATATAAATAACACAAGTACAAGCCACTGGCACTTGGAATGTAAAATGACATTTTGTCACCACGATACCTTTGCAAATTAACTTTGCTATTTTTCCCCCTTTGCCTTATTTAAAATATTATGGTTGAGCAAATCTGGATGGAAAGCAAAGCAGGAATGCAAGAAATCATTCGATTTCATTCGACCAAGATTATACTTATACTCCATGTTGAATCATATTTAAAATGAAGGAACAGCATCTTACCGACTTTCCCATGTTGAGACTCTGTAAAATAATTCCATATAGAGATGAGGTTGCAGAAATTGGATGAGGTTCTGGTTGCAGAGCTGCTAAAACAGACTGTTGGATACGATGATTTCAGAATACTTGCACCCATCTGCTTTCACTTTTTTTATTTTTTTTTATTTATATATATTTTTTTTACTACTGAATTCCAAGAATGATATAAAGAGAAAGCTTTTCTTAAGACGTAACTTTTGTTCCACTTAAACTTCACTGTGTGAATAATCCAATTTGTCAATATTACAACTGCATTACTGTTCAAATATAATTTATTTCCTTTTGATATCTTCCAAAACATATTTTTTCATTTGTGAAAGCAAATCAATAAAAGATTGATTAAATAGGTTATCTTTAATAAAGCTACTGTCTTGAATGATATTTGTATATTCCTTTCAGGTAATTCCACTGCTTAGAAACAAACCTCTACAAAATCTAGCTTAGCTTTCAAGTGAGAAGTTTGTTGGTCGGACTTTCATATGTATTATGAGACTGCTGCTATGCTCCAGATGTGGTCAAAATAGTTCCTAGGACCACACTGCTGCTTCTCTTTTGCAACAGGATACTCAGATGTCACTATTCTATGGAAATGTATAGTGACCTTTCAGAAGGAAGTCCAGCCTAAAACCCAAGCATTATACCATGGCAAATGTGTTTTCACTATACAAATGGTCACTGATGTTAAGTAACTGAAGTACAGATTGTCAGAATTCTTGGTAAGTTTCTGTCACTGTTACTTGGAGTGCTCTATAAACTCACTATTTGCAAAAGTTTTCAGGGAGATTTAAAAAAAATAATAATAATTTCATCTGAAGCAAACTATTCTCTGTACACAATAGTATTGATGTTTTAAAGCTGTAGAGAAAATAATCAGTGTGAATCAACTGTCACAGACCATGAATAGGTTCCAAACTAACAGAGCATTGATGAGAGATTCCAGGGATCTCTCTATGGGCCTAACCCACTAGTGTCAACGTTACAAAAATAATAAAAGAGGTATGCAAGTACACCTATGGTGATGATGCCTCCCCTGCCTGGAGATAATGGTAGTAGTCAATTGAAGATTATATAGAGCAGGGGTTCTCAACCCAGTCCTCAGGACCCCCTACCAGTCCAGGATTTGGGGATTACCTGGGTGTGTCTCAGGTGTTTAGAAAAAGGGGAAAAAACACCTTAGACTCTAAGGTGTTTTTTTTTCTTTTCCTAAACACCTTAGACACACCCAGGTAATCCCTAAACCCTGGACTGGTAGGGGGTCCTGAGGACTAACGTTGAGAACCCCTGATATAGAGGATATATAGCTAAAAAGAAAATATTAAAAAAGGTATATAGCAATATGTATCTAGAGAATTGTAAGCTATGAAACGTCTGTGTTTTAAAGCTGGTACATGTTCTGACTCAATGTATATTTATAGGTTACACCAGAGATTCTGAGCTTTTTGTGTCCAGTGCCCAAATGACATACATGGCATGTGCTTGCTGACCAATGTTTTACACTAAACAAAATTATACAAAACATCTTTATTAGACTCCTACCACTTTTAAAGAGACATCTAATGTGTCACTTAGACCTGAAATGAATGTTCTTACTCTCAAGGATTTGCTCTCACATACCAACAATTATAAAAGAATACTAAGCAATGTGATATCTGTAAAAGCTACAGATTGTTAGTAATCAAGCAACATTGAGTCTGTTCTACTTTGACCTAGTTACATTTCATAAATCAAAAAAAGCATGTCTGAATCGCCCTGTTTGATTCCCCTTGGGTTTCAGTGTGATTGGTTCAGAATATAAACACACTGGACACAAGTTGACAGCAGATCACCATGAGCATTTCAGACGAGGTTTCAGAGCACTCTTAATTTATTTTACTGGGATCCAATATTTCTGCAAACTCCAGTTTCAACCTGGGCATCCTAAAATTTACTTCTCTATGAATATACAAAAGGAAAATTCAAAAGAAAAAAAAATTCTGGTCAAGTCAGGTCAATGTTTGGAATTTACAAAAGAATTTCCGATTTTAGGTTGAATAGCTGAAATGGAACAAACTAGATCGTTCCGTTTGGCTGTTTTGGCCTAACCTTATATGTAATAATATAGGTAATTCTCTACATTTCCCAATTTTGTGAATAAACCTCACAGTATGAGACTAATAGTGAAAGATCCAAGGATCCATATTTGTAACATGCATTCCCTGCCTGAGTTTATTATTGCTTGTTTCATTTTCCCATTAGTCAAAGTTTCATGTCTTTAATTGTATACATTCTCTTTAAGCTATAAGTCAATGACATATATGTCAGTTTGAAACATTTAAAAAAAAAACGTAAAAATAAAAGATTAAAAAAAAACACTTCTAGATCATTAAGTCAATGCGTTAGCATGCAAGGAAGCCAATCAAACTGTGTAGATGCTGGCCAAATTCAGGCAGATGCTAATGTTCCTTGACACTGCAGAAAAGAACAAACTCTGTACTGTGTGAGGAAGTCTTGTCATGCGACGAGTTGATTTTAAAGGCATTTGGCATAGATTTCACACCATATGAGCTTAGTGAGTGTTGCACAGATTTCATATTTTCCAAAGTGTCTAAGCACAATAATATAAATGTACAAGGATTGCCCTGCATTTGGCATAGCACTATATTAATAAGTAAACTGAGGGATATAATCACCCAGTAGAGAACTGGAGAGAATGGACAAGGAAATGAAATGGTATGCTAAAGGATAACAATTTAATTCTTTCTTCCATTTTCATCTAATCTGAGTCAAACTTGTGCTTGTGGGTCAGCCAAGCACACATCAAAATATAGACATCTCTTTCCTTCTATTTCTGGAGAGAGCTCAAGCTGTGGATGCTGTAGTTGGCAGCCTGGTAGATCATTGCACATAGACTGGTTCCCAAAAATACGATTAGCAGCTGTGAAATGGCATCTGTAAGCTTATTAAGCAGGTCTCCTAATAGTATGTAGTGCTGAACTACTCATACCATAAACCACAGCTGGACAGGAGTTTGTGGAGGAGAAAAGCATGCACAAAAACTATAGACTCTGGGTTGGTGGGTCTCCTTTCTGGTCTGGTTTGGATCTACCAATTACAATAGTCACCGGAATTATTGCTGCATTGCTAGATTACTTTGAAGGTAAAAGTATTATAGCTAAATCTTATTTTCCTTTATATCCATCATGTAAATAATGCATTAAAATGTGGTCAATTCCTCAATATTGTTTAACGTTAACGTATTTTTATCAAGCAAGATAAAAACGTTGTTAAAAGAAATGGAGTCTCTAAGTCTTTCTTTAGTAATCTCTCTCTCACCTCTTAGCTAGTGTAATGATTAGGGCTGATGGAGCAATAGAAAAGGCAGTAGAGAACATATAGATAATTTGTTGGTTCTTTCCGTTTCAGTGGTGTCAAACTAAAAATGTCTATCCTGTCCCTCAACAATTATTTCTTATTGGAAAAAAAATTACCCACATTATATCCTCTTTGTGCTTTATTGTTTGATATATACATATAAGTAAACCCTCTCTTCACAGTGCATTTCTTTACCCCTGCTCCTCAGGGGTGGCGCTCTACAATGTCCTTTTTTGACCAGAAGCACATCCTATCCAATCCAATACCATGTAGATAAACAAGAGCCAGTGCACATTCCTTGAAATCCGGTGTCACATGCAAGCAGCACAAAATTGCACAGTGAAATGGGTTCAGCACTCTGACTTAGGCACGTACTTCATTTGGACGTATATGGATTCACTTTTGTATCACACAGCTATGTTACAATGCTGCCGCCCATCCCATGTGTTCCCTATTAAGGGTTAATAAATATGTAGGGGTGGATGTTAAAAATACCTCTCTCTGTCTCATTAGAGATATGGTGAATGGTTAGTGTAGGAGCCACCTGAGAGGTTTGCCTTGACGTGGCAGGTGAGCATTACTTCCAATGGCCATTGGAGTAGCTAAATACTCTCTATTTGTTTACATAGGGATTTAGGAGAGAGCGCAGGTAACTTTTTTTCCCTTTGGTTTTTACTGTATGTATTGGGGCTCATGTGTACTATGGTCGTTGCTGCCACCCAAGAGTAGTGGGAGTTTGAGCGCAGGACTTTTTTTTCTTTTAGGCATGCACTTCAGCCTTATAATGAATAGCTACTGACCAAAGAGGTCTTAAAGACTGCTGCCCCTAAGGAGCTGGTGAAAGCAAACCGATACACAGAAAATAATTGTCATCAATGCAGAGAGAGAATGATTTAAACAAGATAGAGATAGAACACACAGAGCAAAACTGGACGATGTATAAAAATTCTAAATTGTGTTAATATGGTTTGTCCTTAACTATAACTGAAGCTGCAAATCATACTGGGTTTGTTTTTTTTATTTGTTTTGTCTTACAAATGTTGAAACGAGTAGGATCCACGTGTGTGAATATTTTGTATGTTCTTGAAAAAGAAAATCACAAAAAATTATAGCTGTTAAAATATCGGAAATATTTACATGGGACATTGCAGGCATTGCCACATTTAGCAAGCAATGTGCCTGTCTTGTTATGTGGTATTTTTATTAGTTTGTTTTGTTTAAAAATATATTTATACGGTTTTATGTTTTTATATATTATTATTATATTAATTTCAGGCTAGACAGCTTTTGGTTCAGTAAGTTGGACATCTTTCAGCAGAAAGCAGACACCAGAACTACATCGAATGTATATCCCTCCTGTGAGGAAGTGTATGGGCCCTGTTCCGCAGTCTCCACTAAAATGAATGGAGGGGCAGAGCCATTTTTTAGTTTACTTAGAGGTCATCGAAGAAACTAGAAAATCCTGGGGGATTGTGGCACCTAAGGGAACTTCAAAGGGGAGTATTCAAATGACATTATTATTATTATTATTATTATTATTATTATTGCAATATGAATGCATAATTTATGTGGTTCATTAAAGTGAAGAAGAGGTACGCTCCAGCATGGGGTGTCCCTTTTGAAGCATTTTTGTTAGCAGTCTATTCTTTGCAGTTATGATTCAGTTTAGTCTCATGGGAACAGTGAGATGGATAAATAGGAGGAGATAAGGAGGGCATACACTGCTAATGTATCACTTTGTACATCTTTTTAAAAAATCATTATTCGTTGTTTTCTGTGCATGAAAAAAAAACCCTGCCAGGTTCAGGGTGAGTAAATATTTGTTCTGCTAATATATCTCCATCTATAAATATCATGCATGTTCTGTCGATTCGCTTCGGGATATTGGTCAATTTTTACAGATATACAACCTTCCTCGCTCTAAAATGTTACATTTTTCTTTAGTCACCTCATCTCCAAGTCATTTAATAATGCATACTTATAATAAATTGGAAACAAATAAAATAGAATGCATGAGCCACACACTTGTTCATTGAACCAGAAATTCTCAGGAAGTGACAGGAGAATTGCAACATTTTTCACCATATTTTAGATCAGGTATTTTTCCAGTCTGATTATGTAGGATTATAATTTGCAATTCTATAGTCAGTTGCTGACAACTGACATCTTGGTCCCTAACCGTATGAGCCCATATTGATTTATTTTCCCTAAATAACTAGCTTTCTTTATGGAACATTTTCCCCAGACAAAAAAAGGTATGATGAGGAGGCATATGACAACAGTGCTCATTTTTCCAACACAGTTAGGGTCAGACTACTGAGGGTTTAAATGTCAACAAGATTATAATCAAGGAATACCAAAAAAAACAGTATATAGAATTGACAGAGCCCAAAGAGCCCAAAGAAAGAGAATACAGAATAATATGTAATTTATTTGAGCCAATTCATTATTCTCCAGGTGTCCCACTAGTGTAGATTTAGGAGGGGTCTTAATTTTCATAATTTTTATAAAACAGAGAAGTTGCATCTTTATATAACATATATAAAACGTATCGCAACCATTTCATACAGTATGCTGTGATATTGCAGTCACCTATAGCTTGTTCTATAGATTTTTATTACAAGGTTAATTGTAATTATATTATCAATTCTCTGCAAATACCAGATTATTGAATAAACGCCTGTGTTTTATTTGATCAATATGTTTGGCAATGATAGCATTACCTACGTTATACAACTATATTACACAACAAGAAGACGATGAAAAATTAAGTTAGCAACACTGCATAGTGCAAATATTTCACAACCGACTTCAATGCATCTTTTTTATTAGGTATGAGTGTGGTCCGGCTCCATGTATTTACAGAGAGGACCCTGTAACTCACTTCTTTTGTCCATAATAGCGGCTCTTAATCATCAGGAAAGGAATATTATCCACTTCAGAATCCTGATAACAGCAGGCAGAGAATGTAAAAAGTCATAATAATATTACAGTAATTAAATCATCTGGCATCAATCTTTTCATTAGAGGAGAATAAGTTTGTGTGCAAACAAAGGACAGCTGATCAAACAGACTGGGAGGAAAAAAAAAGCTAAAAATATTCTTTGTGTCAGACTTTTCCCTTAAAATGCATACACACACGCGTGCACACACATGCGCACACACACGCGCTACTGCACCTCACCTAAAGAATACTAACAGGTAATAGCAAAAATGACTAAGTAACCAAAGGATGCTAACAATGATAGGAATGGAGATCTATTTTTACCATATCTGCTGTGTGGTTCTTCACGAGGTATATTGGAATACAAATAAATAAATATGCAAGCAGAGTTGTGGAGAACTTTTTAAGACAGGATAAGTAGTGTGTGTTATCCTTGATGAATGGCTAGCCAGTAAAGAGCTTTGCGAAATGGACCAGAAGAAGGAGAACAATATATGATGTATTCCAGAAGGGAGATTTTTGTATTATTTCTATGTTGAGTCAATTTGTGTCATGGTAACTCAGGACATGCAACACACAGAATGTATCTCTAAAAATAAATAAGGAGAATAAAACAGATTTAACAATAAGGCCATCTTGATTGGAGGGCCTGATCCCTCTCATCCACCTCACAAAATTATCCGAGGTGATACATCTTACTATCCCTTCCTGGACCAGGAATGAAAAGGTGGGTTTTAAAGAAGAGATTATAAGAAGTGGTAAAGACAGAGAATATCACTTGTTATGGTATCAATCTTGTCTTTGACATAAGTGACGAGATATTAAGCATGACCAAAGGGTGGAAAAAACGAAATATAAATTTGACAGGGAAAAAGACAGTCGGGTGAAAGTAAGTTGATTGTTTTAGAGAAGTTAAATTTTTCAGCAGTGAATAAATTCATCTTCATACTTGGATGTCCTATTAACTACAATTCATGTCTAATGCTTTGCTCATTATATAATTTATGATATTCGAATTTATATCAGCAAGCCTCTGTAGGCTGTAGAAATTTCTACTCAGAATTGCAAAAACAGTTCAATGTGACCCACTAAGAGTTTATTTATCATAATATAAAATAAAGCACACTGTGTAATATATTTAAACAAGTACGCAGTGAGCTTACCTTGGATAGCAAAGGAAGGAACAAGTTAAGTAAAGGACAGTAAATGGTGGCTGCAAGTATGGTAAATAAGATACTAAACAAATATATATGTTTGCTGAATGTGTAGTGGAAACTTAACTTTACCCCACATCTTTTTTAATGAAGTCCTAAAGGATTAGTCTGTCAGTTCCCTCGGCACTGGATCGCAACTCCACCTCCTCTGATGTTACTGACGAGGCTGCACTAATGTTTCCCTATGGGGAAATAGCTGACCCTGGATGTCCTCGGACAGAGTGTGAGGAGGACCAGCATCAGTTACCAGACCAAATGTCCATTAACAGCCAGGAAGCACCTCCAGTGGGGGTTTGGCATATTTTTATTCAAATGTGTCACATGTTTACAGTCTGACATCATTTTGGGAATCTGCATTTCCAAAAATTACATTTGATTCCTTACATTTTTATGTAAGAATGGTATTTGGAAATTTTTATTTTTTTTATCATCAGTTGCACTTGATATAACAAAAAAATATAATTTGTCTCAGAATTTTAAAAAAGTGTAGCAAAACAAAGAATACCATATAATTGCTAATTCTTTCTCTAACCACAGTAGACAAAACTCTAAAATCTGTGCATGCTTATATATTTTTATACATGAATATTTACATGAAATTATTGTTTTGTCCTAAATGTATGAAGCTATGACTCCGACGTTTCAAATTGTTACCTTTATTATAAAACCACTTATATATTTGATATTTTATAGTGTAGTGATTATAATGTCATAGGGCAATGTCATTGTTTCTCTATCAGACATATTAACAATCTAACATTATCATATTTTGTTTTCTTAACCTTCATTTCCCAATATATTCTGGGTATAAAGCCATTGCTGGATTACAGATTAACACACTCCAATGAATACCTCAAGCTGACAGACCAAATTGTACCTTCAATATCCAAGAAGTGAACACTAAATATCAATATATACTTTTCATACAGCACTTTGGCACAGAACAAGACAGACTTAAAGGACCACTATAGTGCCAGGAAAAGATACCCGCCGGGCTTTAGAGAGAGGAAGGGGTTAAAATCTTACATTTCTCCAGCGCCGGGTGGGGAGCTTTCCTCCTCCTCTCCTCCTTCCTAGCGACGTCATCGGCTGAATGTGCATGCGCGGCAGGAGCCGCACGCGTATTCAGCCAGTTCATAGGAAAGCATTTACAATGCTTTCCTATGGACACTGGCGTCTTCTCACTGTGATTTTCACAGTGAGAAGCACGCAAGCGCCTCTAGCAGCTGTCAATGAGACAGCCACTAGAGGCTCTGGAGGCTGGATTAACCCTCAGTGTAAACATAGCAGTTTCTCTGAAACTGCTATGTTTATTAAAAAAAAGGGTTAACCCTAGCTGGACCTGGCACTCAGACCACTTCATTAAGCTGAAGTGGTCTGGATGCCTATAGTGGTCCTTTAACTTTGTCAGCTACCAGAGGTATGATAACCTTTTAGAGCAGAATATAATGTACAGATGGAAGGACTGAAATTTCATAACATCAAAGGTGCAAAGTAGGGACTACTCTGTCTGTATTTTTCCTATGCTTGACAAAGCTTGACAAAAGGAGGAGCTACTTCTTATCAAGCTTGTCAAGCACCCAGCCATCACTAGTGACGGTGTTAGGGAAAAAAATAAAATCTATCTCTATGTAGGATTCCACAGTCTCTCATGATCCTCCATGCGCAAGAATACAGTGCTGATGTTGGCTCCTGGTAGCTAAAGTGCCAGGGCTGAAGAGAACTGGACAGAAGATGATGTCAGCACCCATATCCTAGCTTTGCCTGCCCCGCATGGCCACAAGACCACCAACCGCAATTAAACCTTTGGGGATCTTTGCAGATTATGCAAAGACCACAGATGGTGCCAAAGCTGCTTTATAGTCCAAACATTAACTCATGGCTGCCTGAGCAAAACAGTGGTACTTCAGATATCTGCCTGCTCAACCAGAGCGATGATGCAATTTATGCGTTACAGCACTTGTGAACAGGAATCTGCACTGGAGTAGAGCAACCTGCAGCAGCTATCGCAGGACCTGCCCTTGACTTGTACCAGGCCAGCCCTGTCCTCACTGGACCTCGAGGAAGCCACCCACACTGCGAGATATAGACAGAGCTGCAGAAGATGCCTCCCCTTTATACAAACAGCCCACACAAAAATACATGCATAGTTTCAAAACCAAACACAACACCACTGATAATCCACATACACGTACACAACCTCGCAAGCAGACTCTCTCGCATGCAACACCACAAGCAGGCCCACACATACACACACTCCACCAAACACACAATGTGACATTTCACCCACACATACAATTACACAAGCAGCAGTGTACACAGGCCACATTCATAGGTATTACACACAATACCACAAACTACTCATGGACATATACAATATAACATACCACAAAGAAACTGCAGTACCCATAACTAACACAAGTACAATCCGGCAACATACACACCTCAATTTAATGAGCTAGGACCGGCACGCCGAGGGACTTCCATTTCTTGTTTTGGCACAGTACTACTAAAAGGTAGCCTACCCCCTGTCCTAGATAATACTATGTAGCAAGATGCAAACATGAACATATACAATAGAACATACCACATATGCACAAAAACAACATTACAAAGCAACTGCCGCACCCGTAAATAACACAAGCACAATACGGCAACATACACACCTCATATATATGTTAATCGTATTAAACATGTAATATGTTATCTATGAGAATTATAAGATATATATATTTTAAGTGATCATAGCATGACATAAATATATAGAGTGATAGACAGTCACATATTGTATTATGCAGAGCACAAGATTTAAAGACAATCATATTATTAATTATATGCAACTTGTTTTCACACTGGTAAAAATACTTCCAAATTGTAGATATTTACATGCATTACCCTGAATTTACCCAGCAGCACTTAGCACAGTGTACTAATTTAAGCAGATTACATATTGAATTAACTACTGTCCTTTATTTGTTCCCTAGGTGTCATGCTTTTGACCTTTTGAAAATTGAGCAGGCACGGTTATGGAATAATTGTTCTGGGAAAATTGCCTGCTAGTCGAACAATTAGTTGGGCTTATGTGAATACAGAAAAAACTTGGGCACACTGTTGTTACAGAACCAAGAGAATAGCACAGTGATGCTGTTGCCCATAAGCTTTCAAGGTCACTTCCTGGCAAGAAGAATCAATATTTAAAGGTGTGGACTCATGTAAACATCATAGAATGAAAGGTGTATTGTGTAAACTGAATGAGGGAAGCATGGCTTAGAATGTCTAGATATTTTGCATACATATTTTGTTGTTTTATTTTTATTAATTTTATTTTCTATTTATTAAATTTTTGTACATGATCTGCCTGTTATTTCAATAGGCAGATCATGTTTTCTAACCTTGCACTGCATGTATAGTGACATTATTAGTGCAATTATTTCCCATAATAAATGGGCCTGGGTGCAGTCTGGGGGCCCTTATCTTGGGCAGAATTGGGACATGCCCTGCTTTGCCTGAGATTGCTGGGAACTACATGCCTGCTGATTGTCACCATTGAAATAGCTGCTACCTAGGACTGTAACTCCCACTAACCTGAGGCAATAATAATCTAAGCCATAACCTCTATGCTACAGTAACACTATAATCAAATGTTACAGTACTCAAACACTAGTTGCTAATCCTTGCCCTACGCTAACCATGCATTTTGGGTTGTTATTTTTTTTCTTCTTTTCCATTATTTTCTGTTATATATCTTGTATTATGTAAGCATTGTGACTATTAGTTTGTAATATTCTTTTCTTGGATTGTTTGTTTTTCACAGACGGACATATGGAGCACTTTACATTTTTTTCCTTAATATAGAGGTTATTGTGTACACTAAACAATAACCTGTATGCTATAGCAACACAATCATTAAATATTACAGTACACAGACACTAACACCACTCTGCCAAACTAACACTAACAAACTTAAAAAGCAAAGCGTTAAGGTAGTGTATGAGTTAATGTTTAGTGACAGTGTTGGTGTAGTTTACGAGTTAACGTTTAGTTGTAGTACAAAGTAAAGGTTAATGTTGATTATAGTGTAGTCTAGTGTATAGTCTGGGTAAATTTGCAGTGTGGTTTAGTGTGCTAGCATGGTATATGTGAAGGTATTTACTGTCATTATAGTGTTGCCTGAGGTTAGAGAGAGTTATAGTCCTGGGTAGCAATTTCAGCTGCCCAAGATCAGGAATCTCAGAGTGCACAGAGTTGATCTGTGCATTATTACATGTTCGTTATGTGGAATTACTGCAAGGATGAACAGCAATGCACACTGTACAGAGTCTAAAAACAAGAGAGAGAGAGAGAGAGAGAGAGAGAGAGAGAGAGAGAGAGAGAGAGAGAGGGGGGATACACAATGGTGAAACATGCATTATGAGAAAATAGTGCCATCTAGTGGGTCTGGAGACACTGTACTAAATCATAAGGTCAAAGGTCAAACTGTTTATAACTGTCTCACTGTTACATCTTTTTATATTACACAATATTTGAAGCTTTGAGTTTGTGTTGGGGATTAACGGTTCCATTAGGGTACTTTATTGGTTAATGTCTAACGCTCAGGTTTAATTTGTAGTGTTGAGATGATGTTTAGTGGTAGTGTAGTGTATTAGGGTAATGTGTAATGTTGAGTTTAATGTGCATTATAATGTGTAAAGGTAGTACAGGGCTAACTGGGACAGACATGTAATATTGAACTAATATTACACTGAAACGTCTGTTAGAACATAGATCATGTTACCTATCTCTCCCATTTCTGTCTAGTTGTAGTTTATGCTTGTTTTACAGTCTCTCTCACACACTATCTAGACTCACACTCTGGTGACTACCCACTAACAAGAGTAAGAATTACCAGGGATTGAAAGGGAATTTAAAATGTAAAAGCTAAGATAGTCAAACTGTGAAAGAATTCTCCAAGTCAACCAAGTTTCCAGTTGACTACTTTGGCCTTAAATTTAAAATCCACTTTGAATTCCCAACACTTATCACATTAGTGAGTACCCTGCTAGTCTCTAAACTGAACTTTCCATATACTACCTCCTGTGAATTCCCAACAGTTATCACATTAGTGAGTACCCTGCTAGTCTCCAAACTGAACTTTCCATGTACTACCTCATGTGAATTCCCGAGTCCATTGAATACATGAAAACAAACCAGCTTAAGAATTTGCAACTTAAGGGTTTTTCATGATATGACTTGCAATGTTTCTCACCCTGCAATTTCCAAGGGTGAGGGGTTGTAAAATACAAAACATAGGTTGAGAGCATTGGGATACTCTGCAGTGACATAGTAAGCAACCAATGAAGAATGACCATATGAAGAAAAAAAACTTTGGTCACGAAAACAAGTCTAAAAAGATGTGCATTTAATCCAAAGGTAAATCAGGAAAACAGATCACATAAGGCGAGACCTACCCCTCGCTACAGTGATCATATGGTTTCATAACAAATAGGAAAACGCTCACAAAATATTGTATATTTGTAACAGAATTCTTTTATCAACATTTTCAATTTCAAGCTATTTGGAGCAAACATTGTACATCATTCATTGTATGGCCTAAATCCTTGTCCTTATTGAAAAAAGTGTTTCATGTGTAAAATGTTAGCGCTAGAAAAGTAGCCTATTGTTTGATTTTCCATAATTCTTTACAAGCCATTGACATCCCTGATCTAAAGCCATTCTTCAGACACACAAGCAATGCACATTCATATTCATCTTCCATTGAGTGATACATTGAAAGTATCAATATAACATTTATCTGAAGTATGCTATTAGGATAGGCTGGCCATTACTGCAATGAGTCATTGGATTTTAGAATAACCATAAAAGCAAAAGTAAATAAAGAACTGAAATGAACGTAAATAGCGTTCTTTTACAGTTTCAGTATTCCTTCAATTTTCACAGATAAGAGAGAGAGCGCACAACTTTTAATAATTAAATTCCACCATTCAGGCACTAGGGAATAATTACTTTCCTATGAAAACTATGTATTTTCACACTGGATATTCTATAAAGCTTATTGATCACTTGACATTGAGGTTCAATAGAAATGTACGAGCAGTTATCAATGTAGAGCAATCTTTTCTGACTTTCTACAGATTAATTGTCCTACAAATCGTCAACAATTATTAGCATGTGCATTGCAGTTTCACAAACAAAATTCCAACCCATGCTATTATCTGTAGGCCCTCGATCACAATATAGAACTATACTTTTCGAATATAGGATAATATTATGATGCATCCCTTTTTCTTGAAATCCACTAATAGAGGTCATAAGAATATGTCATAGGAACCTGAGAATATACTTTTGGTTATCACCCACTACCGAAAGTATGTGTCTTGCTCCTGCGCATTACTTTATCTAGTCTCTCAGACTTAAAGACTCTGTGGCAACTGCTACATCATGCATAACCCACTGGATCAATTAAATTGCATGACAAGCCAAAAATTCTACATTACACATGGTAGTCAGACACATAATCTCATTTGGAATTATTTTCTAATATCACAAGCAGATAAAAAAAAACACAGAGCTAAAATATGCATTCTACAGTTAAGACAGGGATTGTGTGCAGTTCACAATGAATTAGAAGTGGACGAAATTGTCCATATATATATATATATATATATATATATAGATATAGATAGTAACAGAACATAAAACGGACTACAAACATACATGATGTTGATATATCTGTACATTTACTTAGTTTATATAAAATTGTAGAAAATACATGTGAGCAGAGTTTGATTCGAACACATAGCAAATGAAAAAACAAACTTATATAATATTAATTGTACATTCAGTTAATAGTTATCTCAAGTCCTGGAGTTTGTGTTTGGTATTGATATATTTACATGAATATACACAGTAGTCATATTAACATGATTACTTAGCCAGACACCAATAGATACATATGTAAAAGAATATACAGTGTTCTCTCTCTTGCTAACCTTTCCGCTTGTGAATACAGAAGGATGCTAAATAATGCCAGCAAACCCCCCCCTTGCTGAGTTTAACACTATCAGCAGTTGTGAAAACTTCCTATTACATATTCCAGTAAGCTGTGCTTGTTTTCCAACTCCAAATACATGCAGAATTCCAGCTCTAAAGATGCTCACCTCTCTCAAAATAAGAAACCTGTTTCACATAAACGCTTGCACAGTTGTACCATAAAGATTCCTATTAAGAAAATGTGTATAGCTTTGGGTGATATCGACTTAGCTTTTGGCAGAAGTGGGATTGTGAAAGGCACATTGAACAGCCCTTAACGTTCCATCCTATGTTGATGCTAGGATACATTGTAAAAGGGCAAACTGTGATTTCAGGAGCTGTCCACTGTTACATGGTGCTGAAATCGCTGACCACCTGGTCTGACCTGCTACATCTGTTTCAAAGCAACTCTAGGATGAGTAATTAGCACATGTGCCAGTAAGCCCTTGGAAAACAGGATGCTGATGCAGTTTAGAAATTAATGCCACTGTCATTTGCTCACAACAAACATGCAACTATGTATCCGCATATTTACACCGAGTTAGGTGCTCTGCAGGGTAGCTGGGCTCAATCTGGGCTGATTTAAAGGCACCTAGAGCACATTTGCTTCCTAGTACATCTCTTCTAGAGGGGCACAGGGCTCGGTGTAAATAGGAGCACGACTTCTAATCCGGGGGCCATGTGATACCTCTATGTAAATCATCCCAGCTCTATCCCAAACAAAGGAGCAGAAATAGGTGCAGAAAACTTACATTGGCTTGCTGTGTCCCTGCTGTTCCGATCAAGGTGTCTCTGGTAGGTTTGCCAACACAGACTGGATGCATCCAATCCCTCTTAATAGTCTCGCTTTGCCAGGGTGCCTTTGCCTCTGTTCTCCTTGCACTGTCACGTTGCTCAGAGCTGATGTGATTGATTTTCAGAGCTGTTTGTGTGTGTGTGTGTGTGTGTGTGTGTGAGTGTGTGTGTGAGTGTGTGTGTTGTGTTTAGCAAAAGAGCAGAGCACTCTCTGCCTCACCCACTTACACACACAGACACAGAGATATACAAGCAGGGGCTGGGGTACAGGGGCGAATTAAAGCTGTGTCTTCCTCGGTGTGTAATCCGTTGTGAATGCAGTGCGGCCAGCAATGAGCACAGATTCTCTCACTTGTTCAGTACTGTCCTAGCTGATGGAAGGCTAACAGTAGCAGCATGACCATGTACCCTGATCATTATAAAACCTAGGATAGAGTGAGCTGCGTGCACCTTGTGCAAATTAACTTCATGCTTAGACACACTTAAAATCGGAGCTAAAAAACAACACATTTCTCGTTCTAGTTGTCTTTTGTGTTTTTTTGTTTTTTTAAGGGGGGCTTGAGTGAGATAAGGAGTTGATGACCACATGATCTTGAACTTAACTGGTAAACTATTAATTTTATTATTATTGCTGTTATGGAGAGGAACCTTATCACTGGACTTTTGGAAAATGTATAAACTTGTATTTTATTACTAACTGCTGTGTTTATTCCCAAAGAGTCTTTTTTAATGGATCCACAGTAGTTAAACATATTGGAATATAAATGGAAATCTATCTCATCCTCTATTCTCTCTGGACTCTATACATATATAGTATATACAGTGCAAATGTATTTCATATACAGGTAGAGAGGGAGAGGGTAAGGACAGAGAGACAGGGAAGGAGGGGTTGAATATGATTGAGATACAAAAGAAAGAAGACAGAGGAGGGGGGTTAAACACAGTTACAAGAGAACACACAAAAAAAGAGTTACAGATAAATACACCAATTTTATAGACAGGAGAGAGAAGGAATCAAGAGAGACAATGTTCATCCTTCCAGGAGCCATAAGCTCTGCATACAATGAAACCCATTACATTTTCTATTTATTCAATGCAACTTTATTTGATTTGCTTCCAAGTTTCCAGCAGTTGCTTTCTGTTACAGTTATCAATGCTTCCCAGCTGACAGCTTTATTGTCTCTTTTCTTCTCCTATTGGTGGGAGCCTGAGACCTGCTCTGAATACCTGCACTGATACACCACACCAGCTATAAATGTATAATGAAATCACTTGAATATTTGCATTCACTCATATTGTTGGTAATATGTTTTCTTTCTGGGATGCTTTTCAATGTTCCCCAGCTGATTGTGTGTATGCATAGATTTATACATAGAAACATAGAACATGACGGCAGATAAGAACCATTTGGCCCATCTAGTCTGCCCAATTTTCTAAATACTTTCATTAGTCCCTGGCCTTATCTTATAGTTAGGATAGCCTTATGCCTATCCCACTCTTGCGTAAGCTCCCTCACTGTGTTAACCTCCACCACTTCAGCTGGAAGCGATTCCATGCATCCACTACCCTCTCAGTAAAGTAATAATTCCTGATATTATTTTTAAACGTTTGTCCCTCTAATTTAAGACTATGTCCACTTGTTGTGGTTGTTTTTCTTCTTTTAAATATAGTCTCCTCCTTTACTGTGTTGATTCCCTTTATGTATTTATACATACTGGTATACACCTTGTACTCTTCAGACTGTGCAAGCCTTATAAACGGTAAAAAAAAAATTTTTTCACATTTTATCCATAAGTTGCAGCTGCTATTACTAAAGCATTACTTAATTGCAGTTACAACTGAGTACAGTAAGATAATTAAGCGATGAAAGGTCTGCTAAATGTCAGAAGAAGGTAAGACAGTAATCAACATCCCAGATCAGCAGACCTTCTTTAATTAGTAAACTGATATGTTGTCCTGCAGTAATGCCAGTTTATCTTCACTGATGATGCTAACATTCTATGTTATTTTTCTTTAACTGTCACAGAGCTTCAGGGATTAAATAATATCTTTTTACGGAATGCTGCCACTGGGTATGTATGAAGCAAAGCTCTCTACACTAAGACCAAAAAAAACATTAAGACCAAGTTTGTCCATCCATCATCGGTTCCAAGAAACACAGGGGATTCTGTGAAATGAGCACAGATGGATAAATACAAAGAACAAAAAACAAACAAAAACAATCAGTACCTCAGTATTTCTCAGATATCTATTTGTGCTCATGACAGAATATCCTGCAAACCCACACAGTTGGTTTCACATGGAGGACTAATATGAGACCCTCTGCACTCCAACGGCTTTGACGAATTTTGCTCCAACAGACTGTTTTCTGTGTTCTCATAGACATCGGTAAACATTGCCAGGTAATAGAAGAAAATAAATCTCTCTGGGCCTTCACAGTAGATCACCAGATCTCTCTGCACTCCACTACTTGATCATCTGCTTCCTCACCAGTGTTAATTTTGTTGACTAACAATTTTATTCTACAAAAAATTTTGAGATTTAGTTGACTAAAACAATTCAGATGAATAAAATATGACTAAAGCTAAAATGGCTTTTTAGTCAAAAGACTATGACTAAAACCTGCCACCAAAATTAACACTGGCAGGCAAGACACATGGGGGAGGTAGGAGAGAAAATAAGACACATGGTGGACTGGGGGATTGAGACACATGAGGGGCTGGAGGAATGAGACACATGAGAGGGCTGGGAGAATGAGACACATGAGAGGGCTGGAAGAATGAGACACTTGGGGGGACTGGGAGAAAGAGACACTTGGGGGATGAGATGTATGGAGGGCCTGAGGACACACACAAAGTGACATAGAGGTGCTGGGGGGAAGAGACACACAAATGGGACTACAGAAAGAAAGAGACACACAGAGCTGGGGTTTTAGTGAGTCCTCGCAGTGCAAACAGTTTTATACATTGCCTGTGTCCAGAGGGTCTATGCAGCTTAAATGTATTCCATGGGACTCTCTACAGGGCATTCTGTATTGAGAGTCCCTGCAAAGGCCTGACTGTACTCCTGTTTTTGTGATTTGGTGTACTTTATATAGTAATTTCTCAATGCTATGCATACTTCAGGGGGTACACCAAGAGGTGGCCGGCAGGGGAAAAATAGAGGCAGAGTCATTGAGGGAGTTGTACTCTTCATGATTCCACAGCACATCTCCCTTGTATGCTCTGCAGTGTTGGCAGGAGACGGGTTATGTCTCACTCCGTCTCTGGCATCACTAAACAGCACACAAGGGGGCAGTGCTGGAAGAGCATGAAGATTACACAAGCCCCACACTGGACCCCAGGGAAAGGATCCACTCCAGCTCTCCCAAAGGTATGGAGGCTGGGTGGGCCAACATATAAATAAAGAAATAAAAAAAATATATATATATTAATTTGTCTGTGTGAGAGAATGTATGTGTCGGTCAGTGAATGTGTATGTGTATGTTAGAGTGTGTGTCATTGTTTGGTTGGTAAGGGATGCTGACCATAGCAGCAACTACTATTAATAAATGTAAAACAGATAACACAATATAAGAAAGAGAGCAAAGCCTCTTGATACACTGGCGGTTTGCACAGCAGCAAGTTCTAAAACACTGAGGGTAACAGAGGAAAGCAGCAAGCTATTAAACACTGAGGGTAACACAATATATAGGGACCAGACTTAAAACAGCAGTCTGGTTGCAGCATCCTACAATAGCACCACAGAAAGGTAGTGGCACTGTGATGAACTGCACCAGATGAGAGAAAACAGAATCCTGACCGTGTCTGTCAGTGAATTTGTGTGTCTCTCAGTGAGTGTCAAATCAGTGAGGGTGTTTGTCAGTTACATAGTTACATAGTAACATAGGCTGAAAAGAGACATGTCTCCATCAAGTTCAGCCTTCCTCATATTTGTTTTTTTGCTGTTGATCCATAAAAAGGCAAAAAAATAAAAACATTTTGAAGCACTTCCAATTTTGCAACAAACTAGGAAATAATTTCCCTCTTTACCCCAGAATGGCAGTTAGATTTATGTTTGGATCAAGAAGTTATTACATCGAAAAATTATATCCATAAATATTCTGTTTTTGCAAGTATGCATCTAGTTGCTGTTTAAACACCTGTATGGACTCTGATAAAATCACTTATTCAGGTAGAGAATTCAATATCCTTATTGTTCATATGGTAAAAAAACTTTTCCTTTGCCTTAGACTAAATCTTCTTACTTACAGTCTAAACGTATGACCTTGTGTCCTATTTAAAGTCCTTTTTGTGAATAGATTTTCACACAATGGTTTGTATTATGAATGTGTGTCTCTCTCAGTGAATGTGTGTGCGCATGTCTGTGTGTGTGTGTATGCATGTTTGTCAGTGAATGTGTGTCAGTGTGTCAAACCAGTGAGAGTGTGTCTGTCAGTTTGTGCGTGTGTCAGTGTCCTCTGTGTGTAAAAATGTGTCAGTTTCCTCTGTGTGTAAATGTGTGTGAGAGACATGGACCAACTGAACAACCAAGTTTCCTGCAAAAGCCCAAGTCTGCTGTGTGTGACTTCTACTGGGCCAACTATGCTCTATAAATCACGTGGTGCACAAGCATATTTTATGGGATTTCCAAAGATTGTAGATAGCATTTCAACACCTTAAATGGATACTGTAAGCACAAAAACAACTTTAGGACCATCCAGGTACATTCAACAATAAATGGTCATTAACAACCTCGGATGTACCTGGTACGTCCGATTGGAAATAGGCACTTACCTGATCGCTGGCGATCCCCCGCTGGCGATTGTCATCCTGGGGTCTGGGAGCTCAGTCAGATCCCCGCTACCCAATCCAACCCTCCAATGCCATGTGATCACAGGGTCCTGGCAATCAGATGGCCGGAATAGCCGGCTTGTGCAGTGCCTGACTGAGCTCTCAGGCAGTCCCCCTAATGCATGTAGAAAAGTTTGTAAACTTAAATAAAAGTTTAAAAAAGTAAATAAAAGTACTTAGATCATATATATGTACTTTTATATACACATACACATACATAAATCATTATTAAACGTGTATTTTAATATTAATCTATATAATTATATAATACGCGTTCATTTTATATATATATATATATATATATATGAAAATAATCAATACGTGAATGAAATTAATACATGAATGAAATTAAATATTAAATTAGATTACATTGAAAAAAAAATTATATACGGGTTTAAATTTGTTCTAACTGTATTTTGATATTAATATACATATATATTTAAATCAAAATACATTTAGAATGACGTTCTAAATACATATCCCCTTAACAACCGCAAACGTACTAGGTACATCCGACAAAAAACGGCAAGTAGGAGCCCTGGACTTACCTGGACCGGCGATCCATACTGATCACAGTCGACCACCCTGGATCACCATGATCACATGGCCGCAATAGGAGTCTATGGAGCTGCCAGCAGGTGGACTGTCTGAGCTGTCAAGCAGTCCCCCAGGCTGCTAAAAAGTAAAAAAAAATATATATATATATATATATATATATATATATATATATTATATATATATATTATACATGTATAATATATTCTAAAATAAAGCATTTTATAATATATTATACATATATAATTTCATTATAAGTGTACTTTGAGATATATGCACATATATCTCAAAATACACTTATAATGAAATCATATATATGCATTATATAATATATTATAAAATGCTTTAATTATTTTATAATATATTATACATATAAAGGAAATAAAAGAGTGTCTGTGTGTATATATATATATATATATATATACACACACACACGTATTATATACACATATTATATGTATGTATGTATATATATATGTATATATATATATACATACACACACGTATTATTTATATATATATATATATATATATATATATACACACACACACTATAAATAAAAAATATTTATTTTTCTATTAAAAAAAAAATATATATATATATATATATATATACATACACACGCACACACATTCTATATAGATATTTAACTATTAACTACATAATTATTTGATTTTATTAATTATAATTTGAGGGACCTGTCTGACAACCCAGGCAGATAGTCCAGAGAATTTAATTTGCAAGCCTTATATTTTATTCTGTAATTTTCCAAAACACCATAAAACCTTTGCATGGGGGGTATTGTTATACTTGGGAGACTTGCTGAACACAAATATGAGTGTTTTAAAAAGTAAAACTTATCATGACAATGATATCAATGGTAAAAGTGCAGTTTTTGTTTAAACCAAATGCAAAAAATAAATAAACTTTGGCAAGCATTTGTGACTGCTACTATATTTTGAATACCCTGGGTTGTCTACATTTTAAAATGGTATGCCATGATGGGGTTAATTCACATTCCTGGGCTACCATATGGTCTCAAAAGGCAACATAGACCCAGCAAACCAATCTGGCAAACTGAATTGGGCAAGCCCTATATTGACCCTGTAATTTTCCAAAACATTATAACACCTGTACATGGGGGTATTTTTATACTCGGTAGACTTTGCTGAACACAAATATCAGTGTTTAAAACAGTAAAACGTATCACTTTGATGAAATCATCAGTAAAAGTGCAGTTTTTGTGTAAAAAATGCAAAAAAACAAATAAAAACGCTAACTTTGGCCACCATTTGTGACTAAGTGGCTACTACAAAAGACTGGAAATACCACATTTTGAATACCCTGGGTTGTCTACATTTGAAAATAGTGAGTCATGGTGGGGTTAATTTTCATTTCTGGGCTGCCTTACCGTCTCAAAAGCAACATCTGGCAAATCGCGATTTACAAAAACAGAAATGGGCAAATCTCATGTTTGATCCTGTAACTTTCCAAATCACCATTAAAACTTTACTTGAGGGGTACTGTTGTATTTGTGAGACATTACTCTACACAAATATGAGTGTTTTAGAGCAGTAAAATGTATTATACTGATAATATCATCAGTGAAATTGCAGTTTATGTGTGAAAAATGCAAAAAAACTAATATAAATGCTAATTTTGCCCAGGGTTTGTGACTAAGTGGCTACTAAAAGAGATTGGACATACCCCATTTTGAATACAATGGGTTGTCTACTTTTACAAATGGTGTGCCATGATGGGGTTAATTTTCATTCCTGGGCTGTTATATGGTCTCAAAAGCAACAAAGGCCCAGCAAACCAATCTGGCAAATTTTAATGTGCAAATATGGAAAAGGGGAAAGCCCTACATTTGACCCCTGTAAGTTTGAAAAAACCCATAAAACCTTTACATTGGGGGCACTTTTGTACTCAGGAGATGTTGCTGAGTAACACATAACAGGAACTGAGAATCCATGCCTAAAATAATACAAACAAATGACTACCCGAAAGTTTGACAAAGACTGATGGTAGAATTAGTGCATGGAAAGTGTTAAAATACCACCATTTTAAATACCTTAGGGTGTCTACTTTTAAAAAATATATGGTTTGATGGGATAAATTACATTGACCGGCTTCATAAATTTTCCAAATTGGACATGAGTGCATGATGACCAGCTGTGAAAATTCCAAGTTGGTAAACTGGAATGTGCACCCTCCAAATAACGTGACACACCTATACATGGATGGTATCACTATACTCGGGAGATGTTGCTGAACACATATTGGGGTGTTCTTTGGCAGTAACCCTTAAAGTTCTCAGTACACGTATTCTTAAATTGCTATATGTGTCAAAAAAATAACCCATTTTATTTTTTTATTTTTAGTTTGCATAGATTGGTGGTAAAATGGTTGCATGGAAAGAGTCAAAATACTCCAAGTTTAATACCTTAGGTTGTCTTCTTTTAAAAATATATACACGTGAAGGGTTATTCAGGGATTCCTGACAGATATCAGTGTTACAATGTAACTTGCGTTAATTTTGAAAAAAAAAATGGTTTGGAAATAGCAAAGTGCTACTTGAACTTATTGCCCTATAACTTGCAAAAAAAAGCTAAGAACATGTTAACATTGGGTATTTCTAAACTCAGGACAAAATTTAGAAACTATTTATCATGGATGTTTTTTGGCAGTTATAGATGCGTAACAGATTTTGGAGGTCAAATTTAGAAAAAGTATGTTTTTTTTAAAAATTTTTATAGTAAATTATATGATATGATGAAAATAATGATATCTTTAGAAAGACCATTTAATGGCGAAAAAATGGTACATAATATGTGTAGGTACAGTAAATGAGTAAGAGGAAAATTACAGCTAAACACAAACACTGCAGAAATGTAAAAACAGCCGGTAAGAAAATTGAAAAGGGGTATGGTCACTAAGGAGTTAATGAAGCAATTTTGGTGTATAGTTCATGCCCGTGCAATCTCACTGCTCACTTCTCTACCATTTGAGATTTAAATAGCTTTTGTTTATGTTTACGCAGCCCATGGTTTCAATTCTAATCAGATCTGGCTGCACATTGTGTTTACTTTAGAAGCTCTTGTCTCCTGCTCTGTTAATTGAACTTTACTGAAACACAGATGGCTGATGTTGGCTCTAGCAAGAGATAAGATAGTATAAATTAATCAGACATTAAAAGAGGTTTTAACCCCTTAAGGACCAAACTTCTTGAATAAAAGGGAATCATGACATGTCACACATGTCATGTGTCCCTAAGGGGTTAAACATAAAATTTCTCTTTATAGGAAATGTGTAGGGAGACTGTGTAAGCCACATGCAGGGAAGGTGTCACAAAGGCTGCATAAACAATGTGATTTACCTCCTAAATAGTAGATAATTGAGAAGTGAGACTGCAAGGGCATGATCTACAAACTAAAACTATTACATTATCTAAAGTTGTTCTGCTGCTTATATAGTGACCCTTTAAAAGCATGTTACTGGTTAATTTAAAATGTGTCATACGTCAATTCTTATTTCTTATTTTTCAGGTCACCGACTATGCTTTGAATTCCATCTGTGTTCTAATTTGCTGAAAATACCAAGCAGCCAATTAGACTAAAGCTTTGTTTTTGAATACGCTTCATTTTTTCTTACTTCTTGCATTTATATACACATTTTAAATGATGCCAATGTGATAACTCATAGGCCACTAATTCGTCACATTCCATTTAAATATTTTCAGCAGCTTCTAAAGTTGAATATATTTAAGAAACTGAATATTTTATTTTACTTATTTTTATAAAACTTTTACAAAGAAAACCCAACAATACTGAAAAGAGGTTACCTTGTTAGAATATATTGGTGCAATACTGGTATATTGGTATTGAAGTGTTTCATATTTTATATAACTGTTAGAACATATTGCCATCAATGAACGTTGTAAATGAAATAGATGCATTGCATAAGTAATTAATTTGGGAACTAGGAACTTAAGAATGTAAACACAAGTTTTAGGCAGAAGCTTGAATAATCATTTTTTGGCAAACAGCTATTTCAATACACCAGTGCCTCTGTGTATTAAAGGTTAACTATAAGTGGTAACATTTATTATTAAATATACTAAACATTTAATGGATGTAACGTTATATGCTGTATTTTGTAATGAAGAAATCTATTATTCGTTTAGAATTAGTGATGTATAAACTGGTATCAGATCAATCCAGCTGGAAATTTTGCAGATGAATCAATTTTGTTTTTTTTTAAAAATCAACACATTGCAGAAATTCAGTAATGCCGTTTCGCTCTTGTAACGTTCATTGTCCCCAGTCCAAATAGCAGCTAATGTTTGTAAGTCTTTGTGTCGACAAATTAGGTATTTCAATTTATTTTATTATGTCCTAGATTGAGATTTTTTTTTTTTTTACTCCACGAATTAGCATTATATATGAAATCTACATCAGCAGGAACTTTGTCACTGTGATCGATTAAAAGAAAAATAAATCTGAAGTTGAAAAATATTAGGAGTTACTCGTGACCTTTGGGTTTGCTCACTAGTGTGAGTCTGAGTCAGGATAATTCTCAAAGGGAAAAAAAAATCAATTATATTGGGTATTCATATAGCTCACCACTTGCCGACCTCTGCAGCTAGACTATGTAGGGTTCTCGGGTACTTTAGAAACGGTTTATGTTAAGGGAAAAATGATTTATTGATACTGTTTTTTTACTCCCAAACTTGGTAGCTGTGTGTTTTCATACAGTTTAGCTCTTGAATTGTGTCATTGGTGCAATCAACTCTAAAAATCTCTGTTTGAAGAATATAAAGACTCAATTCATATGTAGAGCCCTGAGTCAGTGATCAACATTCAGGTCACAGTTATCACATCTCACGTGGAGAATTACAGGGATTTGTCAAAAGTAGACCATTTTAAAATGAAACCAAGACCCTTTAAATGGTAGGCATATTGAGACATTTTGGCCTACTTAATTTGTATTATATATCATTAAATATAAAATATTTGGATTTCCAAATTTACGAAATTAATACATGTACAGTCCAAGATCCAGCATGTGAACCCACCAAAGAGGGACAAAGATGGCTGAAATAACGAATAGTCAGGAATAGCAGAGTCAAATAACTAGAAACATCAAGAGAGTACTTTAAATGCTCTATTGGGACACTAAGCAACCACAACAGGGTATGGGAGATTAAGAAACAAACATATTATATGTTTGGGGGGTGTTTACGATAATTACAACCCCAAAAGATAAGGGAGTTTTTGAAGTAGTAATGTTCAGATGTTGGCGTGTGGGTACCGCATCATAAAAAGAAGTGAGGATGCAGCAGTCAGTGTCATGGTCAACTGGACTAGGCAAGATGGTGGTCCACTGGATCAGTGTGCAATGTGATCAGTGGACCACCAGGGTAAGTGCCAGCATACTTACATGTATTACCTATTACATTTTTCTACAAATGGTGTTTTATCAGTATGAATATTTTGTCATTTCAATGTGGATACTTGCATAGCCCATAGCACAAAATGGATAGTAAGTAAAACCATTGAGGAAAAATTGTATTATTGTAAGTTAGAACTTACCATTTCCATATTTTCATTGGTATATATATATATATATATATATATATATATATATATATATATATATATTTATTTATTTATTTATATGCATATATTGTATGCATTTCCCATTCCTTATACCGGTCATGAAGGCCTATTCTATATTTAAAAACACATCTTCTCTACAGAAAAAGGCTCAAAGTATCATCACCGTGCAAAGAATTCTGATGGTAGGGTTTTACCGTGGATTATATTGAAGATTTCTTGGCTAGTGTAGTGTACAAAACCAACACCTAACACAAAGAGACTTCCTTTGGCATGAACTTAACAACTGTCCGACTTCTTTTATATGTTTGGCTGCAAATTGCAATGCATCCCTGCACAACTGGGCTGTTGGCCATGCTTTCTGTTCTCCAACAGAAATTTCTTTCTCAATGAACCTTCTCTCCATCAGGCAAGCTTCCACGAAAAGAGGCTCTGTACGCTTATTATCCCTGGTTTTCACCTTGTTTGGTTCTGAATGCATGCACATGCTGGAATAATGTGATTACATCACTGTGTAAACCGATTCATTTTCATAAAGCTGCTTTGGGTAGTGTTGCACGATTGAGCTAGATTGTTAGGTCTGCTTTGCATTCTTATGCTGTCACAAATTCAGTGCGGATAAATGCATTTGTATATTATGCTGCCCAAACATGGTAGACCCAACCGTCCTGAATTTTAAGTTTTAAGAACATCTCTTTTTTACTTAGGGCAGTTTTTCTTTTGATATTCACATTCCATAAACAGGTTCAAAACATAGTGGCCACAATAACAAACTCAGCAATATAAATGGCTTATAACTAGATATTTAATCCATCTCAATTACCAAGGACATCTAACTAAAAAATACTCGTCATCGGTTGGTAACAGTGATATGAGGTTTTACAGTCTATCTTTTATATAAAGATGGAAACCTAACTGTCATATTACTTTATACCAAATGTTCATTTCTGCAACAAAACCATAGTGTTGCAAGAAAAATTGTATCATAGGTTACAAAACTATAATCAGAAGTCTGTGTAACAATGATGTTCACTTAACGGTTTTGCAATGTAACTTTGTGGGAGTTTTTTTTACCAAGAAAAACAAAACAAAATACCTAGTTTCTGGGTTTCATGGTGTCAAGCAATTACCATGAGTAATACAAAAAACACTGAAATTGGATTCCTGTATGAAAATGTATTTCATTTTATTATTTTCAGCTCTTGAAGAAAGTTCATGGATACAGCACATACTCTATAATGACAATAAAATATATAGAATTGCTCAAATAAATGTAAAATTAAATCTGTCAGTAATCACCACCCATTGTGGAGAATCTAAATTTCCAAACTACCTGCACAATAAACTGATGACACATATTTTTGTTAAATGTATCCCTATCAGTGGTTTTGTTGGGGTCTCTTTCACTTCCTCTGTGAGCTTCCACTAGGAGGAGAACTCGCACAGTGTATGTTCTTCTTCCCACAGTACATCAATGCATTTAAAGGAACAGTATACGCACCAAGACCAGTTAATCTCACTGAAGTGGTCTGAGTGCACTGTCCCCTTAACCATGCAAGCTAAAACATTGCAGTTTGCATGCATGTTAGGTTCCTCCTCAGTGCTAAGTGTATTACAGAGCTCCACAACAGTTCACAGCGCATGACTAGTTTACAAACACCCCATAGGGATAAAAAGCACTTTTGTAATTAATACATTTTAGTGGTTGTTTTTTTTTTTTGGTATTTTATTGTTTTATAAAACAAGGAAGAAGGGTACAGAAAAAAAGAAAGGGGAGGGTTTGGAGTGGGACTCAAAGAAAACAACTTTGACGTTCATAAATTTCCATTGAATTTCACATTTGTGTAACAGTAGCATTACTGCTACACTACGTAGGCAACCCTCAAGTTGCAAGACTTTTGTAGCTACTATTCGGTCCACCTGAAACCTTTATGGGGACCGAACAGAGGAACTAGATGGGATAGGCCATCTTTATCAGTTTGAATATGCTAGCAAAGTAAAGTAAAGCGAACCTATTATTCCCATTCCATACCATACAGTTGGATGATTATATGTTTAGTCGATGATGTCAGTACATCCTAGGTACATTAATACAATCTGAATAGAATGAACATAGGGATTGGGGTGGGGGTACTGAGAAAAGAAAGGGGGGAGGGGAAGACTGAAACCTTAAATCTTGGTATATGGTATATCTTTTTATGATTTGCCATGTGTAAGATATTAGGTTTTGCCATCAGGTATAGAATGCAGTGTTGTAGTGTCTATTCAGCTTTGGTCATAAGCTGTTTCCCATATTTTCCATGCCTCGCAAAATGTATGTGTGTCTTTGCTCGTGTTTATGGACATGTGTTCAAAGATGTAAATTTGTTATCCCACAGTTGGAAGGGCATAATGTTGACTTCCAGTGCAGTGTGAGGAGGTTGCGTGCCCCAAGCAGAGTGAGAGCTAATATTTGCTTGTGGGACTTGGATAGTGAAGAGGGAAGACGCAAAAGCAGATAAGTGTCGAGTTTTTTGGGGAGTTTGGGGACCCTCAGTGTACACAATGTGGATTGGACGTCCACACACAAGGGTTGGATTTTCTAGCATGTCCACCACACATGAAGGTACCCTCTTCCCGCGAACATCTTCAAAGTTGGGATGCAGTGGGGTATATGTGGTGTAGTTTGTGGGGGGTCAAATACCACCTATATAGCAGTTTTCTGTGTGCCTCAATGTGGGTGTAGCATTTTGTCCAGCTGGACAGGTCATTAAGTGCTTTCAGCCAGTCAGTGTCTGAGAGTTAGATGGATCAATCCACTTCCCATTGTGTTTTGCATGTGGGGGGATGTGTGGAAGGGTGTTTTGCCATACCCTATAACAGAGAGAGATAGTCTTTGGTTTGGTAGAAGCCGATCAGCATCTGTCCATGACTAGTTGGTTAGGAAGCAGGTCTCGGAGCAATGTGGATTGTTTGAGCTGTACATGTGACCAGATAAGCCCCTTGAGGTGGGAGATTCCACTTTGTTTGTAACTCTGGAAAAGGTATAACTTCTCGCTTGAGATGCTTGCGAGATCGGCATTTTCCAGGGGGCGGCAAAAAAAGCTGCCCCCCAAATGCCCAGGGCAAATGTCTTGTTAGCCTCGCGGCTAATAGACATGCTGGGCTGGCGGGCGGCGCTGGCTGCTGGGCGGGCAGCTGGCGAGGGAGCTCTTCCTCTGAGCTGTCTGCTCAGCTCCTTCGCGCGCCGCAGAGTGAGGCTGGAAGCCGGAAGATGACGTCACATACGCGAGGGAGCTGAGCAGACAGCTTAGGGGAAGAGCTCCCTCACCAGCCGCCCGCCCGCCCAGCAGCCACTGGACCCCCAGGGAGAAAGGGAACCCTCCCCCCCCAGCATTCCCAAAGGTAAGGAGGCTGGGGGGGGTTAAAAAAAATAAATGTGTTAATGTGAGTGAGTGTGTGTGTGTGTCGTGTCTGTTAGTGAGTGTGTCTGTTAGTGTGTGTGTCTGTTAGTGAGTGTGTCTGTTAGTGAGTGTGTCTGTCAGTGAGTGTGTGTGTCTGTTAGTGAGTGTGTGTGTGTCTGACTGTTAGTGTGAGTGTGTTTGCCTGTGAGTGTGTGTGTGTCTGCAAGTGTGTGTCTGCTAGTAAGTGAGTGAGTGTCTGTGTGTGTCAGTGAGTTTGTGTTTCTGTTAGCTAGTGTATGCATATCTGTCAGTGAGTGTGTGTGTGTGTATTTAGAAGGCGGGGCGGGGGGAAGGGATGGGTGGGGGTCGCGCGCGAGGGAGATGGAGGGGGGGAGTGAAGGGGGGCGCCTGAGTTTTGTCCTGCCTAGGGCAGCACAAAACCAGGATACACCACTGTGTGTCAGGGGAAAGCACCCATAGGGCAGTCAATGGTGCCTTAATGTGGTATTTTGTCTTGCACCACAAGGTGCCAAGGAACGTATCCCAGCATTGGAGGGTCAATTGCATGGTTGGAAAGAGATGTCTTGGGTGTTCTAAGGTGTTTGGGTATCAACATATAGTCAAGTAGTTTGTGGTCTGGTAATTGTGCGGCTTCCATGTCTACCCATTGTAGCGTCTCGGCTGGGGAGTGTAGGAGGACCCCAGCTTTCAGGATGGTGGATCTGTAGTACTGCTATATGTTGGGGAGGCCCACCACTTCGTATTATGGGCATTTCTGCAGTAGGGTTTTGGGTACCCAGGTTTTTTACTGCCCCATATAAACTCTGCACAGGTTGTTTGTAGGGAGTTAAATAGTGTTTGTGGTACTTGTACTGGGAGCATTCGGAATACATATAAAACCTTCCTTAAAATGATAATTTTGTATGGGTTGATCTTTCCTAGCCACGATATGGTCATGTGTTTCCATTTATTAACCTCCGCATCCGACCTTATGGTGGGAGAGCTCCGCTCGCTGCCGCCATCCTGTTCCTCTTGCAACAGTGCTCGCGTCATGGTTAAGTGTGAGTGCATCTTGTTTTTTGCCGAAGCTTCTTACCAGATTTAGTTGCCATCCTGTTCAGGAGTGCCTTGGGCAGCTTGCAGCTCATTTTCTTCGAGATTTGGGCTGTATATCTCGCTGTGGAATCCACGGTTAGGCAGAGCTCGCGGATTATGCACCCCCCGCCATGCGTTGCTAAGCCATGCCCCCTACATTTTAGTTTTTTAATGCTCCTTCTTTCCCAAGCGTGTGTAAACTTGTAACACAGGAATACATTTAGTAAATATAGCCTGATGAAAACATGTTCAACTACCTCCTTAGTTTCAATGTAGACATTAGAAATAATGTTTTCTAACTCATTGCTGTCAGATAAAGCTCAGAGTTGTCCGGCAAAGAAAATGTCAGAAAACCAGCACATGCTGTGAAAAACTAATTATGACAAAAATAACTAAAACAAATAATTAAAAAGATGTTTCCACTCGAGAATCATGAATTTCCAGGAATAACATTTAGATGAATTTAGCATCTCATTAGAAAAGAAAAAACAAAACATGACATACTTATCGAGAAACAAGAAAAATGTTTCTTATTCAGTGGAACAAATATAAAATTACCTTGCTGGACCAAAATACGACAAATTATTGTAAAATCTCTCAACCAAAAAACAAAATATTGCTTGAGAGTTAATAAAATGCTAAGATTCTTGCTTCTGCTTTTTATTATTTTTGCTTGAATAAGGGCCTTTTTTTTGCTGCAGAATTTGACATTTTGGATTTGCTTCTGTGTAATTTTTATTTTTAGCCCCCTCTCACTGCTACATCCTAAACCCCGGACATGCCTATAAATTAAAGAATACACTGCATAGTGCAGCCTCTTCCATCCATTGTAATGAGATTCAGGAGAAGTGTGACAGACGTAACATGTTTGCAGTAAGGATTGTGCCTGATTGAAAGTTCCTGAATAATTCTAGCTGAGGCATTCAGAGGAGGATTCCCATCTAGAATGCAAATATAATTCCTATTTTGAAGAATTTGAATTTGCCCAAAAAGTTACTTAATTCACATGCACTGGTATAACACATATCACACTAAATATATTGTACTTTGCCATATATTTGCTATTTCAGGATTGATGGTTCAAACTTACAAATGAAAACTGTTACGAATTGCAACACCCTCCTTATAGAACTGGACCAAAAAAAATAGGAATTTATAAAAAATATATATATAAAACATTAAATTTGTCATTGCTTAGAAAGACTGCAAATCTTGTTTTTGCAAATAGGTAGGACGGTAGAAATTTGAATTAACTTATTAGAAAAACTATTAACAGAGAATGTTATTTTTTTTTAAAACATAATTTTAATTTGAGTATAGAAAAAATACAAGGAACATTTAAAAACTTCATACTAAAATTCAAACAAACAAAGACTCTAAATCTATAAAAAAAACTAACAAAAAAATTATATAAAAACAGTTACAAATTACAGAACTCATGATAGGGAACAGAAGCAAAAATAAAAAACAAAAAACACAAATTGTGTGATTGGTTAGAAAGTAAGCATGCCCTAGATAGGATTGTAGCATTGATATTAATTTAGTAGAAAAGCTATGAAAGCAGAATGTTAATAATAAAAAAAGGTAAGTAAAAACATTGTACAAATTCAAACAAACAAAAACAAAAACCGCCAACCTTAAAAAAAAAAATGGAACAAACAAAAATAAAATAAAATAAAAGCTATACCTATTCTATTGGATAGAACGAGAGCAAAATGGTGCAATGGATCACTTCTGAAATAGTTGCTAGATATCTTCCATAAGATGTTATTTCAAACAGCTGCTGGGTATTTGCATCTTAAAAACTAACACTAGGTTTCCAGCGTACAACCATTAAAGTCTGCTCCAGTGATTACCATCTGTATCAGAGAGTTTACCTAATACATAATACCCACATTTAATGCACTAAAACAGATACTTACCAATTAGTTGCCATGGCAACCACAAATGAATATTATAAATAGCGCCAGACTTTTTAATGTATTCATATAGAGAACCTGGTCAGATATTTAATAAGAGTTATAAGAGCTTCCAAATCACACACAGAAGAGAAAATAGCACAGTCAGTAAAAAAGGGGGATAAAACATTTTTTAGATACATAAATGAGAAAAGAAAAGTAAAACAAGGATTAGTTAGATTAAAAACAAAAGAAGGAAGGTATGTAGAAGAGGATAAAGGTCAGGCTGACTGCCTCAATGAATATTTTTGTTCTGTATTTACAGAAGAAAATGAAGGAAAGGGACCTCAGTTGAGCAAAAGGATAAATGAGTCATTTATTACACGTGAGTTTACAGAGAAAGAGGTTCTATTTCAACTGTCAAAAGTAAAGACAAATAAGTCAATGGGACCTGATGGAATACACCCAAAGCTATTAAAAGAGCTCAGTGGGGTACTAGCAAAACCATTAACAGATCTATTCAACCAATCACTGTTAACAGGTATAGTCCCAGAAGATTGGAAGTTAGCAAATGTTGTGCCCATTTACAAGAAAGGTAATAGGGAGGAGTCGGGCAACTATAGGCCAGTAAGCCTTACTTCAGTAGTGGGGAAAGTGATGGAAACCATGTTAAAGGATAGGATTGTTGAACATCTAAAAACACATGGATTTCAAGATCAGAGACAACATGGGTTTACTTCAGGGAGATCATGCCAAACTAATCTTATTGATTTTTTTGATTGGGTAACTAAAATTATAGATCAGGGTGGTGCAGTAGACATTGCTTACCTAGATTTCAGTAAGGCTTTTGACACTGTTGCACATAGAAGGCTTATCAATAAACTGCAATCTTTAAGTTTGGATTCCAATATTGTTGAATGGGTAAGGCAGTGGCTGAGTGACAGGCAACAGAGGGTTGTAGTTAATGGAATATATTCAAGCTTGGACTTGTCACCAGTGGGGTACCTCAGGGATCTGTACTTGGACCCATTCTCTTTAATATTTTTATTAGTGATATTGCAGAAGGTCTTGATGGTAAGGTATGTCTTTTTGCTGATGATACTAAGATATGTAACAGGGTTGATGTTCCAGGAGGATAAGCCAAATGACAAATGATTTAGGTAAACTAGAAAAATGGTCAGAATTATGGCAACTGACATTTAATGTGGATAAGTGCAAGATAATGCATCTTGGACGTAAAAACCCAAGGGCAGAGTACAGAATATTTGATAGAGTCCTAACCTCAACATATGAGGAAAGGGATTTAGGGGTGATTATTTCTGATGACTTAAAGGTAGGCAGACAATGTAATAGAGCAGCAGGAAATGCTAGCAGAATGCTTGGTTGTATAGGGAGAGGTATTAGCAGTAGAAAGAGGGAAGTGCTCATGCCATTTTACAGAACACTGGTGAGACCTCACTTGGAGTATTGTACACAGTACTGGAGACCGTATCTTCAGAAGGATATTGATACCTTAGAGAGGGTTCAGAGAAGGGCTACTAAACTGGTTCATGGATTGCGGGATAAAACTTACCAGGAAAGGTTAAAGGATCTTAACATGTATAGCTTGGAGGAAAGACGAGACAGGGGGGATATGATAGAAACATTTAAATATATAAAGGGAATCAACACAGTAAAGGAGGAGACTATATTTAAAAGAAGAAAAACTACCACAACAAGAGGACATAGTCTTAAATTAGAGGGACAAAGGTTTAAAAATAATATCAGGAAGTATTACTTTACTGAGAGGGTAGTGGATGCATGGAATAGCCTTCCAGCTGAAGTGGTAGAGGTTAACACAGTAAAGGAGTTTAAGCATGCGTGGGATAGGCATAAGGCTATCCTAACTATAAGATAAGGCCAGGGACTAATGAAAGTATTTAGAAAATTGGGCAGACTAGATGGGCCGAATGGTTCTTATCTGCCGTCACATTCTATGTTTCTATGTTTCTATGTTTCTAATTATGTGACGTCAACGTCAATGTCTCCTTTGTGTTAAGAGCTTATGAGCTTCAGTTCGCTGTCCTGAGCTAGCTCATTGGCTTAGAGTGTCAGCTGATCGCTTGCAGCCAATGAGTTAAGCCCTGCACTACAGGGCTTAGCTCAGACAGAAAGCATCCTTCTCTCTGGTTGTGGTGACAGGGAATGGCGCTCCTGGCACTATAACCACTGCTGCTTGTTGTAACGGTTATGGTGCTTAAACTTTTCATTTAGCATTTAGCCTAAAATGTATATATCTCCAATTAACAGCAAGATTCAGGAACATGAGACAATACATTGTGTTGGAATTTACCTAATCTCATAAATACTACAGCCCATAACATAACTAGTGGCTAGACTCAAGTTACCTGTTGCAAGCCAGGACTTCCAAGTGGGGCAGAAGGGCATTTTCCCCTCAAGCCACTAGAATAGAGGTTTGTGGGCTGGAGAGATACCTTAAAGAGTGCTACAAAAGTTAAAGGTACACTCTAAGCACCATAACCACTTCCTAACCATAACCATCACCCTTGTGTTTTTTAGGTTATATTTATGGAGGTTGCCAGAATATATGAGGTCATATCTCACCGCTACAGCAACCACCATCTGTTTGCAAAATGTGAGTAGGACCATCCACACAGAAATTCATGAGTTTTGTGTACAAATGTACAAAAATATTTCATTTATTTACAAGGTTTCTAGCACTTCCCTGAGCTCATGGGTTGTGCTTAATTAGGAAATAAGCATTTAGCAGAATGAAAAGCCAGTTAAGGCCGTGTTAAAGAAGCAATATTCAACATTTATTATGAAACCTTATGTCTGCATTGCTATAAACATAATCTAGTAAAATGTCATGGCATTGGGACTGTAAGGCTGGCACACACCAGGTTTTCACAAGTAGCTTTTTGTTATAAGTTGCTGAGCGTGTTGTGAAAGACTCCAGTGTAAATGGATTCGGGTATTAAAATACTGCTGGGTGTACGATAAAAGTGCAATGAGTTTCATTCCTATATCATTCCATATCACTCATTGCTGACAAGACACACCCCGTGCAACTGCGTAAAAGAATGACTAGGTGAACGTATGAAGGACAAACTGTCCAAGGGCATGCAGCCCAGCGCATGTATTATTCAAGTCTCCTTGTATTGAACAAGTTTAACACTTAAAGTGCCAGTGGAGCATGCAATGACCGATCAGGTATTTAAAAGACAGAAGAGTGCTTGGTTTTCTTTATTCCTTAGTAAAGTAGAAAATGTTCATAACCTTAATTTGAATGAATTTCTTCAACCTCCAACAGTTTTTGGATCACTTCTCCCATACTCGTCTTTAGACTTAGAATTATGGTAGTTGTAGTGCAACACCACCGGGGAACAACGGCAGGACACATGGGCTATCCACGAACTCTCAAAAGAAGAATTGGGATCCTCTCCCATACCTTACGGGAATTAAACTTCCTGTGCAAATATTCCTTTTGGTATTATGGCAGACTGCCTCATTATAATGTGAATGGCTAATATTTTGTAAAGTGACTTTATAATGATTTGGAGGTCTGTTTGGTTATGAACTGCAATTCCTACGAATTTGGACCGTCCAGGTGAATTCACAAACTTCAGCTGGAAAATGTAGTAGAACCAAGAATTAAACGAAACACAAAGTGGACTAGCATGTTTGTTTTGATTTGTGATTCAGAATTTTGCCTGTTGGAGGAAAAAAAAATTAACTACTGATTGAGGGGAAAAAAGATTGATATTTGGAAAGAAAATAAAAGATAGATTGTTATGGGACACTCATGGAACAGTCACGACATTTAGATTTTTATACACAGATCAAGTGAGAAGCGACAAATAGAGGGGGGGAGGTGCAGAAAAAAAATATTCTGTATTTGTATATTATATATCTAATAAATATGTAAGATATACATATTTAAATATATATGGTTTTTTTTGCTGCTTTTCCTCTTTTCCCCTCATTGGGTAACTTTTTCTCACTTATGTGAACCAAATGACAGGAAATGTGCCGTCAGTGTACTGTAGACTATATGTAAGGTTGTAATAAATTATTCAACCCCCATTGAAAATCAGTTTTATTGTCAAAATGTACAGGCTTCCAGTTGTTTGCTTCAAGTGGTTTCCCTAAATTCGACTGGAAATGCAACTTACAATGACTTCTACAGTCTCAAAATTATTCAAAGAAAAGAAAAAGTTACCTGCGCTCTCTCCTTAATCCCTATGTATATTTAGACAAATGGAGGTCATTTAGTTGCTCCAATGGCCATTGGAGGGAAGGCCCACCTGCCAACGTCAACACCAGAAGCTCAAGGAAGCAGGCTGAAGGGTCAGTGTAGGGTCAGCGCTTTAGGAGGGTCTGCCTTGACGTTGGCAGGCGGGCATTCCCTCCAATGGCCATTGGAGCAACTAAATGACCTCCATTTGTCTAAATATACAAAGAGATTAAGGAGAGAGCGCAGGTAACTTTTTCTTTTCTTTGGCTTTTACTATATATTGGGGCTGATGTGTACTGTAGTCATTGCTGCCGGCCCAGTAGTGATGGGAGTGAGCGCAGGACTTATCTTTTTGTATTTGTATTTACTTTGTATCACACAGCCTTGTTACAATGATGCCGCCCATCCCATGTGTTCCCTATTAAGGGTTTATAAGTATATAGGGGTGTATATAAAAAATACCCCTCTCTGTCTCGTTAGAGATATCTTTGCCATAAGCTCAAGGAAGCAGGCTGAAGGGTCAGTGTAGGACCCGCTTTAGGGGGGGTCTGCCTTGACGTTGGCAGATGGGCATTCCCTCCAATGGCCATTGGAGCAACTAAATGACCTCCATTTGTCTAAATATACATAGGGATTAAGGAGAGAGCGAAGGTAATTTTTTTTCTTTGGTTTTTACTATATATTGGGGCTGATGTGTACTGTAGTCATTGCTGCCGGCCCAGTGATGATGGGAGTGAGCTCAGGACTTATCTTTTTGTATCAAAATTATTCAACTCCCTGAACAGAATCCCTCACAACAGCAAAGATATGCAAAACAAGTGTCTGTTGCAACTAATCAAGGGCTTCATTGGTTGTGCCAGGTGTACTTGAGCTGGAACAGATGAAATACCTGAACTGGCTAGGGGGTTTGTTGAGTGTCATGTTTGGCTGCATATTATAAATATGGCTAAGTCAAAAGAATGGCCCACAAAGTTAAGAGAAGAGATCATTGCCCTTCACAAACAAGGAAGATGATTCAAAAAGATAGCAAAGGCACTGATTGTTCCTAGAGACACCATATGAATTATAGTTCGCAAGTTCAATGTTGAAGGAACAGTGGTTACACTTCCTAGACAGGGCAGAGAAAGGAAGCTATCAATGGCTGCAACCAGATTTCTGGAAAGGCAGATTGTGGAAAACCCTTGAGTGACTGCAAAAGACCTGCAGCAAGACTGAGTGGCAACAGGCGCTGAGGTTTCAGTGAGCACAGTAAGGCACGAATTAAACACAAATGTTTTCCGTGGCAGAACTCCAAGACGTACACCACTACTGACCCATAAGTACAAGAAAAATTGTTTCCAAAATGCTCGAATAAGCCACAGAGGTTTTAGGATTTTGTTCTGTAGAGTGATGAAACAAAACTGGTACTTTTAAGCCCAATGGATCAGCGGTATGTCTGGAGGAAGAAATACGAAATATATGCTGAAAAGAACACTCTGCCTACAGTTTAGAATGGTGGTGACTCTGTGATGCTCTGGGGCGGCTTTGTATCCTCTGGCACTGGAAACCTGCAGTGTGTGTATGGCAAGATGGATTGAAGTTTAAAAAAATCCTAGGAGAAAACGTCCCTGGATTTTACAACTCTTTTGGTCCCTTTCGCCTGTTAGTCCAGTGAAATACATCCCCTACCTATTTCCACCTTGCCCCGTTCGAATACTGACCAACCTACCGAACAAACGACAACACAGGTGTGGAGTGTGCTACTTGTTGACCCCATTAATTTTACTAACACCTCTGAAAACCGCAAGCACCTCAACACAGTCGGCTGGGTGGTCATTGTTCGTTTGGGCGAACAAGTGGCAGCGGCCATCATGGAACACGAATACAGCCAGTGGTGTTTGGTCGTCGAGTGTATGGAACTAAAATCGATGGTGCGAACACCACTAGAACTTCAATACGCCAATATGTTCGCCACTATTCATATGAACGAAGCGGCATTCGGTAAAAACATTAGTCAAACGCCCAATATTCTGGAAATGTATTCACGAAATCTGATTTGTATGTAAAACTGTGAGTTAGATATTCCCAAAATACCAGATTTCGCGGAACTATTTTGGGCAGGCGCCTCGTGTGGGGTCAGTCTAAACTATACCCCAGTGGCGTTTCGGCTACATTCGTGGTATCTGAGTGGTTTTGACAAATGTTGGGCGCACAGATCCAGGCTACCCGGCGATGTAATATTTGTAGGGATATCTTATTGTTAAAACTATTTATTTATGTATTTTTATTATGCTTGTCCTGAACCTGAGAAGTAATGTAATTATGTATGTGCTTATGTTGCAGTCCCCTCTCAGGTCCAGTGGGGAATGACCCTGGAACGTGTCACCAGAAACCCCTTGCATGGGGACTTGTATAAAAGGTCAGCTGTGGCTCCCATTAAAGCAGTTCCAGTTTTACCCTCACACAGAGCCTTGTATCGCAGTAATAGGCATTTCACTATGTTTTAGGATCATCGCTTCTAGGATCATTGCAGCTCTACTCAGATTGGGGGAAAAGAACATCTCTGGTGGCGAAACCTCTCTTCGCATCTAAGTGTCCGCCACAGTCATGCCGTCTGTGAGGAAGCTGAAGTTTGGGCATCCTTGTGTCACAATCTCTTACCTTAGTCCTTCGTGCCCACGTGATGTAGGATAAAACACCAGCTCCTCTCTTAGTGTGTTTGCCATGTCCCACACCGGACACTGGAATCACGCCGCTTTTCATGACGGACGTCATGACGTCAATGACGTGGCCCTGCATTATCAATACCGACCCAGAACATTTTGGGGGTGTGGTCTTAAAGCAAAAGATGCTCCCTTATAAAATGGGCACCTTTTGCTTTTTTCCTTGCCCTATCGTGGTTCCTTGTGCTCCCCTTAGGGCTATTTGGTTCTCCTTGCGTATATATTGTTATTTATGTGTACTGACTCAGCTTGGCTTTTGACTTTCCTTTTTTCTGGTTCCATGACTCGGCTTGCATTTTGACCTCCTGATTTCTGGTATCCTGATCCGGCTATTATTGTATTGTTCTCCTGATCTCTGGTATCCTGACTTCTGGCTATTCTTTGACTACTCTTTTCTATCTACTTTAAACACGACCATTCTAGGGTTCGGTAATACATGTTTGGGTTTTCTTGGGTTTACATACTGCATGTTGGGTTATTACACGACCGTGATACCTTGGAACTTTCAACAAGACAATGATCTCAAGCATACTTCAAATTCCACCAAGGCTTGGTTGCAGAAGAAGTCCTAGAAAATTCTACATTGGCCATTACAATCACCAGACTTGAAGAAGGCAGTTGCAGCATGCAAACCCAAGAATATTACTGAACTGGAGACTGTTGCTCCTGAGCAATGGGCTAAGATTCCTCAGGAACGCTGCCAGAAGCTGGTGCCTGGCTATGCATCTTGTTTACAACAGCTCATAACAGTAAAAGTACTAAGTACTGAAAATGCTTGCCATGAAGGGGTTGAATAATTTTGAGACTTCAGAAGCTATTATTAGCTGCATTTTCAGTTGAATTTGGGTAAACCACTTGAAGCAATCATTGTGTTGAGCAATTTCAATTGCTTTTGTTTGATTGCTTTGAAAACAGCTGAAAGTCTGTACATTTTGATAATAAGCCCAATTTTCAGTGGAGTTTGACTAATTGATTACAACTGTTTTTTTTTTGTTCAGCCATATGGCTGAAATTTGGCCATCCCAAAATTTAGTTAATTTTATGCAAAAGTGATTCCACTGTGCACAACTCTAGTACTGATACAATGGAATGTTTGTGCTATAGAGATTGACCATTTACCTGTAACATAAGTATTACTGTATATTTGTATGCCAAATTAGTTTTTCACATACAGTTTACACATATTCACATAAGTAGGAGTGTAGGAGTATATTTATATTAAATGTTATCAGTATAAGAAAAGACTAAGCAAATATACAATATTATTGCTTTAACACATTAAAAAGATGACAACATATGAGAATCAGGGCATGGGGCATTTCTAAATAATAAGCAGGTAATATAGGTGTAGAAGTTCTCACTGATAGACTCAAACTCTTCTGATGCAAATAGTGAAGGTTCGGTGCATCTGCCTTCAGTTCTTTTTAAACTAAATTAAAGGGACTCTCCAGACACCTGAAGCACTTTAGCTAAAATGCTTTATGTGTGAAGAATATGTTATTTAGTTTCATTGTTCATAAAGTGCAGTTTTCAATAGAAATCAACACTTTTTATAAATTAACATTGTTTACCCCGGCTGTCAGTCAGACATCCAGTCGTTTTATTTCCTGGTTTGGTTAGCTCAATGGAGCTAAAATCAACAGACAGGCAATGGCTCAGAGCCCCTGCCTTGCAAAAACTTCTCATTAAGCTTAATTGGTAAGTCTGTGATTGGACAAACACAGAAAGCCTGGGCCGGGTTAGAAGAGCAGGGCAAGAGCTGCAGACGAGAGAACTGCAGATTTTACAGGCTGTTTTTAAATATACCCCAAAGGGAAAAAAGTGTAATTAATGTATGCATGTATTTATTTATTTATTTGGAATATATTTCTACCAAACAAGAATATTTATTGTTTTTGTAGTAAAAATAAATGTGATTCTCCACATTATAATTGTGACTTCTCATGTTATGTTTAAGACTTTGCATGCATTAATAAACAATCTATTAAAAATACATTATAGCTCCCTCTGGAGGCTGAAGACCTACCCTACTGCAGGCTGTTTCAATTTTTATAGAACTGGCCTTTTCAGAGCGAGCTGTTTTGTACATCATCCACAAGTATGCCCTGGAGGTGGCCATTACCTATACAATTAATTATACAATAAAACATATTCTATGAGAATTCCCGGGAAGCTCACCAAACCATTGCTGGTCATTTCCAGAGTCATCCAACGCATACATGTTATATAAGCAAATCCTCCGAGAAATCCTTGAGTAAAGCATTCTGACAAACTGGCTCAGCTCTGCTCCAAATCCATGTATATCAGCTATGTCACGTCACCTAAAACAGAGCAACAAAAACATTTACTAACTCATATTGTCCCTGGATGTTGAGCATTTCCTATTAACCATAAATATTGTGTTAAACCACACATGAGCTGTAGAATCACTTGCTAAATCTGTTTCAATTATATTGTCTTGAGGGCTTATCTCCCAGCTTGGCTTGTTTATTAGACAAACAAACAATCTATTTTGATTTTACCACTTGAAAACAACCATCACCGGTCCTTTCCCAAAGACGCAAAGGATTCTATCATTGAAACTAATTTCAATTCAACTCATTTATTGCAGAGTGTGTTTATTTTTTATTTTTTTACATTTTTATTGTAGCCTATTTTAATTTTATACATAATTTATTTGAAACATGAGATAAGTAGTTAGTATATTTACTGTGTATAGATTGCTCTTCAGGGATAAATAAAAATTATTTCCCTCCCAACAATCTGTAGACAAAGTAATGCAAAACAAATAAAGTGCGGAAAAAAATATGAATATGCAACTATATCCTTCCTGCAAGATATGCAAAACCCCTACATGCAAAAAAAAAAAAAAAGCACATAAAAAAATATATAGTTATTTACTAAAATGAGAACTGTCAGGAATTCAAAAGAGAGTTTTAAAATTAAGGCAAAGTAGCTGATTTGGAAAAATTCTGTATTAAGAAAATGTCAGATATGCTTCCAATTTGGTTATTTTGGTCTAAAATGTGAAATTCACTTTGAATTATTTTTTAATTTCTGACAATTCTGAGAAATAACTCCGTATATGATAATCACTGTTTATCTTTTACTTTGCTCTCTTTTTATTTATTAATTCGTCCTTTAGAGAAAAACATACAGTATATTTTACCTTCAAATTGAATGTTTGTTACACGTTTTACAGTCACTGTTTGTGTTTTGTTTCTAACCCCCTCTTTTTCTTGTTTTTTATTTATTTATTTTTATAAATGTTATCGTTTTAATATTACATATATATGACATGGATTTTCTCAATAAATGCCTTGCTAATAATATTTAGAATCAATATAAAATGCAAGTGCAAATGTGTTCCAGAAAAATGTTTCTGGAGGCTATTATTCAAGTCTCCAAAGAAGCATTGAAGAACCCTTCATCCCCATCCCTAGTTGCTAAAATGTAGCATCTGTGGTTTGAGGCATAATGACTTCTGTATAGTGTGTGGAGAGGGCTGCATTTACAATACATCTGTGTCATACAAGGTGCATAATGAAAAATGTGTTTCTCCGCAAGGTGAGGACTTTCACTTGAGCATTGGAGCAAATTAGTTAGATGAATGGTATAAAGTTAATTTTATCCTTATACAATCATGGATGGGAAAGGAAGGGTTAAAGTTACAATCCTGAGTTGGTCACATGCACAGAAATGAACTGAGTATTTTGGATTTTCTTAACTAAAATAAAAATAAAGACTTTCCAGCAGTCTTTATTTTGAATATTTTAATTACCCTAGGGAGACTTAGTCAATAACGTTGTTAAATATATATATAATGACATTTACGTTTAATGTGAATTAACACAGCCTAGTTTTTCCGGGGGCAGTTAGAGCTTCAAACGAGATGAAAAGCAATTTATGCTCTCGTTGTACCTTCCTTAATACGATGAAGATCAATTTACCTTCTGTAAAGGGAGTCAACAAATTAACATGCAATATATAAGAAGCTTTGTCTACCAAAGCCAATTTCAATATATTTTAGATTTTTACTATTTTGATTTATTACTGGGTACATCATGTGCATTAAAAGCCCTTTATACTTTTGATATAATTGTAAGCATTGCCCATACATGTAGCAGTTAAAAATTTAAAATGTGTTGCTTATAAACAATGAACAATGATAAACTAACAATTCCTTGTTAGTTTACTTGTTGCAGGTAAACCATTCCAGCCATCTATTACCATTTTAAATGGTATTATTAGTAAGAAGGTTTCAACTCCTGGCACAGCTCATCAACAAAGTGACATGCATGCATTACAACTACCATTATGGCATAAGTTAAGAGGAAATATGAAGCGGCAGGTACAAAAAATTTAAACCAATTTAAAACATATCAGCATTCATAGATTTTTTTTTTCCCTTTAGCTCCAGGTTTGACCAGCACACTTTTATAACTGTGTCATCGCCACATGCTAAGAAACAAGCCATCCAGCACTCTGGTACCACCTGTCTATCCGGCCTCTCTCCCAGGACGCACTCCACGTGAACTTACACCACCAATCCTTCCCAACAAGTAAGTTACTAACCATCTAATAAACTGTGACCACTTGTATCCTAGAGTGCTGCCCATTTTTCTATTCTTCTCATCGTCATATGTTGTCCACCTTACATGTTGTTAGGTGCCCTTGTGTCCTTTAGGCATATAGCAGCCATAATGCAACTATTATGGACATCCCAAGAGCGTCTCCTGGCTCTAAGGCCTAATTGGGGAATGGTATGTGGACAACGTGCAACTGAATTCCACCTTCAAGGCTTCAAGCCTGGCAGTCTTCATTGTATATTAACACATTTAGTAAGAGGTTTCTTATCCAGGCCAGAAAAAAATGTTTCATATAGGACTGTTGTGGAAAATTGGAGATACATGTTGGGGCACAGTACCAGCACCAAGAAGAACATAGTTTGAATAGGCTACTATGGTCTCTCACTAATGGACCCAATACACCCATTGATTTTTGATGTTTCAATTTGATCTGTTAAAGGCTTTTTAATTATCATTTGAAAACAAGTTAACAGATTTCTGTTAAATGAAAAAAGCTATTTGACAGAGTTGTTATTATAAAGAAGTCACATCAATTGTGCTTGAAAATGGAATATAATTTAAAACCGGAGGTTATGTCAAGTGATATAGATAAAATAATATCTAAGATGTAACTGTGGATCCATTCTCTTCCCGACCAAGGTTATATAAATTCCATGTGAGTTAATGTAAACTTTTCTTTGTTCTGTGTGACCTTCAACTGAATTCCTTTTTAGAAACCTGATACTCTATCATATAAGTGAAATCCAAAGTAGCAGACAAGAGCAGGGCTGATTGTATGCAGATAATTTGTAACCGTAGCATTGCAGAATAAAATATAGATGATTCAATTACATGCTGCATTCAACTAACAAATACTTATCCTGGTATTGCTATTACAGTCATGAACATTATACTCAACCAATAATACTTAAAAATTCCAGTAAACTTTCTTGAGGTGACAAAGGACTTTTAGAGTGAAGCATGATTAAACCTACAAAAGACAACAGGAAATTATTCTTAAAGTATCTTAAACAAACACTTTAAGGGAAACACTATATCTTCTACAGTGTTATGTAGTGGTTATAGTGCCTGGCACCCCTTCCTCCAAGGTCAGTAGTTAAACCATTTGGAAACCGTTTGACCTCTTTACGTGAGGTTCCCCATGCACTGTTCTCCATCTCTCTACAGATATTAGTGAGAGCCAGAAGGAAACGCCATGCTATGTAGTTTGTTTTTTAGCTTCCCAGCAGATAAACTTCCATTGTACCAGAAGCTCTTGCAAGTAGATTCTATTAGCTTCACCGCTAAGCCCTCCAGTGCAATGCTAGAACATGGGATGAGAGTGTCGGTTGATTGCTCTCAGCTAAAAAACTAAGCCGTATACCACTGGGGTTCACTCAGAGCGGAGACTTTCTGGCTGCAGAGAGAGTGGTAAGCAATGTCCAGCGGACCCCAGGTAAGAATTCAAACTGCTACAAAACAGTTTAATTAAACAGGAGTGGGGTGCTAGGGTGATCCGCGAAGTGTTCCTTTAACCACTTTACGACAGCAGCTTTCACACACTTTATTTTAGTCATATTGCTTATTTGCAGAGATCCCTGTCAGAGAACTCATTTTAATTTAGGGTAAAAGCCAACACTAGAGCAAATTGGAAGGAAGCAGAGATTTGCGACTACATTTTTGTTTTGCATTGCTGTGCAATCAGAAATGGTGGTTGATGCATGTGTACATGTGTTATGGGAAAATGCAAATATTACAAGTTTTCGAATGAAATGTTGTATTTCTTAAACTGTCTACTTTGTCTTTAAGAGATATTGCAAACTGACAAGGTGTTAGAAATGGAACATATTGTTTTTCATACATACATTTCATACGTAGAGGTCTTTAATAAATTACCTCTTACCCATATTCAGTGAAAGTCAGGGAATTTCCCATGATGTGTGCACCCTTATGTTTTAGTACAAACATGGATAAGATGTCTAGGTCATGACAAATAAATAATAGATAAGATGTTCAGACTTTAAGACGCCATCTTGTCCTAAGTTAGTGGAATTTCCCATGATGTGTGCACGCTTACGTTTTAGTTATGGCCTTGTATCTTTGCCAAGTTAAGGGAGGTCCTAAAATGAACATTCAAGGTATAAATATGTATACTTATTAAATATTAGGACACAGAGGAGAGATTTGGAGACAGAGATGCTGCTCCATCTTATAATGACTGAGAGAGGCTGACATGTTCAGGAGGGTATGTTATTCTATTTTAATGATATTGCAAGCCTATAGTTTAATCTTATAAACTCTGCTATAAATTGCTGTAATTAATTTTATGTCTCTATTTTTATTTAATAAAATATCTAAAAAGACAAAACTGTATTGCTTCCAAGACAATCTTTATTTTATATTGTATTCTCAATTATCTATAGATTTTAAATAGAGGATCTCTTACTAACTATATAATATCATGGCTAAGATATCTGTATGGTTAGCCCTGCTAAGTTCTATGCTTTAAGATGTTATAGTGGTAAATAGGGGAACCGGCTGTGGATACACATGGGGTTGGGAGCAAAGGGAGTTAGTGAATGAGTTTAGCAAATCCTTGAAGTCTTTTTGCAACTAGACTGATATGTACTCAATACTCTGTCTTGGATTTATACCAGGCTTTGAAAAAACACCTGAACTTTTATTTTACTAAAGACCTGATAGCAATAATATCTTTACTCATATCGATCTTCCTATCTCTAAATGTGGAGGATATTTTTGAGCATAAAAAAGTAGATTAGAAGGAATCACTGTTGATGCAAAGAGTTTTTCTCCTAGAGAATTTTTAATAGTTTATAGACGCTTTCTTACACACCTTTCATTTTCCTTAATTTGTGAAGAGATGTCTTCACACCAACTAGGTGTTTGTTTAAAATGGAATCATAACTTTTCCAAAACTAACATTAAATAAAACAATAAAAATCACCTCTAGCTTGGGATCCTTGAAATTCTTTTAAAATGTATATTGAAAATGATGCAATTGACATCAGAATCCAGTTCAGTCAAGGCACAGTCAGGGTACACTCATTCCATGTTCAACCAGCAAAATGGACATAACAATAACTGACAATTATTATTATTGGGCATTTATATTCAGCACCACTGTACAATAGAAGAAATATAAACAAATAATAATCACATACTGATACAAAAGAAACATAGGACCCTGTCCATGAGCTTACAGTCTAGCACATACCCTACTTTTATACAAAGAGCTTGGCAAGATTAGTCCTGAGCTTCCAATCTAAAGAGGAGTTGGGGAGTTGACACAAAAGGATTGAAGAGGGTATTTGAGGTAATGACCAGAGATCATGAGATAAATGCTAACACAGTGGAGCTTGTGAGCTCATTAAATATTTAAGATTGGAGATAGCTGAAAGGTGATGCTATAAAAGAAGATGGTCTTAATTGCCTGCAGGATAAGTAAAAATATTTGGACTTTGTAGCAGAGAGAGGTCAGGGTTCAGGATTATCTATAGATGGGAAAAAGTAAGATGGAGGGAGCCAAGATGGAAACATTCAGTTCCAGAATAGAGCTGTAATTATATTATTTTAGTAAATATAATATTAAAAATATCACAGGTTGTAGCCATTCCTCTTTAGCTCATCCGGTAGACCATGACTGAAGCCAATGTGAGCAAATCCAGTATTTAACAAGGCAAATATATTTATTCTAAGGAAGGTTCAAATATGATAGTCTACAGAAATGTCATTGTCTACTAATCAGAATTGGCTTCTAGGAACAAACTATAGATTCTGCCAAACTGATTAAAAAGAGACATTGTTATTTTAAGAATAAAATGACTACTGGAGATTTTAAATATGGAAAGAATTGGCAGAACCTCTACCATCTAGCTAGAATGGTTGGATCATAAATCCTTTGGAGAAAGGATTGGATATAATCTAAAAGGACAGAATTGCTATAAAAAAAACTATACATAACAGCTGTGTAGCAAAATTGTGACCACTTTGACAGTAAATAATAACATAGCTGATATTCTATATACTCAAAAACTACTAAAAATGAAAAATTAAATGATCCCTCTTATTTACAATTCCAATCACAGCACTGGAAAGAAACATAAAATAAATATGTCTGACCTGGCAAAATGTAGTGAGGTCTTAAAAGGATATAGCTGTATTGAATGTAGAATTTACTACGTTATACAAGTTGCCTCCATTTTTCTTTTTTTACATTTAGTGAATGCTAAAGACTTTAGTTACTGAAAACTGAGAAGGATTAAAATTGAGTAATTTGTGTTAGGGAATTGAGAAGCATATTTCCTACTTTAGCATGGTTACATTCCTTAAAGGGTTTCTCCAGCCACCATAAACACTTCAGTGATTTGAAGTGGTCATGGTGGTTGGAGTCTGGGTGTGTAGCATTTCTGCTTAAGCTTAAAAATCTGTCACATCCAGAGATATTATACCTGTCGTGCCAGTGTCTATTTACACCCCTGTTACACGTACCTTTGGCAGCCCGGACCTCTATTCCCCTCTCCCCTCTATGAGAAGCCTGTGATTGGACCACACAAGGGCTGCAGTGGCATTAGATGGAGATCAGCACCAGGAGCTTCACCCTGTAAAAAAAAAAAAAAAAAATTTCACCATTTAAGAGTGGGGGGGCTAGCTAGATATATGCCCCCCTCAATAGGGCATTACGAGGTTTAAAAAAAAAGCCTCATGCTTATAAGGGTTACAGCAACCCCTTAAATATTGCCAGAGCACAAGAAAAACTGCATTACATAGTCCTGTATAAATGGTATTTACTCAGTCCATAAACACTTCATGTGAATAATAGCTGCTGGACAACTGGTGGACATGAAGGAACTATAATTCAAATATTCCAGGGCTCCTAATGTGATCTAGAATTACAGGGGGGGGGGGGGAGTTCCATCTGAAATATTCCCCCCATTTAATTATCCCTAGCCACATCTCCCCCAAAATTCATACCACCATTCATACTCCCAGTACATCTTCACCGGGCGTCTCAGTAGAACCGCCCACACACAACCCCAATTAATATTCCCACACACCTCTCCACAGCTACATCACCTACTACTTTTCTTCACTCACACAGACAAATACACACACACTCATATAAAGACAATCTGACCTACTGACACACTCACACAATCAAACTGATACACTCCACCATGATTAACCCAATTTTAAGTGGATTCAGTGGGCCCACCAGGACTCCAATACGGGTGGGTCTGACTTCAATGCGTAGTTTTACCAAGCAGTGAGTTTAATCGGTATTCCAGTACATCTACACTGAAGCTAAATAATTATTCTTATATGTTTTATAATTGCAACATTACATAACTAGAACAATCATGATTTTCATCTCCAATGCCCAATGATCTGGTTTTCCACAGCAATTTGAACTAATTGCTTTATACATCGTGGTATGGAGAAGATGACAGCATGCCTAAAGGTATACATAAAAAGGGTACGTCAGACATTAAAAAAATATAATACAAAAAATGACAAGCTAGCTTTATTCACTGGACACACTGACAGCATTACTTAGTCACATTGGATTGATATTACCTCCTGGGAAATGCAATTTGCAAAGCCTACAAGACTGTAAAGCCTTTTTTCATGAAGACAAAGGCATTACCATGAGGACAAAAGTACCAATTAAAATAAAACCATTGTACTCCTTTTTTTCAGAGATTATCCATCATTTCAAATACTCTATATATAAGGCTAATTCTGTTACTTTTATTAAATTCCTATTTATTTCCAAAAATGTAGAACATTGTAAAATTGAGCTTTGGTTAATAATATGACAAAGAGAGATAATTCACCAATACGAACTGCAAAATAGCTACATTTTATGTCAAAACTAGAAACTGAGTGTGTGTGCATAAATCTGCATATCTCAATTTGGACTTTGAGAAGTTCTGGGCACAGAAACTTCAGAAATCATGTTTCCACAAGTATCCCAAAATTCCCAGCTCAATATGCAAATTAATATAGATGGGCATTAACTGCATCAGACTTTACCCTGCATTTTTTGCACGTACCTTTGGCAATGGACGCTGTTTTAAAACACAACTTTTTTTTAAAACCAAATCATGGGTTATGATCCAAAATAATCAATGACCAAAAAACCAGCCATGGCCTGTACAGTTTCAACCTTATGAGTCTCATCATGACACTGGTTCTGATCTAGAAGCCAAAGTATCTCTGAGAGCATGTAACTAGTTGCCAATAACTTTGTGGTGAAACCAAACACCATCACACTACACACAGTGCCAAAAGAAGAGAACTGTTGTGGATCACCTGCATATCTCAAGTTGATTTTGAGAAGTTCCACTTTGGTACAAAAATTCAAGAAATCACGTTTCTACAACTATCCTCAGAATTCTCAATTTGACATGCAAATGGTTCAGTGAGCATCAAACATATATCCATAGCATGGTAAATAAGTTCAGAAATCTTGCATATTGGAAACAAAAATAAATGGATAATCAGTTTTTATTCTTTTTATTAATGTTTTAAGCTGTTTATTAAATCTTTTAGCTGTTTTTAGTTTTTTCTTTTTACTTTAGTTTATTTTTTTAGAAGGAAACTCTGTATTGTTTAAAATATAGTCTGTATTTTTTACACACGTTTTTCTAGCTTCACGGCTATAAGAATGTAATCTATACCGGGCAGGTGGCAAGAACAGGGTAAATTAAACCTGTTCTTTTGAAAAGTCTTTTGTGCAATATTCTTAAGTGAAGAAAATTCTACTGCTGGGGGATTTGGGAGCTTGGAAAAACTTTACTAAAACTATATTTTATTTCAAACTATATAAATTTTTAAATACAATTACTAAACAGAATGAAAAGTAAAGATGAAAAAAAATAATTGGTTTTTATGTTCGTGAGGGACAATTTGCATTTAATTTTTTTTTATCCAATTTTACTCTGAATATATCTGCTTTATGTTTGAATTTATATTTTTCCCTTCCTGATTTTTGCTTGTTTCTTGAAAAACGTGAATAGTCAGCATCAGTGTCTCTGCCACATATGTTTTGATGATGTGGATATCTCCTGTGCATTAGCTTATCCTAGATCAGAGTTCTTGGTAGCAGATGGTATTGGTTATATGTGTTTAAAGGACACAAAGGTGCAACTGTAAGAATTACAAGGGTACCAGAGCCTCTGATGATTCAGAGCCCCCAATGTTTATTAAACAGATAGGTACAAACAATGACAGATAATCAAATCCTTATAGCTAATTATGATACTACATTGGCTCCAGACACAAAACAACAGAGTGTATACACTAAAGTGAGAATTGTCGGAATTGAGAGTGAAATCAATGTGAATTTCAAATTTAATGCCACAATAGCCAATAGATAATCTCCAAGCCAGTTATGCCTCCAGTTTGGCTACTTGACTTTGAATTCTGGCAATGCTCACTTAGTGAATAACCCCGTAACACTAAATATAGAATATAAGGCAGAACTAGTGTTGCTCCTTAGTCTTATAGACTAAGGACATTTGTGTACTGGGAGAGGGTTCCTGGGAAAGCCATTGGCTGGGACTAAATCCTATTGTAGATCTTGATAAAAATCATGGAGGCAGGGAATTTTTTTCATAATTTAGGTGTTATTTCATGCCATCTAATTAGTGACTATCATGTCTCAATAGTTGGGCATGTACCGATGATGCAGGTGAACATGATGCATTGCAAGGGTTAGATCTATTGAGGGTCAATGAAAAGTACTCTGTGAGTTAAGGAAAGCTAGAGAACTATGAGAGAATACAATTTGTTACAACACATCATGTGACAGGGTAACATACATCCGTCATAAACGGATGCACCAGGAAAGCTATCAGTGCAATTCACGTTGGCGGAGATGTAGAGAGACCACGAGGGGATGGAAGGTAGTACCATGTACATCATCAAGGCCCTGTAGCGTTACTTACCTTAACCGGGGGCCGGTCGCGGTCCTCTCTTCAAGCCGCGCGCGGTCCTGCGGCTGCACGAGCCGCGCGCGGCTCATCCGACTGCTTCAGATGGAAGGCGGGCAGTGACCGCGTGAAGCGGTCACGTGTCCCGCCTGAAACTAAGAGCGCGCCGCGAGTCTCGGGCGCGCTCTTAAAGAGACAGTGGGAGCCTAATTGCCAAAAGGCTCCCATTGGCTCCTGTCATACCACACTCCCTATACAATTACCTATAGGGGGTGTGGAAGTGACAGGAGCCAATCACTTTGGTTTAAAAGCTATTTAAACTTACCTTTTTCCCTTAGCTCGTTGCCCTATCGTGGTTTCTGTTTCAGTTCCCTTTAGCGCTTGTGGTGTTCAGTTGTGTTTTCTCGTATTGACTTTGGCTTCGTATTCTGACTTCGTTTTCGCTTTATCCTTATCTGTACTGTTTGCCGGCTTGCTGTTTTCCGTGTACCAGACCCGGCTTGTCCTAGTTTACGCTGTCTCTCTGTGCCCTTGACCTCGGTTTGTTCCTGGCTCTGTCTCCTCTCATATACGTCGAGTCCGGCCATTCTAAGGTCCGGTAGACGTATCTCTCCTCTGTATTTGCCTCTGTTTAGCTGGATCCTGCGTGTAGGGGTATATTCTCGTTACATTACGATAGGGCCATGGACCCCGCAGATTTAGCTCAACAGATGGCGTCCCATGAGGCAAGATTTGTAGAGCAGGATCACCGTATGGATCAGATAGCTCAGGCTCTCCAGACGCTCCTAGCTAGAACCATTCCAGCAACCACACCTAACCCTCCTACGCCCCTTCTCCCTGAAGTATCTACTTTGCCTAATACTTCGGCCCATTTAACACCTCCTCCTAGGTATGGAGGGGACTCTAAGACTTGCAGAGGGTTTATTAATCAAATTGAATTCCACTTCGAAATGTATCCACGTTCATTTCCCACAGAGAGGTCTAAGGTTGGGTTCTTTATGCACCAACTTACCGATAAGGCACTTGAGTGGGCAAATCCTATTTGGGAAGCTAATGGACCTATGGTACATGATTTCAACAGTTTTCTTACGGCTTTTCGTAGAACTTTTGACACAATGAAAAGGTCAAAGAATGCCGCGAGAGCATTAATGAGAATTAAACAGGGTTCTAGGTCTGTGGCTGATTATGCTATTCAGTTTCGCACTCTTGCTTCGCAGGTAGATTGGACCAACAATGGGTTAACTACTGCCTTTATGGAAGGTTTGTCAGATACGATATTGGATGAGGTAGCAGCTAAGGAGCTTCCTATTGCCTTAGAGGACCTTATCGATTACCTCATTGATATAGATAATAGAATTCGTGACAGGCTCTATACCAAGAACAGGAATAGACGTTTTGTTACACCCATTAACCCCAGAGTTAATATACCAGAGAGTGTTAAAGTGTCTGAGGAGGAACCTATGCAATTAGGGGTTGCCAAACTCTCTGATACTGAGAAATTACATAGGAGAAGGGAGGGACTCTGCCTATACTGTGGTAGGAGAGACCATATGGTAAAGGAATGTCCTTTACTCCCGGAAAACTCTCGCACCTAAGACCTTATAGGGGACTGGCCTTGGGTGTGATATCTAAGTCTCCTAAATTGCCTCCTAACCGCTTGCTTCTCCCGGTTTCTTTATATATGGGAGAGATTTGTATAGTTGACAACATATATGCTCTGGTTGACTCTGGGGCAGCTGAAAATTTTATAGACTCTGGCTTTATAAAGAGAAACAACATTCCCATCAGAGAGAAGGAGATACCCTTGGCCGTTGAGGCCATAGATGGTAGACCATTAAGTTCTCCAGTTGTTACTCATGAGACTGTACCATTACACATGTACACAGGGGTTTTACACTATGAAACCATTCGATTCCAGGTCATCACCTCTCCCTCTTCACAGTTAGTATTAGGGTATCCATGGTTACGTGCTCACAATCCCATTTTTGACTGGGAGACAGGGCAAATAAAATCATGGAGTGAGGCCTGCCACGAGTCTTGTACGTTGGAAGTCACACCTTTGAATTCTATTGAGGTACCTACCAGTCCTCCTTTGTCTACGGTTATACCCCCTCAGTATTTATCTCTAAAGACTGTTTTCGATAAAAGGGAGGCTGAGAAATTACCGCCTCACAGACCCTATGATTGCGCTATTGACTTGTTGCCTGGCACTATACCTCCAAAGGGCAGGGTGTACCCCTTATCGGTTCAAGAAAACCGTGTCATGGAGGAGTATATTAAGGAATCACTAGAAAAGGGGTTTATTAGGAGATCCTCTTCTCCAGCTGGAGCAGGGTTCTTCTTTGTATCGAAGAAAGAAGGTGATTTAAGACCGTGTATAGATTATAGAGGTCTAAACAAAATCACTATCAAAAATGCATACCCTATACCTTTAATTACAGAATTATTTGACAGGCTGAAACATGCCACTGTGTTCACTAAATTAGACCTTAGGAGTGCATACAATTTGATACGTATAAAGGAAAATCACGAATGGAAGACTGCATTCAACACTAGATCCGGTCATTACGAATATACTGTTATGCCATTTGGGCTTTGCAATGCCCCAGCAGTATTCCAAGAATTTATTAATGATGTCTTATGAGATTTTATTCACACATTTGTTATCGTATACTTGGACGACATTTTAATATATTCTACAGATATACACACTCATCACAGACATGTTACGACAGTTTTGAAGACCCTTCTTGCTAATGGTCTTTATTGCAAGCTAGAAAAATGTCTGTTTGACCAAACCGAAGTCCAGTTCTTGGGGTATTTGATTTCCGCTAAAGGTTTTCGTATGGATCCCCAGAAGCTTGCTGCTGTAATAGAATGGCCTCTACCGCAAGGTCTGAAAGCTATTCAGCGTTTTCTTGGGTTCTCCAATTATTATAGACGTTTTATCAAAGGTTTCTCGTCCATTGTAGCACCTATTACCCGTATGACTAAAAAGGATGGCAATACTCGTGTTTGGTCTACCGAGGCACTTCAGGCTTTTGAATTTCTTAAAACTACGTTCGCCTCTGCACCTATTTTACAGCATCCTGTCCCCTCACTGCCCTATATTCTTGAAGTTGATGCTTCGGATATTGGGGTAGGTGCTGTCTTATCCCAAAGAGAGTCGCCTGAAAAGCCATTGCATCCATGCGGCTTCTTTTCTAAACAAATGTCCAAAGCAGAGAAAAATTATGATGTGGGTAATCGCGAACTCCTTGCTATTATCTTAGCACTTAAAGAGTGGAGACATTTGTTAGAAGGAACTAAGGATCCTATCCTCATTTTTACGGATCACAAGAACCTATCCTACCTTAGCGAAGCCAAAAGATTGTCTTCCAGGCAGGCTAGGTGGTCACTATTTTTGTCCCGTTTCAATTTTATTATCACCTATAGGCCAGGTGATCGCAACACTAAAGCAGACGCTCTGTCCAGACAGTTCGAAACTACTGACAAACAGGAGATTGATGTTACTCCTGTCATTCCCCAGACAGGATAATAGCTACTACTATTTTGTCTATTTCCTCGTCCCTCTTGCAGGCCATACAAGCGAAACAAAGCATGGCACCTAGCGAGAGGCCTAATGATAAACTGTTCGTTGATGTTCCTGAGAGACGGGATATTATGTCATTATATCATGATACTAAGACTGCTGGACATCCTGGTATTTCCAAAACGGTGTCAGCTGTTTCTCTGTATTTTTGGTGGGATTCCTTACGAAAGGATGTCACTGACTATATAAGTGCTTGTACTACTTGTGCCTGTATGAAATCCTCCCGTAGAGTTCCTTGTGGGCTGTTGCATCCGTTACCCGTTCCCGAGAGACCTTGGTCTAACCTGTCCATGGATTTTATTGTTGAATTACCCCCTTCAAATGGTAACACAGTAATCCTGATGATAGTGGATCGGTTCTCCAAAATGGCTCACTTCGTGTCTCTTCACAAGTTGCCCACATCCAAGGAACTGGCTCATATCTTCGCTAGAGAAGTATTTCGATTACATGGGATTCCCGTATCTATTGTATCCGATAGGGGTAGCCAATTTATTTCCAGGTTCTGGAGGGCCTTTTGTTCAGAAATGGGTATTTCTCTCTCATTTTCTTCCGCTTATCATCCCCAGTCTAATGGGGCTGCTGAACGTGCCAACCAGTCTCTGGAGCAATACCTCCGTTGTTTTGTGTCTCACCATCAGGACAATTGGTCTGACCTGCTTCCTTGGGCTGAATTTGCTCGGAATAACGCCACTCATGATTCTTCCGGCAAGACCCCTTTTTACGTTGTCTATGGCCAGCATCCCGTTGTTCTTCCGGCTGCATTCTCCTCACAGGGCATGCCAGTTCTGGATGAGCATTTGGCTGGTTTGCGTAATACTTGGGAGCAGGTTCAGCGTTCTTTGGTGGACTCTGCTACTCGCCAGAAGGCTCAGGCTGACAAGCATCGCAGAGCAGCTCCGTCCTATGTTGTGGGGGACAGGGTTTTGCTTTCCACGCGGAATATTCGTCTCCGGGTGCCTTCTATGAAATTGGCTCCCCGCTTCATTGGACCTTATCGTATTATACATAAGGTTAATCCTGTTTCTTATGCCTTAGGCCTGCCTAAGAATCTACGTATTCCTAATGTTTTTCACACCTCATTGTTGAAACCTTTCGTACGCAACCGCTATACCCGGCATACTCCTCCTCCCCCTCCTATCTCGGTGGAGGGTCATGAGGAGTTTGAAGTGTCTGCTGTTCTTGACTCTCGTTTCCTTAGGGGTCGACTTCAGTACTTGGTACATTGGAAGGGTTATGGGCCTGAGGAGCACAGTTGGATTTCGGCTGATGCTGTCCATGCTCCCCGTCTTGTGCGCTCTTTCCATTCTCGTTTTCCTGCCAGGCCTGGTCCTACCCGCCCGGGGGGCGTGTCCTCAGGGGGGGGTACTGTAGCGTTACTTACCTTAACCGGGGGCCGGTCGCGGTCCTCTCTTCAAGCCGCGCGCGGTCCTGCGGCTGCACGAGCCGCGCGCGGCTCATCCGACTGCTTCAGATGGAAGGCGGGCAGTGACCGCGTGAAGCGGTCACGTGTCCCGCCTGAAACTAAGAGCGCGCCGCGAGTCTCGGGCGCGCTCTTAAAGAGACAGTGGGAGCCTAATTGCCAAAAGGCTCCCATTGGCTCCTGTCATACCACACTCCCTATACAATTACCTATGGGGGGTGTGGAAGTGACAGGAGCCAATCACTTTGGTTTAAAAGCTATTTAACTTACCTTTTTCCCTTAGCTCGTTGCCCTATCGTGGTTTCTGTTTCAGTTCCCTTTAGCGCTTGTGGTGTTCAGTTGTGTTTTCTCGTATTGACTTTGGCTTCGTATTCTGACTTCGTTTTCGCTTTATCCTTATCTGTACTGTTTGCCGGCTTGCTGTTTTCCGTGTACCAGACCCCGGCTTGTCCTAGTTTACGCTGTCTCTCTGTGCCCTTGACCTCGGTTTGTTCCTGGCTCTGTCTCCTCTCATATACGTCGAGTCCGGCCATTCTAAGGTCCGGTAGACGTATCTCTCCTCTGTATTTGCCTCTGTTTAGCTGGATCCTGCGTGTAGGGGTATATTCTCGTTACAGGCCCTAAGGAAGGGGTCGGTAACCATCAGCATTCTGGACTACATGGATCACCAGGCATTCTGGACTACATTTCCCAATATGCTCTTACAGCCATTATGCTGGCAAAGCATCAGGGTAAATGTAGTCCACAATGCCTGGTGATCCCAAAGGTTGCCTACTCCTGCCACAAGGTATAGCGACAATAGCAAAAGGCTGCTGGGACATTGTGAAAAATTTGTGCAACCAGAGTTCACAGGGTAATGTAATAAATGAATAGGTGGGGGTTAATCTTACATTGCCTCAGGGAGACAACCACGTGTCCTTTTCTTGTTAGGAACCACCAAATCCTCAAGGCTAAATTTCATAGGAGAAAAAAGAAGCAAGGCTAAGTACGACAGAGGTGAACACCAAGTAGACATTTAAGGATTGCATGCTTTGGTGGCACTTTTTTTTTTAATATTACTTGCATTAAAATAATCACAATAGTTCCAACTATTTCATGATTAATACAGCTGATAAGAGAAATGAAAAGATAACCATCATCAACGTTTTATAATGACTAAGCAGAATATTATGTGTGGACCTTGTGACTGATAGACCCGTAATAGTAACAACCCTATTTAAATCAATACTTGTGATTACATTTCACTGTATTCCTTCTTAAGGGTATTCTTGGCAAATGTCCATATAAAAAGTATTGGCTGCTTTTAAACGTTAGATTAACTCTATGTAACAAAGAAGTTTTGTGCAAAAACTTAGCTGACAATAGGCTTCTGCTAAGATATTTCGGCTATTAACGCTACAAAAGATTTGTAAGATGATGATATTCCATATATTGCTCACATTGTTGGCTTAAAATTATATATTATGGTGGGGGGACACCAATAGGCAAGCTTTCGATTGGTCAGTTTTTGTGTGTTTTCTTTGTGATATGCTAACATAGAGTAACATCACAAATGACCCCGACACATTGATAATGACAAACTTGTAAAATTAGACAAAATAAATATTATTATTATTTTATTATTATTATTGTATTGCATTATCACATTGTACGTAGTTGCATAGTAATATCAGGTGACCCAAGTGCAATGAGTGAATAGATGGCACTAATTCATTTTTATATATGTATTTAATTTTCAGTCGCCTAAAAATCAGTGAATAGGTAAACCCAATAATTGTCTAGACTTAAAAATCACGCTCAATAAAAACCGATACAAAACTGTAGGTTTGTTATGCCTTGAAATATAATTCTCTATTATATACAAAAGTGCAATAAACTATTCAATAAAGTGCATTATATTGATAAAGTGCATTATATTGATAAAGTGCGGTATATTGATAATGTGCAGTATATTTTGAAATATTATATTATTAGAACATTATTATAAAAGACTATGTACAGCACAGTGAGTCAGCTCATTTTAAAGGAATCTATTCTAAGGAGCCAAGAGATCTAATATTATTAGGTATAAAACATGTTACAAATTTTTGGAGAGAGGGAAATTATATAAATGCCATAGGTAAGGAAGAGATTAAATGGGTCCATGCGTTACATACATTGGAATCATATGACCTTAATACAGAATTAAATGTATTCAATATTCAGTGACTCTATTATATTCCTTTTTATTTTATTTTGTTATATTTTTCATTTATTTTATACTTTTTTGCACTTTTTAATATTTTTTTTATTATTATTTATTTTTGTTGAAGATAATAAAATAGAGAAGATCAAGACATTGTATAATGACAGGCAAAGTAGCCAACATTTTAGCATAAACATGTCTGGCAAACTGCACATTTTTTGTAAGAGAGATCAGTATACATCTATATTGGAATCAAGAGAAAAATTCCCCTGTAAGGGTGCACAGACTGCATGGAACAGGCCAGAGACATTGCAAGATAAGGTAAATTAAGAAAGAAGGTAATAAGGAAAGTAGTGTCATGGGGAGTGCATCTGATATTTAATGGTGAAGGGTTAGGATGAGGGGCCAAGTGTGCTGCTTAATGCGTCAAGGTCATCCGATGCTGACCAAGTGCATAGCAGAGTCCCGCAATTGAGGAGAGAGAGACTGTCTTCTGAGTCTTTGTGTGTATCAGTCAGCTGCGCCAATCATCATGTTTGAGCTATCTTCCAGTGCTGCAGACTGTGTAAGAGACCCAGCTCTGGGCTGCCACAGAGCCCACTTGATTTTAATTAGTTTTATTTTAAATTTGGTTTACATTTGAGTGATTTTATGAAAAAAGCTATCAGCTGTTTTGGGGGTTTTTTGTTTTGTTTTTTAACATATTCCCCTTTCCACCTCCCCCCCCATCACCCCATCTAAACTTTTGTATTGGCACAGTAATATAGATTGGTTAAAAGACTTGTGTCCATGACATTAAAATTTTTTGCAGGTTTTTGCTAATGATTCAAAAGCGAAAAAATAAAATTTTAAGTGATTTTTCCAATTTTTCTCAGAGTATAAATTGATGACCTCTTCTTCTTTTTACAAATTTGTTGATGAACAGATAACCAGATAGTTGTTTGCTATAGTTGACTTGTGCACTGCTGAAAAATTTGGTGTGGCCGAATCACTTTGTCCAAAAAAAAATAAAAAATATGCTGACCGAATATTTTGGAGAACCATGTGCCTTGCGGTCTTATTAGTATTAAAATTGATGTTCAATTCTCATATCGTGGAATTTATCACCTCCTGTCCAGGCACAAAACCCATCAAGTCTGGACCAACTAGAAAAGGGATGAATACTTTTACATGAAGGCATGAATGGATGTTTAAAATGACAGAAGAAAATCGAATTCTGGAACCTAACAATGTAGATCTGGGGTTAGTTAAGTTCTACAAATAGTTAAACTAAGTTTAACTGCCTGAATCTGCAGACTTCTTATATATATATATGGAGATCAACAACAGTTATCGTTCCACCAAACAGCTTGGCAAACTCAAGACCTTGTAACTACCGTATTTTTCGCTCCATAAGACGCACCTCACCATAAGACGCACCTAGTTTTTAGAGGAGGAAACCCAGAAAAAAAAAATATTCTGAACAAACTGTTCCATAGTGTTTCTTACTATGGGACAGTTTGTTCAGAATATTTTTTTTTCTCCCCTGTCCCATAATGATCTTTAACCCCCCTTTCCTCTGTCCCATAGTGTTCTTTAACCCCTCCTCCCCTTGTCCCATAGTGTTCTTTAACCCCTCCTCCCCTTGTCCATTAGTGTTCTGATCCCATAGTGTCCCCCCCTCCCATTGTCCCATAGTGCACTTTCCCTCCCATAGTGTCTCCCCCTCCCCTTGTCCCATAGTGTCCCCCCTCCCCTTGTCCCATAGTGTCCCCCCCTCCCCTTGTCCCATAGTGTCTCCCCTCCCTTTCTCCCATAGTGTCCCCCTCCCCTTCTCCCATAGTGTCTCCCCTCCCCTCCCATAGTGTCCCCCTCCCCTTGTCCCATAGTGTCTCCTCCCCTCCCCTTGTCCCATAGTGTCTCCCCTCCCATTGTCCCATAATTACTTACCTGTCTTGGAGCGTGGGCCGGCTTCACAGCGCGCTCCGCGGTCCAGGAACTTCTATTTCAGGTTCCGGTTTCCGGCGGGACTGAAAGGAAGTGTGCACACTGAGTGTGCACCTCCTTTCAGTCCCGCCGGAAACCGGAACCTGAAATAGAAGTTCCTGGACCGCGGAGCGCGCTGTGAAGCCGGCCCACGCTCCAAGACAGGTAAGTAATTCTTCAAATTCGCTCCATAAGATGCACAGACATTTCCCCTCACTTTTGAGGGGAAAAAAAGTGCGTCTTATGGAGCGAAAAATACGGTATTTCTAATCAGAACACAATCTGCTTCCTAGGACACAATATCAAAGAAGCTGTATCTGCTTTTCAAAAAACTGCAAGATATTAAATGCTATTTTAAACAAAATTTGTCTTCTAAACACAGTGGATTTCACAAGATGCCAATTATAGATACAGATAGCACAACCCAATTATTGTAAAGGAGTCTTTGTTCACAACTGTAATAATAATTAAAGGAAAGAAGTTCATATATATCAATCTTCTCTCAATCCCCTATGGCTATATAGAACCTTTAGAGTGTTATTTATTTATAAGAAAAGAAAGGGAAAAAACAATGCCAAAGTTGCTGCTTTCAAAACCTACTAAAAATACTTAAATATTTACAGAGTTATAAATTAAAATGATTTGTAAAATGATCAGCTAATCATATAAGATATATTTGTTGAGAACAAGTTTGTGACTGTAACTAGGGCCAATGAGAATTGTAATATAAAAGGAACACAATAGCATTAGGAATACAAACCTGGATATAACACCATAGTGCCCCTGTGCTCAGTTAGGTTCAAGTCCCCCATTTTTTTCAAATAAAATTAAGAAAATGTACTCAACTTTCCCTCTACTCTTCCCGCAGCTTCATCGAGGAGGCATGGTCATAGAGGAGCATAGGGGACATTATGTACATCAGGCCTGTCCAACCTGCGGCCCCCCAGATGTTGCTGAACTACAACTCCCATGATTCTTTCAATTAAACAGATAGCATGGGAATCATGGGAGTTGTAGTTCAGCAACATCTGGGGGGCCGCAGGTTGGACAGCCCTGATGTACATGTATGGAGAGCACCATGAGCACATGCAAGGTACCCCATAGGAAAATGTGACCCATTTTTATTTTTTCACTGCAGTGGAAGTGCCTCTAGTGGCTATCAGGATGATAACAACTAGAGTTGGTCCTAACCCTCCAATGGAAACAGTGTAGTTTCTAAAAATCTGCAAGCTTTTATACTTCAAGGTTAGCACTAAAGTACCACTGCACCTAAACCACTTCATTGAGATGATGCGGTTTGGGTGACTATTGTGTCTTTTTCATATTTATGTTTCTACTTCGAAACAAAAGACACTGTGCAGAAATGTAAGACTGCGTGATGAGAAGAGGCATGAGCCCCAACATGTTATTCAAATAATACATGTAATGCTTTATTTTATTTTTATTTTTATTGATGGGAAGAGATGACTAAGAATTAGGGGACAGCCACTAAATGTTTGTTATTCACAAATCAAGTGAGCTCAATTGAGTTAAAAAAGGAGGAGGAATAAAAAAAAACGCTATTATTATTTTTATTTTATATATTTAATAAATAATATATAGAAGCTGATATATATTTTTTTACTGCTTCTCCTTTTCCCATCTAATGGTTACTTCTTCTCACTTCCAATCCATGCCTATCCATGTACTGCAAAACATACCATATTGATATTGAGTATATATTTTGCAGTACACTGATTGGTCCATTTTCACGCCCTTTTGGTTCATCCGAATCTTTTGCCTGGTTGAAAATCATCCAATCCGAACGCCACAAGGACAAATTTCGGACTATTCTAAAAAAAATTTGCCTTTAATGGTGTGTACCCTATAAATATTTTAGGAACATATCACGATAATGAGATAACAGTTGTGGTTAAAAATGTTTCAGGAAGCAATGGTCATGATTGCTGGTGCCAGGGAAACTGAGACATGTACTTTTCCTGTCACTGCCTCTGATTGTGCTCCGTCATATTCCAGAACTGATATCACATTCCCAAAAAACAAGGGCCCCATTGGGAACCCATTAATACTTTGTTCCACCACACACATCCACATTACAGCCAGGGAACAGAACCATGAAAATAAATACAAATTAGGACAATACACATGCATCAAAGAGCATATGCCTTGTTTTGTTTTTTAAGCACTAACAAACAGGTGCGTAGACACCAACCATGAGTCCCAGAGTAATGGTGCAAGCTGTATATCTCTAAGCAAGCTGTGGATACATTTAAAGTACAGTATGTTTCCTCTAAGGATATTTATTACAAACAGCCACGGCATTATACAACACTCTGCAGTCGCTGTAATTCCTCAGTAAAACTTTAGTGAAGACTCAGTGATTTCCACTCGAAAAAGAAAGAGCAGTCTTTTGTCTTACTGAAACAAACAGAATAGCACTGCAGTTTTTAAAGGATTGCAAACAGCTCTGAGCGCACATTTGCTGTTTACATTCAGCATTATTTAGCATTTTAGGGATCTTGGAATTTTCCAGGTTTCCCTTAAAAGGAATCAATAATTACATTAATAGCGCTTTGCAGGCTGCAGAGTCATTTACAATACTGATCGATTCTGTCACGCTCCCTGGTTCTAACTGATGCTGATATTTTGTAACACTGAATGGAATGACCGAAACTTGTGCCCTAAATGTGGGCAGAATAGAGATTTCTGCATGGCACTAGAGTGTTTGTTATCGTCCGTCCTTGCAAAACCAACAGACAGATGCTTGTGACTATATTCACTACAGACAGGGCTGTATGAGCGCCTTAACGAGTAAATGTCACATTCTCCCTGGTAACAATTCCCTTTTTATTGACTTCAGTAAATATATATAAACATAGATTGATAGAGTTGATTGATTAGGTTGTATTTGTATTGAATACCTGTGTATATGTGTGTGTGTGTGTGTGTGTGTGTGTGCACGCGCTGTCAAAAGCTGTCCAAATGGAGGGAGTGCATTGAAAGTGTGTGTGTGCAAGAGTGTATTAGTGCATAGGCTCTAATGCAGGGGTGCCCAAAATGTTGATCCACAGATGTTGTAGAACTACAACACCAATGATGCTTTGCATGCCTTTATAATTACAAAGCATCAGGGAAGCTGTAGTTCTACAACATTTGGGGATCTACCTTTTGTGCACCCCTGCTCTAATGTGTGTGTGAATAAAGTTTGTATTGTGTGTACAAGCTCCCTCTGTCTCTTATTACATTAGTACATCTCATTCCATGTAAACGCATACCCTTTCAACTTTGTTCTCGTGTCTCTTTCCAAACTATCATCTCTCTCTTCATCTCACTCTCTCTCTCTTCCTGGTTTTCCTCTCTATTTCTCTACGTGTATAACCCTAGATGTCTCTCTCCAGGTATCCTCAGGTTTATAGCCCCACAATGTCTATGTTCGCCCTCCAGCCCTTTGTTTCCTCTATTCTGTGTGTTCTAGCTCTTGTCTCATGTTTCACGTTCATTGCATCTTCTCTGACAACTTCTTTAATTTCTCATACCTCATGTTGACTCAGCCCTACTTAATGATGCCTACTTCTGTCCTACTTTTCACTCAAGGCCTTCGTTGCTGTCATTAATTCAGTAGAGAGAAACCTCTGCCTCAGGTCAGCCATGGAGAGAGAAAATAAAACCCAAGCAGTATCTGGAAGTGTACATTGGTGTTGAATTGTGTCCATCAAATAAATGATTGAAAGGTGATGGTGTTTTTTGTTTTGTTTTTTGGATAGGGGGGTTTGATCAAAGAGTTGCCATGATGATCTGCAGCTAAGAAGTGTCCCAAGAGTCAGACATTTTGTGTTTTGTTAGCTGCGAGGCATTTGCAAAAATTATTCCATAGCCTGAAGTGGTAAATAATTAACCAGTTAGAAAAAAAGTCTTAGTTGGCAATGCAAAGGTTATCTTTGACATATTCATTGTAATCGTCCTAGCCATCTTTGGAGTGCTTGCCTTTCATCAATCAATGTCTACTCCCTGGAACAAGCACTAGATGTTCCTCTAGATCCTTCACCTGGGCTGTTTCATCCAGAGCTCTATTTTCCTCATTCTGTCTCTCAAACATTGTTCATTTCTCCGGCTCTTGTATGAACCGTCTGTCCTTTCCTTTTAAATACACTGAACAAAATCATAAACAGAACACTTTTGTTTTTGCCCCCATTTTTCATGAGCGGAACTCAAAGATCTAAGACTTTTTCTATGTACACAAAGGCCTATTTCGCTCAAATATTTTTCACAAATCTGTGTTAGCGAGCACTTCTCCTTTGCCGAGATAATCCATCAACCTCACAAGTGTGGTATATCAAGGTGCTAATTAGACAGCATGATTATTTCAAAGGTGTGACTTAGGCTATGTATGTGCCGGAGGAGAAACAGGAACACTAAAGTGACAGTCAAGTGGTACCTACCTTTAGTGGGCATGCAACATAGCTTGTGTTGTCACCAGGGGAGTCGGACTTCACTCGTGGGGGCAGATTACTTCTATGCAAATAAGGTGATGTTTGACAATACATGGTTTCACGTTTCAATGCCCTCACTGATCTTTGTACACTGAACTTCTTTGAGCCTCATGAACATGCTGAAATATTTGTACTGTTTTCCGATGACTGTCCAGAAAAACAGAAATTATGAGAATTCAAAGTGAATTGAAGGTGAATAACATAATTAGGGTCAAAAATGCCAAATTGAAAATAATCTCCAAATCGGCTATGCTTTCATATTGGCTACTTTGGCCTTAAATTGGAAATATATTTCTCCTCCTCCAGTGCAATGTGTGCCCTGGCTCTGACACTGAATAATGAGAGTTGCTATATTTATTATATTCATTAAAACATTGATATGTATTTATATATAGTATATCTTTTAAACATATCTAAAGATAAATAATTTGTTTTGATGTTTACAAAAAAAAATATTTTTTTTTTGCAAAAACAAAATATTCAAGGATAAACTGATATGTGCGTGAACAGGTTGCAGATCCAAGGAGAAGTCTGATTGCAATTATGGAATCAAGAAGGATTTTTTTCAATTTTTGTGACAAACTGGAAATGTCTACAATGTTTTGGGGGGGTTTGCCTTCTTCTGGATCAACAGCATAAAATAATGCGTTTCAAGGTTGAACTTGATGGACTTTTTTTTATTTTGTTCTCTACTTTTTTTATTTTGTTTTCTACTATGTAATTAGAAAACAAGCCTCACTTGAAAAAAGGCTTAATTTGTATAGGTGGTTTTCATTTTTTTAATTGTTATTTTGTAGATTTGGGCATTGAGGCAAAGCACCATACGGCATTCACCATGAACCTTAAATATTTGTCCTTTCCAGTTGCCGCTGTCTGTTACCATCCACATAGCCCTTCTATATGCTAGAACAATGGTACGCAGTACTGGAGACCGTATCTTCAGAATGATATTGATACTTTAGAGAGAGTTCAGAGAAGGGCTACTAAACTGGTTCATGGGTTGCAGGATAAAACTTACCAAGAAAGGTTAAAGGATCTTAACATGTATAGCTTAGAGGAAAGACGAGACAGGGGGGATATAATAGAAACATTTAAATACATAAAGGGAATCAACACAGTAAAGGAGGAGACTATATTTAAAAGAAGAAAAACTACCACAACAAGAGGACATAGTCTTAAATTAGAGGGACAAAGGTTTAAAAATAATATCAGGAAGTATTACTTTACTGAGAGGGTAGTGGATGCATGGAATAGCCTTCCAGCTGAAGTGGTAGAGGTTAACACAGTAAAGGAGTTTAAGCATGTGTGGGATAGGCATAAGGCTATCCTAACTATAAGATAAGGCTAGGGGCTAATGAAAGTATTTAGAAAACTGGGCAGACTAGATGGGCCGAATGGTTCTTATCTGCCGTCACATTCTATGTTTCTATGTTTCTATGTTATACATTTACCATGAAATAACTTTGAACAAAAAATGTAGTGTATATAATGCTGATACACCCATTATGTGTTGCTCTATGTGACGTCTCCAACCCAGGGCCACGACATCTTTTAATAATTTTAGATAAATAGTTTTTCGCAAGAAAAAAAATATATAATATTATATAAAGATGCAGACTGCAACTTTTAATTGCAGCCAAGATGGCTTCGTACAATTCAACAAATCGTTACATATTCTCTGAGTGGGAACAGACTTGTTAAATTAAACTGTTGTTTTAAAGTCTGTGGGGTCCAGAGATACATTTCAATTGTTGATGATACTCTCCTGAGATACAGGAAAGTTAAGAAACCATAAGAACAGAAAATTAAATAAGAAATAAATATATTCCCTGCAGGATATGAGACAGACAGTCCTCAGCTATCAAATGGATTGACACTTGCTGTGAAATAGTGTTATAGTAAGATTATGATTTTACATAGAATCTGCTGGCCTGTGGATTGTATTAATGACTCCAATATAATACTAAAACACAATTGAAACCAATCTGTCTGGTTTATTAAGACAGATCTAAGAATCAGTGTGATAAAAAAAAACATATATATAAACTTCCAGATGGTTATACTGTTTTATGAGTATGCACGGTAAGGACATTTGCATCTTATTGCTTAGAAGTGCCAGAAACAGGAGATATGGTTACAAATGAAACAGACCTATTACGCGCTACAGTAATATATGTGAAATTAAACCAGGAATTTCTAAATTCCTTTCTAAACAATACAGTGCTTCACTTTACTGATAAACCAGTTGGCAAACATTGTTAGGGCATGCTCAGGTCCAAAGCAATAAAGGGACACTATAGGCAGTAACATTTTAGCTTAATGATGCAGTTTTAGTGTACAGATCATACCCTGCATTATCACTGCTTAATCATCATTCATTAAGAAGTTAAATCACTTTGTTTATCGAGTTCTAGTCACACCTCCCTGCATGGGACATGCACAGCCTTCCTAAACACTTCCTGTAAAGAGAGATCTAATGTTTAAACTTACGTTATTACACATTATGTTTAATTTAGAATTTCTTTTCTCCTGCTCTGTTAAGAGCCTTCTATAGCCTGCATAAGCTTTAAGTGTGATTAAAGTTCAATTAACGCAAGTTAATATCTGATTGAAAATGAAGCCATTTATGTCATGCAAGATGTGTCAGTCACAGCCAGGGGTGGAGTGGCTAGGGCTGCATTAAACAGAAACAAAAGTGATTTAACTCCTAAATAGCAGACAATTCAGCAGTGAGATTGCAGGGGCATGATATATACATCGAAACCACTTTGTTAAACTAAAGTTGTTTTGATGCCTATAGTATCCCTTTAAACACTCAAATTCAACTCAAAATATTCATTCCTCGTTTCCATCCAGCTGTGATTTTTTTGGGAATTCTATACATGACAAAAGATTTTGCGGTTATGCCTACTATTGAATTGTCCTTCTGTGCACTATATTTATACAGATGACGTAATTTTCTAAGTTGTCCTTTTTGCGTTTTATATTCATTTTATTGTTGCTTACTGCTTTCAATTAACCCCCATTTAGTTTATCCACACCATTCACCCTTTCAGACTCTTGACCAATCCTCAAAGACTTTAACCCACACCCTTAAGACTTTCAAACACTCATCCTTCCAGTCTGCAGAGTCAAAACATGGTCCATTTTTATTCCTATCTTGCCTGATGCAAAAGAGAACAGGTGCATGCGGGTTAATTACTTAAAATCCTTTCTCTTAGAACAACATGCACTGACTGGTAGAGTGGAGCGATCACAAATACAACCATTGTGTATATGTACTAACTGCAGCACCAATGGAGAAAATAGTGGCAAAAATGAATGGTCTTTGGAAAAAAATGCACTGTGATGAACATTATATCTAATTTTACCACATGATAGGAGGCTTCCTATTTGCCTTACTCTCTTTACTGAAAATCTCCAGCAGCACAGAAAAAAGTAACAACCAATCAGAAACAAGTTAGCAGGCACATAAAAGGCCAGGACAGTGACATCATTTCCTCTTTCTTTGCTGCTCCAGCCTGCACAGGTCAGAGTATTTGCCTCTTCTGCATACTGTACCTTACTATTGCCTGGGAGTATTACTTTGACTGTCTAATACTACTATTACTTGATATATCCCTGCCTCTGCCTTCCTGCCCCCCTTACCTATAACTTTTATTTGCCTATCAATTATTTTCCGGTCCTTGGTTTGTTTACATCTTATTTCCCCTCACCGCGATCACGAGCGTCGCGGCTGTCAGTGCCGCAACCGAACCGGTCTGCGGCTACATTCCAGAGGGTAGTTTTCTTTCAACTGAGACCATGTGGGGATGGAGGGTGGGGTGTCAGGGCGGCGTCTTGCGCGTTTTTAGCGGACCCGCAACGAGCGGGTACACCGCTGAAATTCGCGCACGAACAGCTACCATTTTGGGTCTCGTGGGTGCCGCGAGATCTTCGACGGCTGTTCCGGTTCTCCGGGTTAATCACAAATATACTGTACTGAGCGTACAAATAAGACTGTGGCTGTCCTCTGGCGTTTTTCACAGCATGCCACCTGAGCTGACCCCCCAGCTTTCTGTACCTATCGGATTTTGGGCATATGATTACAGTGGGTGCCCTCTGATTGTCACGGCACACAATACAGGGGGAACCCCTGGTAAACTACATGCGGGCCTGCTACGGCAGATAATATGTAAACTAAAGATCTGATTGAAACGCATCTATCTGAACTTATCGGGGTCTCAACCCTGGGTACAACTGGGGCACACCCAGCGCACAGAGACACCCAGGTCTCCAGGGTATGATAGGGTACCCACCTGACTACAGGTGAGAGGACCCTCCCGCTTTGACACACATATATATATGCCTTCAGATACAATTTATTAAGCACTCACGGGCATCACCAACTGTAATAACTTAGGGTCGCTTCACCCTGGGTAAACCCCAGTTGTACGAGGAGGCGGACTCCTCTATGCGATTGCCCATCAATATTATATCAATCACATACAGGACAGCTCCAGGCATGGATAACATACAGACGCCACAGGATTTTCAGGAGATGATAAACGCTGCAGTTGCGGCCTCAGTCGAGAAGGCCCTTCTACGGGCGCTACCATAGGGTGACACGTCACCACCGTATGTGACAGAGACTTGTTGAGGCCCAAAAAAACTTTGCAAGGGCACAAGCCCCCCAGCATCGAAGTCTAAAGGCAAAGCACCGCTTAAAAGACCTAAACAGATAGATCGAGACCCATCACCGCACCCTCCACCTCCCTCTTCGGGAGACAACTCCGACCCACAGGACGACCTTGATGTCGTGGACGAATGGCGTGGGGACGCCTTCTATTCGGAGGAGGAGGAATGGCAAGACCTGCCGCAATCCTCATCATAGTATGTCACAGAGACCTTTCTCGGAGAGACGGATGAGCACAGGCACGTCCAGAGGGCCCCGAAAGCTAAAGAGAGAGATGTGGGTATTTTCCTGGACGAACAGGGAATACCACTCTTCGATCCCCGAAACATCCGACATCCTAGGTCATCGGAATGGACCCTTCCTGATCCTCTCTTCATCCTCTTTTGGCTGCGCAAGCCCCTCGACAAGGAGGTCCGAACCCGCCTTAAAGGCGAATGCCCTAGACCGCTTCTACCGGACAAGGTAGCATGCACGCTGAAATTTGACACCACAGTAGTGTCCTTTATGTCCCGCTCCAGACGGGACCCACGCAAAGGGGACGAAAAAGGGCTGAAATCCCTGGTCATGCTGGGTCCACTGGCCAAGATTCTGTATTTTGCAGACATGGCACTCGCCCAAGGTGCCCAACTAAACCCACACGCCATCCGGGAATGGGCCCAAAGAGCCATATGTCTATTGGGCAACACGAATGCAGCGCTCTGTACCAAACGGCGCAGGATTCAAAGCTGCTGAACCTTGGAGCCAAGGAACTAGGACCAGAGGCTTAACCAACGACACCTGGGTGCTCCAGACTGTGCTGGGTTACTCCATCGAATTCCACTCACTACCAGTTCAAACATTTCCCCCGCCACCGATTCGTATGTCCACAGAACAAAACCTATTGGTGGACAAGAAGATAAGCACCCTCTTCCGAAAAGGCGCAGTACAAGAAGACAGCCAAATTCCGACCTGTCATCAACCCACGAGACCTGAACCAATATGTGATCTACAGACATTTCAAAATTGAAGGCATTCACCTCCTCCAGGATCTTCTCATCGCGGACGACTGGTTCACATATCTAGATCTAAAAGATGCATACCTGTCAGTTCCCATTGCCCTAGATTCTTGTTGTTTCCTCCACTTCAGTTGGAGAGGACGCGCATGCCAGTTCACATGTCTGCCATTCGGCCTAAGCTCCACTCTGTGGTGTTTTACAAAGCTGCTGAAACCAGTGATGGCTCACATCAGATCTTCGGGCGTGCGATGTCTTGTTTACCTGGACGATTTGCTTATTTTCAGCGAATCGGCATCCAGACTACGATTGCAGACTAAATTTGTCGTTCACTGTCTGGAATTCTTAGGTTTCATGGTGATCAGACAAAAATCCTCTCTCTCTCCTGCCCAGTCGGCTGCCCAGTTGGTGCAGTTCCTCGGTTTCGAGATCGACTCGAAGAACTGTGTCCCCATGGTGGAGATAGTATCCATAAGGAAGGAGATCAGACGGATTCTCCAGATGGAGACCATCCCACTCAGGATGTTGGCACGGATCGTGGGCTTTCTAGAGTCCTCAATCCAAGCTATATTCCCAGGGCCCCTACATTACCGAGCCATGCAACGACTGTAAGCACAATACTTGTGCTCAGGACACTCATACGACCACCGGATCCAACTCTCAGACGAAGTTCGGACAGAACTTCGATGGTGGCTACTACATATGCAAGTCTGGAATGGCAAAGCAATATTTGGCTCATCCCCGGACTTCATCGTGGAGTCAGACGCCAGCCTCTGGGGCTGGGGCGCACACTCCTCCACTGGAGGACCGTGGCAGGGCGAGTAGACCGGCCTCCACATCAATTGTCTAGAATTGATAGCAGGTTCCTTCGCCATCCGCAGTCTGGCAAAAGACATGTCGGATTGTTGCATTCTGCTCCGCATGGACAATATCTCGGCGGTGCAATACATCAATCGCCTGGGCGGAGCCAGATCACAAGCCCTCACAGAGGCCACTAAGGACATATACCAGTTCTGCCTCTCCCGCAACATTACACTTCAGGCAGAATACCTACCAGGGACTTCCAATCTGACAGAGGATTGGTTCTCTCAGCACTGGAGGGACAACAGCGACTGGAAGCTCAATACATCAATATTCCAACAACTGAGGCATCAGAGATGCCCGTTGAGCCTGGACCTGTTCGCGTCTCGGACCAACCACCAACTGCCGAACTACTAGAGTTGGCTGCCGGACCCGAACTGCAGGGCGGTAGACGCATTCCTGCAAACATGGCCGGAAAGGGAGCATATGCCTTTCCCCCGTTCTCCATGATTGCGAGAGATCCACAGGATACTCCTGCTGCTCCTCACACCTCTGTGGCAAAGTCAGGCATTGTTTCCGGACCTATTAGAGATGTCCTGCGACACGCCGCTCCTACTACCATCCTTCCCCCTACTTCTGACGGGACAGCGAGGGGAACCTCACCCCCTCGTCTTAGATCAGAAGTTAGAACTCATAGCTTGGATGATTTCAGGGGTTCCTGGTCAGTCCAAGGTCTATCACAATTGGCTAAGGACCTCTTTTGGGATTCATGGGCTCCGGGTACATGTAGATGTTACATGTCCGCATGGACATCCTGGAATAGTTGGTGCTTGGAGAGAGACTCCGATCCCATTACAGCGCCTATTCATGTAATACTACACCTATCTATCCTCCCTTATTCACAAGTATTCCCACCTCTGATGCTCGCCTTCAAGATTTCTCGAGGGCTGCACCGTTCCTGTGGAACTTACTTCCCTCTTCAGTTAGAGGCTCACCAAGTCTCCACTCCTTCAAAAAAATCATTAAAAACCCCACTTCTTCATAAAAGCGTATCAATTAAACTGTTAATAGCTCCTGACTGATTCCTATTCTGCAACTGTCACTAGTCTAATACTATCTTTGCCTTTTTGTGTAATTTTACCCCACTCCCTGTAGCATGTAAGCTCATTGAGAAGGGCCCTCAACCCCTCTGTTCCTGTGTGTCCAACTTGTCTGGTTACAACTATATGTCTGTTCGTCCACCCATTTTAAAGCGCTGCGGAATTTGATGGCGCTCTATAAATATCATAATAATAATAATAATAATAATAATAAACTACTTGTCCCACCTGTTCACACAAGGGCAGTCATACCGGGACCAGATCGGCCATTTCGGCAGCGCACGTGCCGATACGCGGCACCCCGGTGGGCCAAGACCCGTTGGTTTGTCACTTGCTGTGGGGTGTTAAGTTGTCAAGGCCACCCGCACCGAAATATATACGACTATGGCATGTGGATGCGGTGCTATGCTTCCTGAGGGAATGGCCGGATAACCCATACCTCTCGCTGAAGCAAATCTCTGCCAAGCTCACATTGCTATTGTGCCTCGTTTTGTTTTGCCGCGTTTCAGATGTGCGGGCGTTTGATGTTGACGGTTTCTCCTTCTATCCTGAAGGGGTTACCTTCCAGGTACCACCCGCACCGAAATATATACGACTATGGCATGTGGATGCGGTGCTATGCTTCCTGAGGGAATGGCCGGATAACCCATACCTCTCGCTGAAGCAAATTTCTGCCAAGCTCACATTGCTATTGTGCCTCGTTTTGTTTTGCCGCGTTTCAGATGTACGGGCGTTTGATGTTGATGGTTTCTCCTTCTATCCTGAAGGGGTTACCTTCCAGGTATCACGATGGACCAAAGTCGGTTTCTTATCCATTTTTCGTTTCAGACCCCAGACTCTGTGTGGTTTGGACATTAAGGCGATATATAAAAGTCTCGGCTCCCCTCCGAACAACGCCAGGGGGGGTCAGCTTCTGATTTCATATGTGAAACACGATGGCCCAGTGTCCAGTACAACCTTGGCCAGATGGGTTCGCTGGCTTTTAACGTTAGCCGGTGTTGACTCATGTTTTGGGGCTCACTCGGTTAGAGGCACGGCCGGATCACAATCATTGTCAGTAGGAGCCTCCCTGGCCGATATTATGCGTTGTGCTGATTGGACACGGGAGAGTACATTTCGGACTTTCTACTTTAGACAGAGTTCACATGCATCTCTAACGTTGGTTAATTCATTGCGATAAAAAAATGCAAATAGGAAGCCTCCTGTCATGTGGTAAAATTTAAGTTTATGCTAGCTTTAGTGTACTAATAATCTTAATTTTAGTAATGACAGGAGGCGAGTATTTCCCACCCTATGGATTTACCCCCTCCTCCCCCCTTTTCGTTTGTCTTATATTGGGTAGCGTTATAGATAGTATTTGAGTTATACTGTTTACTATTTTGGTTGTTATTGCTTAATATAAGGGTGTATATATCTATATAACATTAAACTTGTCATACGGTATCTGTTAGCATTATATTTCTAATTACGGCTAGTCTAAACAAATGCATTATATGCGGGCAACTTGCCACTTCAGAAAACTTTCACTTATTTTCTTTTCTTTCAGCATAATTGGAGTCTAATCAAGGAGGGACTCATCTTCCTATCTACATGTTGGAAGTTTTTCATCGGAATTTGAACACTGTTCTTGGATCCGAAGTTGGACTGATACTACCTTTTAAAGTAGTTTTATTCTTGTTTGAGTTTATTATATCTGTTATGTCCTCGCTACAAAGTAAGAGGAAATTATGTCACTGTCAGGGCCTTTTATGTGCCTGCTAATTTGTTTCTGATTGGTTGTTACTTTTTTCTGTCCTACTCGAGATTTTCAGTAAAGAGAATTATGCAAATACTCGCCTCCTGTCATTACTAAAATTAAGATTATTGGTACACTAAAGCTAGCATAATCTTCAATTTTAACAGATCAATTTTAACAGAATAGTGACAATAATTGCACAGCCTGGATAGTGAATACAAGAATGCCATGGTCACTATTACTAGAGCGTGTTAAGAGCACGTGTTTGCTGTGTATTTTAACTTATGATTAGCCAATGTTCTACTTAAATAATTTGAATCTGTAAAAATATTTATGTGGCTATGCAAATTTGGTTTTATGTTTGCCCATATGTACTGCACTGCATTAGATTGCAATGAGAGAGGTTTGTTAATCAGTGGCGTCGCTAGGGGGGGGCCAGAGGGGGCCATGGCCCCCCCTACATCATGCTGTGTCCCCCCTTGGGCCCCCCCAAATGCCGGCAACTTGCTGGCCATGGGCTTCCCTCGGACTGTAACAGCCTGTTACAGCCCGAGGGAATGCAGTGCTGAGGTGCTGGGTGCTGTCTGTGGCCGGAGGGAGCACGGATTGGCTCCCCGGCACAGGCTCCGCCCCCAAACGAAGCCCCGCCTCCCACCGATAAGCCCCGCCCCCGCCGTAATGCAGCAGCCCATGCTGCTGCAGAAGATGGCTGCCTGACTCCAGCAACATCCTCCAGTGACAGGTAGGCCACACACACACACACATTGCCCCCCATACGGCCCCATACACACACATTGCCCCCCATGCTG
>OW240922.1:116239881-116300209 GCA_933207985.1 Pelobates cultripes | reverse complement strand
AGAGTCTGTGTGTGTATGGACTCAGCAATCTGTGTGTGTGTGTGTGTGTGTGTGGACTCAGCAATCTGTGTGTGTGTATGGACTCAGCAATCTTTGTGTGTGTGTGTGTATGGACTCAGCAATCTGTGTGTATGGACTCAGCAATCTGTGTGTGTGTGTGTGTGTGTGTATGGACTCAGCAGTCTATCAATAATTAAAATTCCATTGCTTTGCCCAGGGGCCCTTAACTCTGTTAAAATGGTACTGCTTGTGTGTGTCAGTGAGCTTCTATTTAGTGAGCATGTGTGTCAGTGAGCTTGTCTTTAGTGAGCTTGTGTGTGTGTCCCTGAACTTCTTTGTAGTGAGCCTTCTGTTTATACAAGTGAGTGTCTGTAGTAAGCTTATGTGTGAGTCAGAGAGTTTTGTCTGTCAGTAAGCCTATTTGCGCATGTCAGTGAGCTTGTGTGCTTACTGTAATATATATATATATATATATATATATATATATATATTACATATTTTGACTTGTAGGAATGGCATACTTTTTTTTCCAGGGCTGCTTTGGATTCCCAGGGATTCCCAGTTTGGCTCTGCCAGCGAGTGCACTTTACCGCTGAATAATCTGTGTGAGCTGCCGCACACTTTAGCCCTGTTACACGCGCCTGGGAGCTGCTGTTGACAGGTACTAGTAGTCTAGAGATTGGGGTATATGCTCAGCTATCTGTATAATGCAGATCTGTGTGTATAAAATATCCTGGGATAGTCAGTGCTTCCTGTATAGTGCTGCTCTCTGTCTTGGGATATTATACACAAACAGACCTGTATTATACAGAGAGCAGCACTATACAAGGAGCACTGAGTGTCCCAATTTATTATACACACAACCCTGTATTATACAGAGAGCACTGACTGTCCAGGGATATTATACCCAGACAGTAATTGATAGCTGTGCTGCAAAATGTCCTTGGAAATTTTTTTTTCAAATGTTGGCAACTATGGCACTGTATCAAGGATAATGTGTTTGTTTTTTTTAATAATCCCTGGTGGAAAATAATGAATCCTCCACCAGGTATTATTAAAAAAACAAAACACATTGTGTCGGGGGCGTGGCTTAACATGTGACAGGGGCGGGTCAAACTGCGACGAGGGCGGGGTTAAATGTGCCCCCCTACTTTTGTCACTGGCCCTCCATGTGCCCCCCCGAAAAATGAATCCTAGAGACGCCACTGTTGTTAATCCAGTAATTGCACAAATATCTTACTTCATTAAATTCCACTTTAATTTTTAAAAAAGAAAACATTTATAAAAATAGGAAGATAGTCCAGGGAGGTGCACCCTAAAATGATCCATGGGGTGACTGGCCTACCCAGACCCTCTAACTTTACTTGTTCTTACTCAGTCAACCAATCGGCTGAATGGAGGGTTTGGCTCAGCTCTTGAGTCACTCTGTCAATTTGCCCTTTCTAAAAACAGCAATGCTTACATTTGTCACAGTGCATTAACTTGTAGTGGATTCAGTGTCCCTTTAATGGACACAATGTTTAGAAATTATTATTTTTTTATCTTTTTATGGGAGGTTGTTTTACGTTTTTACAAAACCTTGTCAGTTTTGAAGGTAAAAAGCAGCAGTCAAAATCAAAATGTAGTAATCCGTTGTATTTTTCTTTTTGTTTTTTTTTTCTTTCAAGCAATGGCTACAGATGTACGAATTCCTGATGATTTGTCTCTTAAACATCCAGACATATTAGCTGTTTATAGCAGGGTCGACAATCTCACTCAGCCATCTGGAAGAAATAAAATATATAGAATAGCAGACAGGGGAAGGATGGACTATTCCCTGATGCACATGTACAATAAAATAAAATTCTGATGAGACAATTCACAACATAAGACATTTAAAGAAACAGTAATACTTCCAGTTTAATTTAGCTCAAATATAAGATCAGAATTTTATAAGAATATATTTATTTATGTTTTTAAATATCTGTCTTAAAATTGCACATATACCTGTATTATTCTCACATTGCTACTTGATATAACATTAATTTACATTAGGGCATTACTAACCCTTTACCTCCTGTAGTCCTACAAGGGATGTTTAGCAAATTGATCCCTCCTGCCAATAATAATGTAGAACCACTTTGTTATTTCTGTCATAAACGGAAGTATAATATGTTATATAGATTTTCGAGAGACCTTAAAACAAAAAACAATTATATTATGCATCGTGGAGAAGACAGATAGAATTTGATAGCCAAGTAAGACATGTTAAAAAAAAAAAACACTAGAGTGAGATTTGCTGCATCGGAAATAACGAAAATTTTAGAGTTCCAAAGAAAATTAAAGCCTTTTAAGTCACTCCAATGAGAAAATGTTGTGCAGGGAAATTTCATTTGTGACCATAGTCTGGTCATGAGGGTGGAACTATGGTGCAACCATGCATCTAAACTCAAGAAACATTGCATTTTACTTTGCTGCCTAGTAACACCTCTAGGTGCAGTCACTCAAATGGTCACTCAAGGTACTTCCTGTGTCAGTGTGCACAGGCGTTCAGCCTCTCCGCGCTCTGCATTGAGGTGCTGAACATTCCCCATAAAGATGCATTGATTCAATGCATAAGGAGGTACTGATTGTCTCAGCATGGCATTTTGCGATGCCTGTGCAATAGCCTCCCAATGCTTTCCTAAGTAAAAACATTGGAGTGGCTGAAATAAGCAAGTTTGATTATCTCAGCCATGGAGATGGGACAAGCCTCGGTGAGACTGGTACAGTATGGGAGAGGAGTAAAAACAATTTTCACTGCTTTGACAGGAGTCCGGTGACCTAAATAGTGGGTTTAACATTATAGAGTCATGAATACATGCTTGTGTTCCTGACACTGTAGCATCCTTTTAACTACCTGTGCCTCTAGCATAATTAATGGCACAAGGGCTCCTTCTACCAGTCTTCTTTCATTGTCTTCACTACCACAGCAAAAAGTTACAAAACTGCTTGCAGCTATAAGAGAGAAACTGTATCCCAGATCATCCACACTTTGTGACATTGTTTTATTATTTTATATCGCACTTTATGTATATAAAGATCTGAAAGCATTTTAAAATAGAAAAAAAAAAACTGAAAAAATACTAGACAATCTCCATTTTATATGCACAGGATAGTGAACCCTGTACTTTATTTGCAAGCTGCTCTTATTCATAGTAAGAAGAATAAAACTTGCATTTTTTTCTTGTGTATTTTTTTTTCAGGTCAAGATATTAAGTATAATATCTACAACATGGATTGTTGTATGAATATCAGTAGTAATTCATAACCCATCATTTTACAATTTAGAAATATACAAAATAAAAGCCAACGAATAAAAAAAAAAAAAAAACAGTGTGGTAAGCTACCAATACAGTTCTATGATGTAATGTATGATTCTTTACTATAGAGGGATTTAGTATGGCTTATCAAATATTCCATTATCTTAACACACCATGAAGCAATTTTATTTGGGCAGTTTCAGGGCAGAGAGGGTTAGACAAGATGCTATGAAGTCAGAAAGGTCAGAACGAGAGCAATGCACATTTCAGATCAGAGCAAATTAGCTCAAATTCATACAAAGAGAGATCTATTTTTATACCTAAAGGGACAATTCAGGCAGGAGCTGATTCACATTTTTTATTTTATATTATTTGATGTTCCTACATTTTTTTTTGCAAATTCCCAGGGTTGGCATCTTCCTGCAGTGAGCTCATCCCAGACTACAAAGTAGCCGACAACTGTCAGCCAATCCTAGTTTTAACATTGCTTCAAAGAAAGTGCTAGGACATTCCATAAGCTCCTGCCCAAATATGTCTCTTAATAACAATTCTGCAGTTTCCTCTCCCTCTTTATTAATGCTGTCCAGAGAAGCTGAAAAGAGCAGCTAGGCACACCAGATCCTGGGACATTGGTGAAAAACAGTGATGAAACAACCATCAGGGCAATGGGCATGCATGCTGGGGGGGATATTGGGTGCCCCTTTAATGAAGGCAATGCTGAGAGGAAGTGGGAGGATGTAACTTCCTACAAGATAACAGAACAAGCCGCATTGGAAGGAGAGGAGGAAAGACAGTTTAGTTCTTTTAGCATGTCACAATGGTGGGTCCTGTAATTGCATTGTAGCACAAATCGGCAGAACGAGTTATAAAATGCATTGAGTTTATTAAGGTGGGTTTGCAGTGCAGGTGCATATACTACATCCCCATAATCTATGATTGGCATCAGCATTTGCTGTACAATCTTCTCCATTACTTTAGGGCTTAGGCAGGATTTGTTTCTGTACAGGGAACCTAGTTTTGGATAAAGTTTAGATGCATGTTTTTCTATCTGGAGGCCAAAAGATAGATTGTGATCTAACAACATACCCAAGTATTTGAAAGAGTGGACTGCAGTCAGTGTGCTATTTGATTTTGTTTTGATGGATAGGTGGGAATTGTGTAATTTAGGCACTGTTCCAAAGGTCTTTGTGACAGTTTTGTCAGTGTTTAGGAAGAGGTTGTTTTTTGCGATCCACTTTTCTACCTCTGTAAACCGGTCTTGCAGCACTGCCTCAAGCTGCAGTAGATTGGATTTGCTCGCATAGATTACTATGTCGTCTGCGTACATGTGTACATTTAAGGATTTGCAGACAGGCAGATTATTTATAAGTAATGTGAAAAGTAGGGGGATGAAAATGGAACCTTGGGGAACACCACACGTGACTGGGAGAGGGAGGGAGTCGCTGTCAGAAATGGACACATATTGCTAGCGATCCGATACATACAATCGAAACCAGGTTAGCGAACAATCACCAATACCTGAGTTTTTTAGTTTGTGCAGTAGAATGTCGTGGTCTACTGTGTCAAAGGTCTTTGCAAAATCAAGGAAAATAGCTCCAGTTAGGTCTCCTTGTTCCATGCCAGTTTGGATGTCATTGCAAACTTTTAAGAGGGCAGTTGTAGTGGAGTGATTGTGGGAGTTGTACAAGAGATGGAGATTACCCTTTTGACCACCCATGTGATGGGGGTTTCAAAAAAATTCTTGCACCAGGGCCCTCTCTACCTTAGTTCCACCTGGTGAAAAATACCTGTTTCCTGTGTTCCTATAGGGTTTTTAATGTTAAACACGGTGTAAAGTCTCCCTGGATTCTGGGTTTAAGTAGGCAGAGTCTAACAGGTCAGGAGGTGGTGCTGCTTAGTGGGATAGGAGGCAAAAGAAAATTCCAAGGGTGAGATTTAGTGTCCTATCATGTTAAAATGTCACCAGTCATTACTGCATAATTCAACAGACTTTTATTGTAACATTTTAAATATTTTAGCATGTTTTACATTATGCTTGCTGAATGGAACTGTTCAGTAATAACCAGAAATGAAAAAAGTATGAAAAGTAATTTTTTATATCTATTAATCTATGTTTTTTTCTTGTAACTTTGCTTTTATGGTGTATACGTGTCTAGAACATTAAAACCAGACAGTTATTTTTTATATGACGAAGTCTCTGAATTTAAGGGACCTGGGAAACAGGGAAGATAAGATATTTCTCGATAACCCGTTATCAGGTATGATGCTTAAAGTATTATGAGATATATTATTTTGCATCTTAAAATATGGCAAAGTCTTGCTTAGGCTAGTATTATACACTACAGAAATTGTAAATATATATTAGTGCATTCCTTCTCAGATGAATGCAAAGTCATAAAAATTCTGGGCAGTACATACATTCATGAGAATCAGAAATGAACAAATTGCATTTATTATGGGGGGGGAAGCAAAAAAAAAATTAATTACTTTGTTATTCATTTATCCAATTCATGGCCTTTGGGATTGGGGGTATTTAATTTAAGATGGGGGAAAATAGAACATATAACATTATAAAACAGGGGTAACCATTGCATTGCCTAGCATGCCCCTCACCCAATGCCACAGGTGAGGGTTTTAAATTTTTGAAATGCTGCTTAGAAGATGTGGTAACACATAGAATGGTCTTAATGCAATAGGTAATAAAGACAGCACAGATAAATTTACATAATCTAAATCTACACTTGAAAATATACTTTGAGCCGAAAGGATTGTCATTCTGCATTTGATGGCAATGAGTGAGAGGTTAAAAATGATAAATCTGTTAGTCCGAATTACATTTAAAATGAAAACATACCAACAAATTCAGAGGATCCGAAACAAAACAGGAACAAAACGTGATTTGTCCAAATCTTTTCTTTCCTCATTAACCATTTTAGACTGACTGAATTCTCATCCCATGCTCAAGTCTACTATTGTCCAATTACTGTTAAATAATTGCATGTGAATTAAATAAGAAAACAAATAAACTAAACAAAACATGGTAGATGTATTCTTTGTATGGTTTGACTTCACTTATCACATTATGATATTAGGTCATATTTTGCATCTTAAAATACCAATAATGGCCTAGGCTACTACAGTACAAGAGGGAAAAAAAAAAATCACATTGTCATTTGTTTACAAAAATAGCACACACAGTGATTTTCTTTTATAAATTCAACGCTGGAAATTCTAAACATTAAACAAACATTTAAAGTTACAAAACCCTGAAATCTGGATGTATGTTTTTATTTCACATTTTTTTTATTTTTTATTTTTTTATTTTAAAATCTTTATAATACATTATTTATACATATATATATTACAGCATAGAACATTCTTTTCAAAGACCAGATTATGACGCGTGTAAAATCAATGGTCATCAAGGAGTTAAAGCATCATATATAGATATAGATATTGACTGATGATATATCTTAATTAGCAAGTCTCTGGATTCCTTTTATATATTTAGACACAATCTCGTTCTGCACCGGAGATAGCCTGAATCTATTCTAACCAAATCAAACCACGTGTTATCCCAGCTACCTATTGTTCAGCAGTACAATGGAAGGGCTGAAAGATTTATTAGCATGGCTGGAAAAATGAAAATTGCATACTCAACAATTTAGGTGGAAAGTGATTCAGTGAATATGGATGTAAACAACAAGACAATGTGAGCTTATTGAGCAAAATAATATACTATACAACAAAAACTATAATAATAAAAAAAACAATGAATATAAATTCCAATAATATGTATACAGTATGATGATAACCTAGCAAGTGAAGAGAAAATGCTGAACGCAGGATGCCTGTTTTAATCTTGCTATATTTATACTTTTTTCTATGTATGTAAGTCTTGTTTGATTATATCCCCAGTTGTCTTCCATAAAGGGATAAGATGACATTTGTATCCAATGGGACAGCCCAAAAGACCATTTTACACTGAGCTATATTTTTTCCCAGAAATCAACCCCTTTATAGTAAAACATTATTATTTTTTTGGTCAAATATCCTAATATTGTCAAACCCTGTGTTGAGAAGTTAAACTTTGATTATGGGTTTTTAAAAGGGTTTGCAATGACAGAAAACAGGTACCCTGATGGAGTTAATCTGGCTCTGTGATTGGTTGAAAATATTAAGCATTTCATATGGATCAGAGTTTCTCTCCTGTCTCCCCCTGCAGCATATTTAAAAAAAAAATCAGCCAGAAGCAATATAATGGAACGGGCAAATTCCATAATGTTTTCATACACGTTTGAAATATTGCCTTAGAATATCATATAAAATCATTTACAGTAATGAATTGCCAAGTATTTAAAGATAAATGAATCCCATAGGAAATAATCATGGAATCATTGATCTAAGGAACACATGCTGGCATCACACTTCCTACTTATTTTGAACCCAGAAGACATCATAGAACCACTGATGTTCAATAACGTTCAGTGTCAGCATGGGGTTTTCAAGCCATGAGTGGGATAAAAGGATAGAAAATCAGTGAGGTCTAAAGAGTTAGTTTAGTTAAATATATTTAAAGGGACCCAGACCACTTCAGCTCATTGAAGTGGTCTGGGTGCAAACTCCCATCACCCATAACCCTGAGCATGTAATTATTGCAGTTTTTATAAACTGCAATAATTACTTGCTACTGTTAAGTCCTCCTCTAGTGGCTGTCTACCAGATAGCCACTAGAGGGACTTCAGGGTTCTTGGATGACTTTTGGCAAGCCTGGGCAGGTCTCATGGGTAGCCTATCCAGAGTAGCATGGGTGGAGCTGAGCCAGGTAAGTGACAGAAGGGGTTATTAAACCCCTTCTGCAACACGGGGAGGGGCCTTGACAAAGAGGGAAGCTATAGTGCCAGGAAAACAAGTCTGTTTTCCTGGCACTATAGTTTCCCTTTAAGCCGAAATGTTTAATATACCAGTAATAAAATCCATCAGTTGTGATCAAAGATGGCTCACATTGGCAACTCACCCAAAGGTCCTGCTTATAGCAAGACAGTCCCAATTCCGAGGATCTGTCCCATTATCTTGATTTAGCTCCCTCAGAAGCACCACATTATTAGACATGCTCTCACTGTGCAGAGGGCACTAGAACCATGCAGAGAACGCTTCTGCAGCCCTTTCTGTATGGTCCTGTATGTTGGGGGCAGGACAGAGAGGATCACCAACGGCTGTAGGCTATTGCAAAGTTTAAGCCCTGCTTTTGGTTAGTGCAACAATTTTCAGATTTAAATATTAAGTTATAGGTCTCAGTGTACTTAACATAGCAGTAATAGTGCAGGCTAACAAACAGCAGAACCCAGTACTATTCCTGGTGATTTCTATGGACCTGATTACACACAGACATCATGGTGCTAAAGTGCTACATGGTGCCAGGGCAAATGAAAAATGGAAATGTGACAAAGAATACCTTGTGAATCCAATTTTGCTTTTTTTAAGTCACACCGAACTCAATTGAGGAGAAAATGAACATGAATTTTATAAAGGAAATGTAAATGTTCCAAAGAGTCACCAAAAAAAAAAGAAAATTAAGAAAGTGTCACTTGACATTTTGACAGCAATGAAGTCCTAAAAAGAATAACAGAATAGATAGTGTAATACAGTATGGTAAATTGAGATAGATATATTCTCACCGGATACACTCACATGGAGGAGAGCCAATAGGGACAGGCTCAAATCACATCCGCTTGTGTGTACTAAGGTGACACAAGACCTCTTCTTTCATTAGTGGTAATATTCTCATATACAAAGGAAGAAAAGGACAGAGATATGGAAGCAAAACTGCTTCTAGTGCATTAAACCCTGGGTAAAAGTGGATAAATACACAGTGCAGTTTGCTTCTTACCTTGCAAAGAGCCCAGACCCGGTTTTAAATATATAGGTAGATGTGCCTTTAAGGCAGGAGATGAGCCACTGGACACTCTATATATGTAAAATCTGATTTATTGAATATATGTTTTAAAAAAAAACAAATAAAACCATTAAACAAATGTATACAATAAAAAAAAAGTCCTTGTGGTCTTCTTGTCCCGTATATATAAAATATGTTTGCTCTACCCACCGCTTCTTTCCATCCTTTGCTCTTCCTAGCCGTAAATACCTTCATATAACTGTGTCTTATGTCCATATCTGCCTTGATTCACAAATCCAGTGCACAGCAAAAACTCACTCACTCTTAATTTTCTCTGAGGACTACAAACCCACTCACTCCTCGTCCTGTCCACCCACTCACTCCTCATCCCTTCCACCCATTCACTCCTCGTCCCGCCCACCCACTCACTTCTCGTCCCTTCCACCCACTCCTCGTCCCGTCCACCCAGGTTCCTTCTAAATTTATAGCATGCTCTTTCAGCTGAGATCTTACCCAATCACCCCCTCATTCCATTTACACAAAAACAGTAGATTAACTTTCCTTCAATTTTCTCTTCCCATCAAATTCCCCCTGCTACCTTTTGTATCAAATCCCCATTATATATTTCAGATGGTAAGCTCACATGCTTGCTAACTAGTCACTTTGTGTAAAAGTGCTTCAATTGCTAAATCTCAGCTCACCTGCAGAGTCCTCTTTACCTTTTATATTGATCTGTATATTTTTTGTTGTGTTTTTTTTTCCACAACTGTACAGCGCTGCAGCATATGTTGGTGCATTACAAATGCCAGTGATAAATAAATACAAAATAAACACCCCTGCTATAGACCATAATTACAGTGTAGTGTGTTCTCTCTGCCACTGGACTACACTTATTTTGTAGATAGGACAAACAGGATTGTGTCCTCTGCCATAAATTCATGTAATGCAGGGTGCAAGATAGAAGTTATTTATGAAAAAACTCAGAATCTCTCCATATTGTATAATTAAGTCTAATGAAGATATCCCAGTTGAACAACTAATGGACAATGGTTCTCTCTATTTATTGTCTACATGAATATTGTGGGGAGGATTTTAAAACCATGGCAAGGATTCCTAATCTGTGTTCCACACTAAAGTGAATTGGAGCATTGGCAAATTCTGCTCACCAAATGCACCAGTCCAGGGTCCCTTAGAAACACATGAAGCACTGGTACATATAAACCAAGCCAAAATCCTCTCCCTGGAATATGGTTGTATGAAACACTTAAACACACAATTGTTGGATGTGTTTTCTCTTATCTACTAAAACCATGTGAAGCATGTGGGCCCTTTAATCTCCCATTTCCTTATTTCTGATCCATGTACTCGCATGAGGAGGGATATTCTTGAGTCTCCATGATATGCTTCTAATAAAATGAAAATATCATGAAAAAGAGCCAATATAATTAACAGGCTTTTCCAGTCAATCAGATTGATGCATTCGTTTCCCATACTGCACCACTCATTGACCACACTCCAGACTTACCCAGAAACAGATTTCTGTGAGTGTGTGTGTGTCTTTGTTTGTTAGTCTGATTAAGTCAACACAGTCATTGTGTCCTATAAGGCATGTCTACTTCCTTGCCATAATGCGGGCCATCTCACCCTGCTCATATATGGGTGAGACTCCAGGAAAAGAGAGACATCATAATTTAATTATTTAAAAAAAAAAAAAAAACATTAACAAAAAACTGTGTATAAAGTAATATATCAAGATGCAAGATATTCACATTATGACAGCTTCTCTTTTTTCCACCCTTATTATCATGGAAAAAATGTTGAATCGATAGCTGTAAAGGTGCCACAGGCTTTAAAAGCTAAACACTGTCAACTGACTACTTTATGTCAAAGACTAAGAAGAGTGTGTTATGAGAGCAACCACAGTCATTTGATTCCTTTCAGATGATCTAGAATCTCAGCAATACGCCGAGTGCTACATCACAAAAGAGTGGATCATTTTGAAAAGTACGAAAAATTCTGAAAGAGAAGAAAACCTTATCACTCTGAAACATACTTGTTTTCTAAACCACATGTTACAAATTGCCCCTATTGGTGAAGTCGTTATGCCAGACAGCAGCACACTACGAGTGTATCGCAGCTGTGATTATTGATGTTTCTCATAGAAATGTCTTTTCTCTAAGAATGACTAAACCCGGCGCCAGTCATTGTGTTATTACTTCATTTATTTATTTATATATATCGCTGTCAGCTCTGTCTTTTGAGTTCTTCATCACATCATTATTTTCTATTAAATCTATGGAACACTGTAGAAAAAAAAATATATTTTTTTTTTTTTGTTCCTTGCATATTTTTCCTTGCGTTCTGTGGCAAGCAAATACGACACACATATCTTTCTTTTTGGTTCTAGCCTGTTGTACAGTAGTTATTGTCTAAGTTTTGTCAGAACATCCCAGAGTTGAAATCCAAATGTCTTCCTTCCAACATGTCCTTCCAGCCTAGAGATTGATTGGAAGAAGAAAAAATGAATTCTGCGGTGTCTGGAAAGACTAATAACCAGTCTGTTAATGGAAAGGCATAAGGTTAGGGAAAATAGATCACCCCAGTACCTAGTATTGGATTCATAGATCAAGTGAGAAGTGATCAATAGCATTATAATTAATCTACTATGTTTATATTTTTTACAGCACACAGATTGGCTCATTTCCGCACCCTTTTTATTAATCTGATTTGGTTCCCAAATCAGAATGTCGATTTAGAGCCGAATCAACATTCGGCCAAAATTCGAGTGTCGCAAAAATACATTTCTATTTTCAGACAAAATGGTTCACTTAGGCGAAAGTTCTTGCTGTGCACAAGTCTACTTTTCATTATTCTATCCTCATTATCCTGGTTATACGTGCTAATTTATTATCTGTCTTGGATGCTGTCCTTTGAATTTCAAGCCCTTTGAACCCAACCTTGAGGGTGAGTGTGGATGAACACTGAATTAGGTACTCGAGTAACATATTTTTTTATCCAGTCTAAAAACCATCTTTACTCAGTGTTTTGCATCAGATATAGAAATATCCTTACATTTCGAGAGCTCCCGTATTGTACCCCGTGGGGAATAGCTGCAACATTCGAGCTTCGTATGGTTGATGAATTTTGTTCCATCCAATCATCCTAAATTAGCTTGGCTCAATGGAAAATATAAAGATTGGTGCTTTGTTTGTTTGATAGCATGATTATATCTCGTTATTAAAATTGTTCTTCTTCATTTCCCTGTATATTTGCCATCTGTCATAAAAAAATATCAGTTTTTCTGACTGCACCTGTTTAAACAGTTTATGTTAAGGCCCTCGGCGTTATTTTGTTACTCCTTGGAATTAAAAATATTATGTAACATGAACATATTTAAATTGTTTCGCCAACCATATGATCCTTTGTTTTCTTCTTTTTTATATTTTATATTTTTTATATATATATATTTTTCGAAAATATATTTCAATAATATCTGTCATATATTGTTTTAGGGTTCCAAGTACAAATGGTTAGAAAGTGTGGTTACCTTGATTTTACATGGATCCATTATTTTGTGAGGATTTGGAATATTTGCTTGTGAGGTATGGAAAATAAAATGAAATGTTGAAATGCACACTGCTGTATGTACCTCTCTCCTGGAGTCCTTCTGTTTGGACTTCTTGCTATGGGCTCTGCCCCTTATCCGTGTCAGTCAGTATCCTTTGTCTTGGCTGTGCCTGGACTTAACTGGTATTGTGTTATCAATTGCTGAATAAAAAGTGATTTTTGATTCCTTGTGCTTGATCTTTATATACCAGTCATTCACAACAGTATGGGAGGAAAGCTCTCAGAACACATTTGTCCTGTTGTTTAATTCCTGAAATATACATTGTGGCCATGTGACTGCTCTCATGATGCATTCCGATGAATCCTACAATGCTGTACACACAGTGTGGATAGCATTTTTGTGAGTACCCACAATGCATTGCAGAAGAGTGTAGATAAGTTATCATTTTACTTGCACTGGCTTGACTAATTTTAACCTCTATACCTACAGCAGAGAAAAGGACTAAGCCAAAATATATTTCAAAATATATTTCAAATAGGTTATCTACATATTTGACAACAAAATGGCTGCCTTAATGTCACAGCGCCCGGCTTCCGGCTGCACGTTGTCGCACCCAATCGGTGCGACCATGCTGACAGGTTAGTGAACTCACCTGTTCAGCAGCAAGCCAGGAGCCGTCCTGCTGGGGCGTCCACCCCCACCACAAGTGGCGAAAAACAAAATGGCGTCGACCACAAGGTCACGGCCATTTATAGCTCCACCTCCAAGGGTCACATGAACGTATGTGTGACATCACAACGTCGACGCACACGCATGTTCTGGGGTCAGAGACCAATCACAGCACAAGGAGGGGTATTTAAACTCCTGAAGTTCCCATGCCTTGCCGTGGTTTCCATTCCTGGTTCCTGAGAGTGCGTTTTCCTTGCTATTGTTATTTGATCTTTCCGGTATTTTGACTTTGGCTATTCCTGACTACTCTAATCTCTGGTTTCCCTGACTTGGCTTTCCTTATCGATCTCATGTATTTCTGGCTTCCTTGACCTCGGCTTTCCCTTGACCATTCTCTGTCTTTCAATGTATTAACCCGGCCATTCTAAGGACCGGTTTACGTTCTGTCTATCTTCTATAGTCTATATAGATGTTACATAGTTCTGCGTGTTGGACCACACTAGTAGTCATGACACTTAATCTTTCCTTATGTTTTGTGTCATTTTACCCCACTCCCTCTAGCATGTAAGCTCATTCAGCAGGGCCCTCAACCACTCTGTTCCTGCGTGTCCAACTTGTCTGGTTACAACTACATGTCTGTTCGTCCACCCACTGTAAAGCGCTGCAGAATTTGTTGGTGCTATATAAATAATAACATAACTTCATTTATTGGTGATACTTTGTTATCTGTCATATGACACAATGTCATTTTTCATTATTCAAAAGGATTTTTTTAATGACATCCCTTTGATACTACGTGGCAGAGCTGGGAGTAATGTATAACAAAATAGTTAAAATGAGTAGTAATTGTAGAAACTGAATATTATTAGAATTGTTGCTATTAGATATGAACAGTATATTAAAAAGCCAAGGTATTTTTATACATTGCCTCCACAGGCCCTTCGGCTAGCAGAACCCCTGTACAAAACACTTAAATTGTCTTCTGTCCCGAGCTCTTTCCTTTGTATCCCTTTGGGTATGAGAAGCCTTAAGGACATACTGAAAATAATTTCTTTCCATTTCCATACAAAATAATTTGCATAAGTTTGCTTCCTCTGCTAATAGTTTATGGATTTTCGTTATCCAGTAATATACAGTCAGGCATCAATGCTTTAAAAAAAAAATAGAAAGAAATTCATAGCAAGCTCGAAAATAATCAGGAATACTGATAATCTATATATGGATTTTTCTTTTCTAAAAGCAAATGCTGCTTAATGTGAAGTTCTCTGAAGAACAAACCATGTACACAGTGTGTGTGTGTGTGTGAAACAGAAGAGGGATATCTGCAAGAGCTAAATTACAACATTTCTCAGTTCTGCGCCACGGTATCATGTTTTCTTACACCTTCCCGTGCAGTTTCACATATTTCCGATGAAATCACATTAGGAGACTGGTTTTGTCTCCATACCTCATTTTAAAAGGTGATATACCCCCTCGAGTTTATTGTTTGCAGAATTCAGGGAACATGTATAACAGCAATGCATGTTAAATCTTTGTTTATATATATAAAATGGAAAAATAAAAAAAATACGGGTAATAACACAAGCAGGTAATGCAAAGGACAACTGCAGCTTATGGATTACTTTAGCAGATGTTTGTATCCTTCTGGCCATGTGATCAGTACTGTGTACTAACCTTCATATCTTAAAGGGACACTATAGGAACCCAAATCACTTCAGCTCATTGAAGAGGTCTAGATGCACTTAGTGCTGTAATATAGAATGTTTACATTGCAGCACTAAGTCTGCCTCCAGTGGATGTCTCCCAGACAGGCACTGTAGACGCTTCCTGGCTGTTAACGTACTTTTGGTCCGCTAACTGATGCTGGACTTCCTCACGCTCTGCATGAGGACATCCAGTGCCAGCTATTTATTCTTAGAAAAGCACTAATTCAATGCTCTACTATCAGGAGGGTCTAATGCGCACGCAGCATTTGCATCATCAGTAACATCGGAGGAGACAGATCCACGACCCAGCACCGAGGGACATAAAGCAAATAAAGCATTTTAACCTATTATTTACCACCCTGGGGGGCATGAGAGGGGGGGAGGAAGAGGGGGGTGATAGTTAAGGAATACAGATTTGTATTACTGGCACTATAGTCTAAGTCTTCAACTGGCCGAAAACAGCAGATGAATTTGTGAAGGACGTGTAGAAGAGCAAGCTGGGACATTTACACCACTTATCACTCTTTTTTCCCAAACATTCAAATGCAAAACATACAGTATGAAGGTGCAGAAGTTGCCAAGACATTTTTGGAAACAACCAGAAGGCAAACTGATGAGAACGTCCAGTAAAACATGCACTAAGTAGAAATATAAGATGATGACCATCAATAACTTTACATGGATTGGGACATGGACTGAGCTTACAGGGTTACAGATAAAGACTGAGATAAAATAACCCCTATGGAACTCTAATTTAAAGAAGGCCAGCCAGCAGCTTTATTCTCACCAAAGCAATCATCTGTGGTAGGGGCTAGGCAGAATGCAATACTTTTCAAAAGCCAAGTGATATCTAATCCAGCAGTTCACAAACTGTGTGCCACAAAATGTTTCCCCGGTGCCATGATCATAGACCCCTTAAGACTGCAATTGGGCCCCTGTAGTGTCGGCCGGCTGGGAGGAAGTGACAGCCTGTCACTTCCTCTCAGCTTCTTGCAGAGAGATAGCGCTGGAGGAAGGTGGTAGCTGCACAGGCAGAGTCAGCATGAGTTGAGGGAAGAGGAGCATGAAGAGCTGCTCCAGACCCTTCACTCCCATCAGAAGCAGGACCAGGACTGCAAGCCGCCCTCCTGGCCACAAGGTAAGCTAACAAGAGGGTTGCTGGGGATATAAAAAATATGACTTTTATGTGTATGACAGAGTGTGTGTGTGTGTGTGTGTGTCAGGATGTGCATCTGTGTCTGTGTGTATATATGTCAGTGTGCTTCTGTGTTTGTGTCTCTGTGTGTCAGCGAGTGTGTGCAGACTCAGGATGTACATCTGTGTATGTGTACATGCATCTGTGTGTCAGGGTGTGCATGTGAGTGTGTGTATGTGTGCATGTTTCAGTGTTTGAGTGTGTCAGAGTGTGCATTTGTGTGTATATGTCGGTGTATGCATGTGTATGTGTCAATGTGTGTCTATATGTGTATGTCAGTGTCTATGGATTTTTGTGTATTTGTCAGTATATTTATATGTATCTGTATGTATGTATGCATGTGTTGGTGTTTGTGCATACATCTCCAAGCAGTCAAACACAAGCACAGCATACAAACACACTCCTGCAATCTAACACAAATATTACATATACAAATACACTCCTGCATTCAAACTCCAAAATTATATACAAACACACCCCTTCACTCAAACACCAATACTGCACACAAATGTACATCCACATTTAAAAGCGAACATTACATTCCAACACAACCCTGCAATCAATCGCAAACATTACATACAAACACTAAAAGGATATACAAGCACATCTTCAATGAAACACAAACATTGTGCTTTATATACTAAAGCGCTAGTATATGCTGCCGCGCTGTACAGATATACAACCTAGAAATTTGTTAGGACTTGGAGTGCCTTGAAAAAATATTGAAATATTAAGGGCACCTTGAACCTAAAAGGTTTGGGAACCACTGATCTAGTATATTTTATATGTTGAATTCTGTTCTTGAGGTACATATTTAGCAAGCTGATCCAGCTGTAGTGGGATATATTTAAGGTTCGGTGTTCTTAGCTCATTCTGTCCACTTGTCCCCTAATCAACTTGGAGCAATATCACTCCTTCTGGAGGTCTATATAAAACCAATTTCACCAAATCCCGATGTCCCAGAATATATATAAAAAAAAAACGTATATACAGATTCTGTCATTCGGCTCATTTCTATCAAAAACTGATTATTTTTTTGTGACTCGTATGTAAACATTTGTTTTTTTGTGTATGCATGCCCGACAAATAATTGTACTCCTATACAAATATGGAGAGGGAAATGCAGCTTGCAAAAAGGTACTTATTTAAAGCTTGGCAACAGAAGAGGGGTGCATGCCAGAATGGCTGAAACCAGTGTGTGCAAATCTCTTATTGATACAGCAGGCAGTATTTACGCCACAGTCTGAGATGTGTTTTGGCATGCTGGCCTGAAGCTACCTCTGCAGACATCAAACAGCTGATGTCTAAGTGATGGTCCAGCCAGCATTCTCTGTACCCTACAACAACACAAAAGGAGCACAATAAGTGTCTAAAATGGGATTGGAAAAAAACTAATTTGGAACAAAACCATTTGTCCACACGTATGCTTCAGTATAACATTAGGGATCTAGAGAAGACCCCCTTGAGAAGATCTCTAGGTTGAAACTTAGGTTGCTTATTTTTGGTAACAGTTGCCTTTACCCAGAATAACTTTGTGCTTTTAATGAGTTGTTTTACTGTTTACTACTTCTACTGTTACGCAAGGTTTTTTTCCTATGACAATTTTGGTGAATTGGTTATGTTAAAGATCACACTTTTTACACTAAAATGGTAACTATGTTTTAACCAACAATGGATATTTGCAATTTATTAGGAAATGATTTATCATTCTGTTTTGTATTTGCAGCTTTTAATAATGCCGGATTTTGATAGTACTGCAAAAAAAATTAAAATGTATTGAGGCATTCAATATCATTCAACATATCCACATATTGAGGGGAACAATATTTATAGGAGAGCAAAGACACAACTCAAAACACTCAACACTCCCTGCACTGAACTCTGTCTTGTGAGGAAGAACATGAGTAGCAGTCAAACGATAGGAGGCCTTCCTTCCAAAAAATACTTTATACACGCATACATATAATAATCAGGCTTTTTGGCAAATGCCTAGGGAGCCAGCGTCCAGCTATGGGATAGCTTTGTTTTACTGAAGGCCAAGGAAGATTAAGTTTTTGAACATAGTGTCTGTGCCAATTGACTGGCCAAACACAAGCTACTGACTGAGTTATCTTCATGATAAGGAGTGTGTTATAGAGAGAGGGCTCAAGAAGGGTTCAGGAGCTCTTAACTGTGTAATGAAAATATCTCTTAGCGAAAGCACATCAAACTCAAAGGCTAACAGGGAAGGAGGAGTGGCTGGCACAGCGAACAGGAAGGGAAGGGGGAGTGACTGGCCTGTACTGCAGACAGACAGCCACTCTGCACACTGTAGTGCCGCCGCCAGATGTGACTTCACATGCTGTATGCGCATATCTGGTGGCCGGCGTGGACTAATGCTTGGCCATCAGAGGCCATCAGAACATGCAATCAGCCATAGGGCAGACAGGAAAGAGCGTTTCTGTCTTGTGGCTGGTCACATCCTCAGCACAATGCGGCCTCAGGGCAGGCGGGCCGCAAAGATAGTCATTGTGGGCTGCATGCGGTCCGCAAGTTTGACATGCTTGTCCTAGCGTGTCCATCCATGAGGCTCAGTATCAGTAATGGGTTTAGAGCATTCCACAACCTACTAGCCAGAGGATGAGTGTTTTCCCCATGGGATATGTCATGCGCACTACATTTGATCTTAACCAAATCGGGCTTGTATGCACAGCAATGGCTTTGTTTCAGTGTCGCAACTCTGTTTGGTAGCATCAAGCAAACCATTTTGTAAGCTGTGGTGGGATAAGGAGAAACCCTTGTGTATAATGCCATACAGCAAATATGTTTCATAAAGCGAATTTCACAGAAACTGACTCTAGACACCGCAGCACCAAAATATTGTGCATCTACTAGTCTCATTCAGAATGCTATGCTGGATATGAAAATAAGCAAAATATGCAAAATGAGTAAAATACACAAATAAGAGCATTTATTTATAAAATATTTTACAAGGAAGAATACAGTTGTGCTCAAAAGTTTGCATACCATTGGAGAATTGGTAATATATGTACAGTTTTTAAAGAAAACATGAGTGAGCACGCAAAATAAATGTTTTTAAAACAGAATGGCACAATCCTCAAACAAAACATGGCAACAAAGAAAAAAATTACATGCCACCTTAGTTCTTAATACTGTATATTGCCCCCTTTGGCATCAATGACAGCATGCAGTCTGTTGTAGTCGATGACTAGGAGGCCCCTAATTCTTGCAGGTGGTATAGCAGCCCATTCATCTTGACAAAATGCAAAGTCTTTGGTCATCTTGCATGACCCGCAAATTAGAGATCTCCCCACAGTGGCTCAATAACATTTAGGTCAGGAGACTATGATGGCCACTCCAGAACCTTCACTTTTTTCTGCTGTAACCACTGGGGGGTTAACTTGGCCTTGTGCTTAGGGTCATTGTCATGCTGGAAAGTCCAAGAGTGTCCCATGCGCATCCTTCATGCAGAAGAATGCAAATTGTCTGCCAGTATTTTCTAAAAACATGCTGCATTCATCTTGCCATACATTTTCACAAGATTTCCCATGCCTTTAGAACTCACACACCCCCAAAACATCAGTGAGCCACCACCCTGCTTCACAGTGGGGATGGTATTCTTTTCACTGTAGGTCTTGTTGTCCCTTCTCCAAACATAGCGCTTATGGTTGTGACCTTAGAGCTCTATTTTGGTCTCATCCCTCCAAATTACAGTGTGCCAGAAGCTGTGAGGCATGTCAAGGTGTTGTCAGGCATATTGTAACTAGGCTTTTTTCTGGCAAATCGATCATGCAGCTCATTTTTGTTCAAGAACAAAACTGTTGTATTGTGCTTCTTGAAACAAACACAGCATTTTTTTCTAGAGCAGCCTGTCTTTCTCCTCAGGCTATCCATGAGTTGTTTTTTTTGTAACCCGAACAATTCTTCCGGCAGTTATGGCTGAAATCTTTCTTGGTCTACCTGACCCTGGCTTGGTATGAAGAGATCCCCAAATGTTCCACTGGCATTTTCAAGGCTTTGGATATCTTTTTATATCCTTTTCCAAAAACATATCCAAAGCCTTGGGGAATATAGACCTTAATATTTCAAGATCACTTGGAAACTTATACCGCATCTAATACACACAAACACTATATCCACTACACAAACACACTCTGATCTAATAAACACCTTATACATTACACAAATGTACAATCTGCAACCACTATACACACTGCATCCATTACACACTCACTCTTCATCCACTACACACATTCTATATCCACTATACACACACCACAATCAGTACACACACTGCATCCCTGTGGGCGGACTCGAGGACGGCCCTGTGGGCGGGCTCGGGGGCAGGCCCCGGGGGGGGCCCAGACCTTGAGCTGTATCAGGGGCCCCAAAATTTCTGATGGCAGCTCTGCCCATGATTCACTGGGTCTCATCCGTGACCTGGTATAAAAGCTTGACTCTTAAACAGTAGGTCATTGTAAATAGAACCAACAGAATTGTGGTATGACAAATCTGAACAGTGTCAATTGCGGTTATTTGCATATTTGGCATTCTGTGAGTCTTATAGAAATGTGTTTAGAACAGGTTGTCTAAAACGCGTTGTGCAAATGGATATGTGTAAACGTTGCTGTATTATATTTGAAAACATACATTTGTCAATTTTTTTATTTTTTTTGTATTAGTTTTTTTTCATCTCAACACAAGTTATACATGTGCGATCGCACGTGTGTATATGTTTCTAAATAACTAATCTATTTATCTAAATATATGAAATTCTTCCTTTATTAAATACATTAATATATTTGATAAATTCCTGCACTGTTTTATAAAAGCAAAAGGGAGTCCAAAGTACAGAAGCTGTTTTTTATTGTTGAAAATATCAATAAAGTTATTATGTATGGTCTCTCATTAACACTATAGTTATTAAGTCTCTAAAAAAAGCTATGTATAATTTTATATTAAAATGTTGTGACATTATGTCATTTATACCACTCTCTAAAAAAATTAATAACTTAATAATACTCAAGATAAGCTCGGTTTTGCAATAAACGTTTTCTCATTTGGATTCCCTAATTATGCCAAAGTGCTTTGAATTCTCCAAATCTAAAATATATTCAGTTGTAGAATTAGGCTCCCCTGTGATTTTCTGGTTATTCACAATTTATTACAAATCATACAGTTTCCAGGAATATTCATGGACTGAATATTTGGCTTGTTACAGATCTCGTAGAATCCTACACTACCTGCAGTACTAAAAGTACAAGATTGCCAAATCCATTGGATGGCTAATGGAGGTGCCAAACACTGTCCGTCATCTTCATATATGCACAGTAGAGTGTTTGGACACAACCAAATAACAGCAGAACATTAACAAAACAACCATACTATATAAACCCTGTGCAAGTATAACACTATGCCATTGTGTGGCTTTCAACAGCCTTTAAGAGTGTTCCATATGCTAGTGTATCTTTGGTGTTTGGCTTGGCTACCTATGGCTATTACGTTCTAAACTCCTCGACCCTGACTTGTGTTACTCATGTTGGTGCTCTGACTTTTGTCAGTTACCAGACTATGCTTACTCTTTTTAGGGTCTATAATTCTCTATGTCACTAGTTAATTTCAAGCCCAGAAACCCCAGTAAAAGTCTTCATCGTGGTTTTTGCTGTTTTCGAAGGCTAAATCGATACATTTTTAAAAAGATAAAACTCTGTAGCATTACTCAAACTGGCAGTGTACCAAAGGTCAAGCAGGAAACAATATGAATATAAGATGGGTAACAGAAGGGACATTGGTGTAGTACAGGAATCAGGAAGCGGATAGGACATAGATATGCTTATAACAGATCTTATCTAGTCTAGAACCCGGGAGCAGAGAAAAGGAAAATATAACGCACAATGAAAACCAAATACATAGTAAGAAAAACAAAAAGAACATTGCTGAATATTAAATTAAAATGAAAACAAGTTGAGCCCTAAAACAAGGGCTGGGCAGTGTTTTGTAGTCTGCTGGGCATGTAGATGCTAAAAATACTGCATCCTTTGCAGAGTCTTCCAGTGTTAGAACCAGCATATTCTGTATGAAACCTTTCAGACCATGGACAAACTATAACAAGACAAGGTAACAATGAAAACAAACAGGTAAAAAAAAGTAGTTATGGAATCATAGATCAGACAGAAACCATCCACAAGGAAATCCAGATCAATGTGACAGGTGTGTTTCATCTGCAAGTGAGATCCAGATAACCGGTTTAGGCTTCTGCTGGGAGATATGTCTGTAATCCTTTAGGCAGAACAGGTGTCCGCTTCTGGATAACTTGTTACTTTATGGAGAACTCAGATCTTGATCGTAAGGAGGACTCTTTAAAACATTGCTCCTAGCTGTCAACATCTTGCAATGCTGTGCCCTCTTTATAGGATATACAGCAATTTGTTTTATAGTGACTAGACTACAGAGTTTCAAAACTGTAGTCCATAAGAGTCAAGGTGGAAAATAAATGCAGAAAAATAAATAAAAAATAAAAAAGCAACACCCTGCCGTGTGCAGACAATTCAGATTTCACATGTCTTGTAAACATCCTGAGTGCCCAGACACAGACCTTATATTTATGACCGGCAAAACCAACTTGATTCTAATACGGTATTGTTATGGGAGAGAGCCGCTGCACCGTGTCCATGTTCTGCATGGACGGTTGTTACGTGTCCCTGCAGTTGAGCACGCTGGAGTCCAGGTAGTGCGCGGAGGGGAAACCCCAGGTAAATGCATTAATTACAGGTATACATCACATGGAATTACACAGGTCAATGGTGTTATGGGCAGCCACAATCCAGCAATTCCCACCAAATGCCACTCTTCAGTACTGCTAGAAAATCATCTCTCTCTGAACTGGTGATAGACATTTGATGCCTCTTGATATTTATAAAGCACCAACATATTCTGCAGCGCTGTACAAAGTATATATGTATTGAGTAGCAAATAAACAACTTTACTGCTTGGAATCTATGCTAAAATTATATTCTATCTGAAGAACTTGCATACACCAGGAGAACATCACTGATTGCATGAACTTAAAGGACCACTATAGTCAGGGCCGTCTTTAATATTGACCGGACACTGGGCAACCATTTGCTTGGGGCCCCTGGACTCTGCCCCCTGCCAGACATACTAAAACACATACACAGAGACATACACTGACAGACATACTGACACACACGCTGACACACACACTGACACATATTGACAGACATACTGACACACACACAGAAACATACACTACAGACATACTGACATATGCAGACACATATACTGACACACATACACAAAGACATACAATGACAGACATACTGACACACATACAGACACATACAACAACAGACATACTGACATACACAGACACATACAATAACAGACATACTGACATACACAGACAGACATACTGACACATACACCGACAGACATACTGACACAAGCACAGACACATACACTAACAGACATACTGACATAAACATATACTGACAGACATACTGACAAACATACACTGAAAGACATACTGACACAAACACAGACAGACATACTGACATAAACATACACTGACATACATACTGACACAAACACATACACTGACAGACATACTGACACAAACATACACTGAAAGACATACTGACACAAACACAGACAGACATACTGACATAAACATACAATGACAGACATACTGACACAAACACAGACAGACATACTGACATAAACATACACTGACAGACATACTGACACAAACACAGACAGACATACTGACACAAACACAGACAGACATACTGACATAAACATACACTGACAGACATACTGACACAAACACAGACAGACATACTGACACAAACACTGACAGACATACTGACATAAATTTGCACTTTTAAACCCACCCACAAGTTTCCTACCTTGGAAGGTGGTTCCCCAGGTGTCCAGACTGAAGGCTGTTGGGATCTGCCTCTCCTGGCAAAGGCTCCCTCCTTCGTCTCCCGCGCGGCTCCTCTCCTCAGTGGGAGGAAGTGACTCGCAGCCGTCACTTCCTCCCAGCGCTGCCGAAAAGCAAAGGGCCCGGTCACGCTGTTAAAGTGGTACAGTGTGTGACCGGGCCCCTGCTTACAATACCCACCCGGTGGCCTGCTTAATGTGGGGGCCGGCGGCCCCATGGGAGAAACAATTGTTGAGGGCAGCGGGGCCCACGGGGAAGCTGCCTTGGGCCCCCCAAGAGTAACTGGGCCCGGGGCAGCTGCCCCGTTTGCCCCGCGTTAAAGACGGCCCTGACTATAGTGCAAGGAAAACAAACTCGTTTTCCTGGCGCTATGTAGTCCTTAGGTCCCCCAACCGTCATGGCCCCCCTCCCGCTGGGCTGAAGGGGATAAAACCCCTTCAGCCACTTACCTTTATCCAGTGTCAGGCTCCCTCGGCGCTGGTGGCCTCTCCGACGTTGGCTCACGAGTGGAGCTGAATGCGCATGCGTGGCAAGAGCCGCGCGCGCATTAAAAACGCCCATAGGAAAGCATTACTCAATGCTTTCCTATGGACATCAGCATCTTCTCACTGTGATTTTCACAGTGAGAATCACGGAAGCGGCCTCTTGTGGCTGTCAGGGAGATGGCCACTAGAGGCTGGATTAACCCTCAGTGAAACATAGCCGTTTCTCTGAAACTGCTATGTTTTCAGCTCCAGGGTTAAAACTAGGGGGACCTGGCACCCAGACCACTTCATTGAGCTGAAGTGGTCTGGGTGCCTATAGTGGTCCTTTAATGCTGGGTTTCAGGACAGTCATCACTGGGACCATTTCTCTAGTCATACCACCTTCAAGTGTCTGTAGCAGCCAAATGCCTCAAGAACAGTCATCAATGGACAACAGATAATATCAAATATACAGTGGATCATGTCTCAGAGTAATGGAATGCAAGGAAATTGCTAATTTTTGGACAAATTTACAGAATTAAAATTAAATTTAAAAAAATTCACAGCTCCATTATCTTGTCTAGTTTGACTATTTTAGCCTAATATAATTTTTCCACAGGTTAGTGACAAACCCCCTAGTCTTCTCTAAAATAATAAAATGTTAAATTTCTTCTGTTCATGTAACCAACTACCTTATATTGGATATTGGAGAGTTATCCAGCAGAGAATAGGTACAGGTTCTATTAACAATTAATGCAGGCATGATTTGAATATGTCTAACACAGATGTGGAATAATAATTTAAAAGTTTTGAATTCCATCATTGGTTTCTTAAAGGACCACTAAAGTGACAGGAAAACATACTCGTTTTCCTGGCACTATAGTGCGCTGAGGGTGCCCCCACCCTCAGGGTCCCACTCCCGTGGCGCTGAAGGGGGAGGAAGGGGTTAATCCCTTACCTTTTTTCCAGCGCTGAGACTCTCCTCCCTCTTCTGACTTCCCTGGCAGAATGCGCATGCGCGGCAAGAGCCACGCGCCCATTCAGCCAGTCTCATAGGAAAGCATTCTCAATGCTTTCCTATGGACGCTGGCGTCTTCTCACTGTGAAAATCACAGTGAGAAGCGCGGAAGCCCTCAATGAGACAGCCACTAGAGGCTGGATTAACCCATATGTAAACATAGCAGTTTCTCTATAACTTCTATGTTTACAACAAAAAGGGTTAAACCTAGCTGGACCTGGCACCCAGACCACTTAATTGAGCTGAAGTGGTCTGGGTGCCTTTAGTGGTCCTTTAACTGTGCATTTTTATATCCAAAAATATGAAGGACAAATGTACGATGAGGATAAAACCAAATATATTTGAGAGATTTGTGTTCTCTCCTTTTATAATCTTTTTTTAATTTTCAATTTTAGCCAACATGCATCTTTGCAAATTTTGCTGCATCACTTGTAATTGTTAAATTACACCTCTGTGCCTTGTGACTTCTGTAATATTTTCTGTTTCTTTTCCTGTTCATTTAGCAACTTTGGAAGATTTATTATTTTTTGCCTTCGTGTCCCGAGGGTATATACTTATTAGCACATTTTTTTTTTAGCTTAATTTTTATGATGGCCTATTATTCCTATTATAGTGTTCTCTTTTTTTCATTTTATCCATGCTAGTAATGTTCTGTCAAAGGAAGAACCAAACAAAGATAATTGTGAGACAAGATGTTGGTGTATTTTATCATTACATTGCTTTAAGATATGACAGAACAAGTACATGTCCATTTTTTTTGTAACAAAACAAGCAGAGAGTTCCGCACTTCCAATAACATAATAACACCTTGGCATGGAGATATGTATAAACGTTTCCCCACATATGTTCATAAACTACATTATATGGTTCACAAAACAACTGGACTGCCACATTTTGTATTCTAAACCCGTAACTTTGAGCTGTGAGAGGGGCTATAATACTACTATACAACTACAGTCATGGAAATAAGAAAGGTACGCCCTCTTTAAATTCTATGGTTTTACATATCAGGACAGAATAGCAATCATCTGTCTTAGCAGGTCTTAAAAGTAGGTTAATAAAACCTCAGATGAACAGCCACACGTGACATATTACACCATTTCATGATTTGCTTAACAAAAATCAAACCAACACAGAGAAGCCATGTGTGAAAAACTAAGTACTAGTGATGTCGCGAACCGTTCGCGAACTTGCCGCGAACCGTTTGTGGCGAACTCCGGTCAGCTGACACATCCCTGCCAATCTCCGGCAGACCCTCCCTCCCAGACCATCCCACTTCCTGGACAGCATCCTTCAACATGGATGCTGTCCAGGAAGTGGGAGGGTCTGGGAGGGAGGGTCTGCCGGAGATTGGCAGGGATGTGTCAGCTGACCGGAGTTCGCCGCGAATGGTTCGTGGCGAACCGTGGCGAACCGTTCGCGGCAAGTTCGCGAACGGTTCGCGACATCACTACTAAGTACACCTTATGAATTAAAGCTTGTAGAACCACCTTTATCAGCAATGAATTGAAGTAATCATTTTTTGTATGACTTTAGCAGTCTCTCACATCATTGTGGAGGTGTTTTGACCTACTCTTCTTTACAACATTGCTTTAGTTCATTGAGGTTTGCTGGTATTTGTTTATGCACAGTTCTCTTAAGATCCCTCCACAGCATTTCAAGTCAGGTTGAGGTCTGGACTTTGACTGGGCCATTGCCACACTTTGATTCTTATCTTTATCAGCCAGCTATTCTATTGTAGATTTTACTGGTGTGCGTGTCATTATTGTCCTGTTGCATGACCAAATTTTTAGCAGACCAGAGATTTAGCGGTAAGACAGATGGCCTCATATTTGACTCTTGAATACCTTGGTATACAGAGGTTGACTCATGGTCGACTCAATGACTGCAAGGTTCCCATGTCATGTGGCCTCAAAAGAAGCCCAAATCATCACCCCTCCACCACTTGACAGTATGAGGTGTTTGTGCTTAGATGCAGTGTCTGGTTGTCATCAAGGCCAAAAATATCCACTTTGGTCTCATCTGTCCAAAGGACATTGTTCCAGAAGTCTTGTGTTGCCGCCTTGATAAACATAAGCTGTGCTATCATGTCCTTTTTAGAGAGAAGAGGCTTTCTCCTGGCAACCCTTCCAAACAAACCATACGTGTACTGTATTTTTCCAATTGTACTGTCATCAATTTTGACATTTAACATGCTGAGGCTTTTAGAGTCTCAGATATAACTCTTGTTTTTTTTGCAATTTCTCAAAGCATTGCACGATCTGACTATGGGGTGAATTTGCTGGGACGTCTGCTCCTGGCAACTGCTTTGAATGTTTTCTATTTTTTAATAATCTTTCTTATTGTAGAATGAAGGACTTTAAATTGTTTGGAAATAGCTTTATAACCCTTCTCAGTTTGATGGGAAGCAACAATTACTTGTCTAAGATCATTACTGATGTCTTTCCTCCTTGCCATTGTGGTAACACACAACTGAATGCTCCACACCATCAAACTGCAAATAGTTTGGCTTTTATTGAGGTGGTGACAATGGCTGATGATCAATTAATCAAGGGCATTTTTATTAGCATCAACTGTTTGCAACTTAGCGCCTTAATTCTTATGGAAGCAGTAAGGGTGTACTTAGTTTTTCACACATGGATTCTCCATTATGGCCTTATTTTTGTTAAATAAATCATGACATGGTGTAATAAGTATTTGTTGTTTAGCTCAAGTTGTATTTACCTAGTTTTAAACCCTGTTAAGGAACAGATGATTGATATTATGTCCTCATATTTAAAACCATAGTACTCAAAGAGGGTTTACTTTTATTTATTTTTACCCATGACTGTATATACCTGATCAGTACAAAATCAATATGTCCTAATCTGTTCATTAGTAGGAATATACAACAGACAAGAGGTCACCCATTGAGACTGGAAGAAAGCCGTTTTCGTTTACAGCAGAGGATTCTGTATAGTAAGAACAGTAAAGATGTGGAATTCTCTGTCTAAAGATGTTGTGTTATCAGATTCCAAAGATATTTAAAAATAAAATTTAAAAAAGGCTTGGATGTTTTGCAAAAACAGAATATCCAAGGATGTAATTTGTATGTATGTGAACAGGTTGTGAAGAGAAATCAGATTGCCATTGTAACACAAGAGAGGATTTTCCCTCTCCCCCCCTTTTTGTGACATAATTGGAAATGGCTACAATTGGGGGGTTAAGACTTCTTTTGGAGCAACAGCATAAATAATGGGCTTCACAGTTGAACCTGATGGATTTAGTCTTTTTCTTTCAACATAGACAACTATGTAACTATGTCTGTAGGCTGACTGAGCATTATAGATGATGAGTGGTGCTAGGTTTACACATTATTAGTAAAGGTCTAGTGATTAAGCACCTTCAGTTACTCTTGCACCTCTCTTTAAACTTGGACGCAGTATATCCTCTTCCTAGATATCCAATGCTGTATCAAGACAACACTTGAAACCACTCCTTGGTATACAAGTAGTGCCCTTCTCAAACAACAACCCTTTACTTAGATTGTTCATAATATATAGTAGCCAATTTTAATAAAAGCAGTTTGTGTCAGTCTACCACCCCTGCCCTTCACACCCCAACCCATATCTTTCTCCCCACCCAGTGGTGTGCTGTAGACAAAGTTTCTGACCTTCCTGTAGCTGTAACGGAGTTAAGGCCCAACAGACCCCAAGTAAGAAGTCAAGTCATGCTAAACATGGTTTGCATACTTACAAGGGGAGGCACTCATGGTACCACAACCACGACAGCATGATGTAGTGCTTATTGGTCATGGTACTTGGAGTGTTCTTTTAACTTCATCTTATCATCATGTTTATTATTTTGATACGTGGTTTATTTAAGAAATTGCCATGCAATATTTTCAGATGATATGGCTTGACATCCTTCCTACCATTGATTGTACCATTTAACTAGATGTGCTAAAATTGTTTCTTCAAGCAGGTCTTTCTTTTGTCAAAAAAACGATTAACAAGTAAAAATTATTTTAAAATGTTACCCTAAATTTCCTGATTTCACCCCGTGGGAAGAGCCGACAGACATTTTAGGTCAAAGAGTTTGGTGTTCCTTATAAAGTGATGTCCTTAGTACGCCAAATATTTACGCTGATTTGTTCTCATGCTCTGCTTTGTCCTTGTCACATAGAATCAGGTATAAATGGTATCATGTTGTAGTTTTAGGTCCTAGAGCAAAGTCATTCACAAAGAGGCTATCCAGTTATAACTGGGACTTTTATTGGTGTCAGTTGAAGGCTTAGGGACATTAATTCCAGACAGAAGTGCATGTTCTCCTTATACAGGATAATACTGTAGAGTTTTAATATACGGTAAGACTTTCAGAAGACATGTCCAGTTTAGAGGTCTGCTAGTTTGTCTGTGATTGTTTTTCTATCATCTTAAAATGCACATTCTAAACACCATAACCTCTCCATCTCAATGTAGTGGCTGTGATGCAAACACAGTCTTTGAGTGCTCTCCCGTATTTCATGTCAAATGTTTTTGAGCACTTTGACAAAACACATGACTTGTCCAGAATTAAATGACAGCCCCTCATCATCTACTGATCTAGCATCTGCCTAACCTTTAATACAGTGATGGACATAATGTATACATTGTGCTAACCAAATCACAACTTCATTTGTGTATTAAAATACGTTTTCCTTAAACATTCGGTCAATTGAGATGTACCTGATAAGATACACTTTCAAAATCTGAACTTCAGAATGTCAATTTAAAAATGGCATTACAGAGATCGAACAATGCTTCTGCATCAAAAAGAGCAGAGAGATATTAAAGTACAAGTCACAATTACCCCATGTCCTGAGAGCACTAGACAGGTATGTGATGTCCTCCTAACATTTGTGCACAATGGAGGTTTTCAAGGCTTTAACCTCCATCACTCTATTACAATCTATGACTATGACATAGAGACATAACCTGAATCTTCAATATAGAATAAAATTGTATCCATGCAATCTCGGACAGTTTGGCTAGCACAATCTCTAGATGGAATATTATGGTCTAAAAAGTGCTAGCCGGTCATATTGGCATGGACTTTTCACTTTAACATTATAGGACTTTACCTAGCATGCAGTAAATGTTCTTCTGTACTACAGATTCGGTCAGACCACTGGTGTGCGAATTTCTGGGTGCTTGATTAGTATATTCTGTCTCATATGTCACACAGACTCATTGCACCTTTGATTTCTAAGAGGTGATATTTTTCTTGCTCACACAAGGCCTGCTGTGTGTTAGGCTGATTGAATCCTGATGTGCTTCTGTGTTAAGTGAGGCCATTTAGAAGTTTCTGAATCGAAACGTGTACATCTAGAATAATGTTGGTTTACCTATTCTTAAAGCACCTATGCATCTCCTCTTATATCTTCTAATGTATCAATACCCTCTATAAAATACAATACATAGAAAGTTCTCAATGTACATCTGCTGTTACATGCACAAAGGCAATGCTATAAACTGTATTATAAAGTATAAAAGGACAACTGTCACCTCAAATCTATTTTACTTATAAAAAAAAAAAATCATCCCTACCTTTAGTATATGATTGAATCCTTCAGCCATATACACGTACCCTTGGTTAGACAGTGTTTGAAAACTGACAGTCTCTATGGTCTTCTCTGCTTCAATCCCTGCACAGAAGCTGGAAAAACCATAGACACTAACTGTCGACTTTCAAACACTATCTGATCAAAGGTGCATGTATATGGCTGAAGGATTCTGTCATACTAAAAAGGTAGAGATAAGTTTCTAATTTTTACATATTTTTTTTTAAATAAAAAAAAAAATCAATAATCCTTTCATAGCGTTTTGAATGTAAATATAAAAAATAGTTAATAGTTTTGAGGTGACAGTTGTCGTTTAACAATTGGGAAACCTGTCCAGTGTGATATAGGAGCCAGTGGCCGAACTCTCAAGTCAAGACCAGTGTCAGCTGCGGCAATTTTCTCATATTGATACCAAAAAAATGTAAAATGCTGGATTCTGCAGAACCAAAATTATATTCCTACCAAAGGTATATTGGAATATATGGTGTGTGCAGGAGAACAAAAAGCATGTGCCAAGAATGATCGAATCACGTGTGAATCTAATGCCGACAGCAAACAATTCCAGGAATATGGTCCCCAGCTGCTTTAAGCCAGTTGGCCTGGAGCCCTCTACAATTGTGATGAATCAATGCAACATTAGTGAAAGTTTTCATCCACATCATTTTTACTACTTTTTGACAGAATGAGATACAACAAAATAACTAAAAGATTAGTAAATTCTGGCATCCCAGCCTCTGTTCAAAAAATTTATAGACTACAACAGCAAGTTGGCAGTCTCTGGCCCAGGGGAAGGTTTAGAATTAATGGGAATGGTCAGAAGGCACACTGTATTGAAGGTTTCATGGAAATTTTTTGAGCAGTGATAGTTAACCTTGACATCAAAGATGCTTGTGAATTGTAGATTATGCAAGCTTTAGTGTGCATTAATCTTAATAGTAATAATGACAGGAGGTGAATATTTTGCTTAGTCTCTCTTTACTTAATTCCTAGCAGGAGGAAACATAATATAACTTGGTCATCTGAAAACAGATTCATCCAGTGTATGGAAAACCAGTCTGCCGTGAGATTGGAAGTACCGGTGAGATATTCTGCTCGGAGGGTGATATTGTGAGTAAGGGAGAAGCAATAAGTGTCTTCCCTGACTACTGAGATGGCAAACGATTCCCCCCCCTCCCCAAGTCTGTTGCAACAGTTCAAAGGAAGGATGCAAATCGCGAAAGATAGGCAGTTCATATGTAAACCTGCTTCCACCACTGACCAAGGTCCTCATGTGGAAACATCCGTGCATTGTGTACCCCAACACCAGAGGCTAGCGTCTGATTCTATCAAAGTCTGGCTAGGGTCCAAAGATTGCTTTGCCATTCCAAGCACTCAAGTTTATGAGCCACCACAAGTTCCATGATGACTTCCTTAGTGAAAGGGACCATCTGATCACAAGGAGTAGACTGCTTTCAACCATTGCATTGCACAAGAATGGAGTGGCCCCAGATAGATTGCTTGTACGGAAGATAAGAGAACTCCCATTAGATGGGCTAGTAGACAAAAGTGGTATGCATTCACGAAGGATCGGTTGAATTTAAGTTATCTTTGACTAAGGCAACCAAAGGATGCACTGAATGAAGTCTATCTTGAAGACCAGTAAGCGTACCACTTGCCCTGGGGTAAGAGCTGATTTCTTCGATTTATGATAAACCCCAAAGATTTGAGAAAGTAAACCACATATTTTGCCTGACAACATGGATGGTCACAAAAAAGCAAGAGATTGTTGAGGTATAAAAGACATTGTATGCATTTGGACTGAAAGTGGGCTACTACAAGCTTGAGAAGTTTTGTTAAGCACCACTGTGTGGAGCTTAGTCTGAAGGGTAGGCACATGAACTGGCACGTGAACTGGCAAGGCTGGTCTCTCCGGAGAAATTGGAGAAAATGGTGACTCTTTAGCGATATAGGAACAACAGGTAAGCGTCCATGAAGCTTAGATGTGGAAATCATTTTTCTGAAGTAAGGTTCTTAGAAAATGGATGCTTTGCATCTTGAAATGTCTGTACACTATGAAGGCATTGAGTTGGCGTAGGTTTATTCGTGAATGAAAATCTCCAGTCTAGTTTCCTGTTGCTGAAGAAGCCCTCGTTTTTCAAAGCAAACTGTACAGCTCCCTTTGAGAACAGTGAATGAATTTCTGCATCTATGAAGTTGGTGTATGCTGATGAAGTCCAAATGGTCCTAAACCAGTATGGAGTGGAATTTGGTACCGTACCTTAGACCGTTTGTAATATCCACTTCCTGATAGTGATTTGGAAAAAGAAAAGAGACTGCCTACTTGCAGTGACATTATGAGCAGAACAATGGAGGGAAAAACTCACTGGTATGTAGTTTTGCTCTGCCACATTCAACCTCTATCAAGGACACATTGGGGCTGATATGCCCGTGAGTTATTTTCAAGGAAGAAGGTAACTGAGAGTGGGTTTCTTCCAGGTCCTGATGGCCAGAAATGGGTGGTCACATGGCCCTGCTGTTGACCAGCCCTCGGTGTTGTGTGTAATACTTTCTTGAGTGATGTCTGAGCCTTGTTAAGCATGGTAAAGAGGTTGATATATTTTTGCAACTCACAAATAAAATGGTTCTCTACATAACATGCCTTTTGCCTGGAGACACAGCTCCTTGGTTCCAAGATTTGAAAGTTTGGATTGTGGACCCAAATTTGCTGCGTGTACTGATAATGTAGAAATCCTGTTAGAATATGCAGGGTCCCGGTATACGTTTGCACATCCTGAAGTGAAAACAAGATGGCCGATGTGAATCTCGCTCTTTTGCAATACTACTCAAGGTGTCCACCATATGTGAAAGTGGTCCAGTAAGTGTAAACCACTCATGGGCCGTGGCATGCACTGCCACCCCAGCTCTAAGAATAACCTTGGGATACCCAAAAGAAACCGCATATCGACATAGCTAATTGCACATGGTAAAGTCCTCTCTGAAGAGCGGAGTAAGGAACCATGACCAGGGTTGTGGAGGAAAGGGTGGAGAGGAGAAGAAGATGAAGTAATTGGGTTAGATGGAGATGAAAAACTAGGAAAATCATAAGTTAAGAGATATAAGAATAAAACCAGCTTTAATAATGGTAATAGTGAGAGTAGTTATTTAGACTACTAGTAGCTGTTGCAACGAGCACCAAAGAGTAGGGTCTTATATGGACAGCCCTTTCATAACTTAACAGTTTTTTATTGGTTGTTGATTGTATCAGTTTTTTGATTGGTTGGTAGGACTTAAGTTAACAGACTGAGCAAAATATGAAGCCTCTTGTCATGCAGTAAAATTAAATTTCCCAACATGCTCAGTCAACCATATGTCTCATGGGACCATTTGGACTTCATCAGCACACACCAACTTCATAGATGCAGAAATTAATTCACTGTTCTCAAAGGGAGCTGTACAGTTTGCTCTGGATGGCGAGGGCTTCTTCACTAACAAGAAACAAGACTGGAGATTTTCATAAACGAATAAACCTACACCAACACAATGCTTCCATAGTGTAAAGACCTTTCAAGAAGGAAAGCATCCATTTTCTAAGAATCTTACTTCAGAAAAATGATTGGTTTCTGCATCTAGGCCTCAAGGATGCTTGCCTGTCGGTTCCTATATCGCTAGAGAGTCACCATTTTCTCCAATTTCTCTGGAGAGATCAGCCTTGCCAGTTCATGTGCCTACCCTTCAGACTAAGCTCCATACAGTGGTGCTTGACAAAATTTCTCAAGCTTGTAGTAGCCCACTTTCAGTCCAAAGGCATACAGTGTCTTTTATACCTCGACAGTTAATTGTTGAGAATTCCATATAGAATGGGTGGGGGATGGAAGCTCCAAATTCAGCTTGCTTTTCAACTATGTTATCTTGGCCAAACTTTACTTTACTCAGTTTTTGATTCTCCACAATTCAGTGTTTAGTATGGAAACCCCAAACTAGTGTCCATTTTAAAGATAAACTTAATGAGACACACATTTCAAAGATGACAGATCTATTTTCATCTACCTGGGATAGAAATGGTTTGCCTGTGCAACAGAGCTAATTAAAACTGATAAACTCATATGCTCTGTGTTGTCTAAATAAATGGCCCCACATGAATTCAGGTTTAGGATGCAATATAAATCCATTAAGTTGTGATGCATAATCCTCTGAAATCTAAATCCATCAAGTAGCCATTAAAATAGAATAGTACATTATTTATTAGTTTTATTTATGAATACATTTTATATTTTTAGAGATTTTATATTTTTGGTGTGCATGTGCATTGGTTGGACAAAAAATGCGTGTGTGCCTTTCTCTTGAGATGCAGGGTTTAATAAAGTTACAGTTTGGGCTGAAAATATAAAAACATTTTTACCAAAACAAACATTGATTCTATTTTGAAACTAACTGGACGTCTCTATACGAACTGTACAGATATCAATGTAACAGAAGTTCTTTGTGACGACTGCATTATATGTGGTGGCCCATCGGGGAATTAATGTAAGTAAAACACGAACTCTTTCTTGAAGTCAATGTCAACACTGCGGGATCCTCCATAGATACAGCCAATATCTCTGCTGACGTCACTGGTGAAGTGTCAGGTGTAGGAAAACTACTGAGACAAAAGTAGCCCCTAGTTGGTCTCGGTATATCTTTTGACTGGGTTGGAATTTCTGTTAAATTTCAACACAGTCAGTTATAAAATACTTATTGTGCTGTGGTGGGTGACAGAACCCTTTTGAAAGACTTTTTTTGTTTTCTTTGTTTGTTTTAGATTTAGGTTCCTCTCTCCCTATTCTAACCAAGATTCTTCCCAGTCCAAAGTGTGAGGTTTGCAGAGCAGGTTCCATCTTGATTCACTATCCTGTTTGTTTCCCATGGCAGATCTTCACATACAATCAACAACTGATATACAACTATAAACGTAGAACAGTGTTTCTGTTTGTTTAGATGTGGTCTATTTAAGGCAGCTTTTCATCTATATTGACTATGGATACATCTGTTCCTCAAGTTTGTGGTGTACAAATATACTAATACGACATTTCACTAATTGTATACAATACATAGAAGTTGTTTTTTATTTTTTTTTAATATTGTGTGCTTCTTAACTTGTATCATCTCATATACAATATTATTATTTCCACGAGCATTGGCATTTCAATCAGTTATGCAAGTCCATTCAGCACCCATCCAATCAAGCCAGCATTATGTTCAGGTTTAGCCAAGATCATCACACAAATAAGGACTTATTATTCCTCGGCTTCAGTTCTTTCAGATCAGTCCTATTCTATTGCTGTAAAACCAAACCCTGCTCCATTCTCCTAGTCTATTTCTGATTAATGTCTTTCCATATTATAGATATGTCAGTCGACAAGTAAGTTCCAGTAGCTACTAACATAGAAAAGCTAAGCCTACAGACAATAGTGGACATTAATGCGAAGAAGTCCAAACAAGCAGATTTACACAAGTATTGGATATGGGAGATCAATTTTACCTCTTAACATGATCCTATCAAACTCGGGTTGTACCTAAATAAACTGGGATTTGCCCTTAGAAGACTTTATAACTATGTTGCTGTCAGGAAACTGACAGGGATCCAATACGCAGAGTGCGCACAGAAGGAGGTACGTATACCGGACCTTAGAATGGCCGGACTAACGTAAGGACAAAGCAAGAATAGTCAAAAGGTAAGCCGAGGTCAAGGGAGCCGGAGGACAGGTAAGCGAGATACAAGCCGAGTCAAAGGAGAGGAGAGGACAACAGGACAAAAGACAAGCAAGGGTCAAAACCGGAAACACTAGATAAAGAACGCGCTGAGTGACTAGCAAGCTAGAACCACGACAGGGCAATGAGCAGTAGTAAAGGTTTCCTTTAAATACCCTGTTACCTAAATAGAGACCACGCCCCCAAAAGGTCCGGAATAGCGGTTCCCGGCACTTTATGCAAATGCCGACGTCATGACGTCGACGCTAGCCGTCGCGTCATAAAAGGGGGAGGAGCTAGCGCGGCCGGCGCGAAAACGGCCGAAATATGCCGAAATGCTAGGGGAAGGGAGCCCCTAAGCAGAGAGGATGTCCTCCCTGGATACATCACCAACAGGTACCCTGACAGTACCCCCCCTTCTAGAAACGCCCACCGGGCGGATGGGACCTGGCTTAGAAGGAAAACGAACGTGGAAGGCCCGTAGAAGACGAGGAGCATGCACGTCTATACCAGGAACCCAAGACCTCTCTTCTGGACCATAACCTTTCCAGTCTATGAGGTATTGCAGCTTCCCCCTAGAAATACGAGAATCAAGGATGGACTTGATGATATATTCCTCCTGACCATCCACACGGACCGAGGATGGAGGAGTAGAGCGGGAGGAAAATCTGTTACAAACAAGAGGTTTCAATAACGACACATGAAAAGAGTTAGGGATGCGTTCGGCTGCTCCGTTAGATTGAGGATGATAGGCCGAAGAAAAATTCAGTTTGATGCCCAACTGTGAACAGAAGGATCTCCAAAAACGGGAAATAAATTGGGAACCCCTGTCTGACACAATCTCATTGGGAATACCATGTAAACGGAAAATTTCTCTAGCAAATATCACGGCCAGTTCGGGGGAGGACGGAAGTTTAGGCAAGGGAACGAAATGAGCCATTTTAGTAAACCTGTCAAGGACCGTGAGTATAACTGTATGCCTATTGGAAGCTGGTAGATCAACAATAAAATCCATAGCCAAGCAAGCCCAAGGTTTGTTGGGAACGACTAAGGGCTGCAATAAACCACAAGGGAGATCCCGCGGAAGTTTATTCCTGACACAAACATTGCAAGCCTTGACAAAGTCTTCCACATCCCTACGTAAACCGGGCCACCAGAAGTCTTTTGAGATCAGGCAGTAAGTTTTGTGGATGCCGGGGTGACCAGCGATCTTGCTATCGTGGAAACAGCGAATAATGTCCACTTGGAATTTGGGAGACACGAACAAGCGGCCCACAGGAGTACGTTCGGGAGCAAGAGATTGTTCGTTCTGAATATCAGCGAGCAATGGAGAGTGTATTTTGACATTGGTGTTGGCGATAATATTGACTTCAGGAATAATAGGGAACAAAGTATCCTCTGTAGAGGTGGTAGGTTCGTGCTGACGTGACAAAGCGTCTGCCTTAGTGTTCTTAGAACCAGGCCTGTAAGTAAGCACATAATTAAAGTGTGTAAGGAACATAGACCAACGTGCCTGCCTGGCAGATAATCTTTTGGCCTCCCCCATATACGATAAATTTTTGTGGTCAGTCAAGATAGTAACTGGGAGGACGGTGCCCTCTAACAAATGTCTCCATTCCTTTAATGCCATAATGATAGCTAAAAGTTCTCTATCACCAATGTCATATCTCCTTTCAGTGTGTGACAGTTTCTTGGAAAAAAAACCGCAAGGGTGCAGCGGCTTATCTAAACTTTGTCTTTGGGATAACACTGCGCCTATCCCTGTTTCAGACGCATCAACTTCAAGTAAAAAGGGTAGAGAGGTATCAGGATGAACTAATACAGGTGCTGAGGCAAAAGACTGTTTGAGCGTTTCGAAAGCAGATAAAGCCTCAGTAGACCAGGTTTTGGTATCGGCTCCTTGTTTGGTCATATTAGTGATAGGAGCGATAACAGAGGAGTACCCTTTAATAAAACGTCTGTAATAATTAGAAAATCCAAGAAATCTTTGTATGGCTTTGAGTCCCTTAGGTAAAGGCCAATCTAAAATCGATTTTAGTTTGGTCGGGTCCATCATAAACCCGTCTTTGGAAATTACGTAACCTAAGAAAGTTACCTGAGACTGGTCAAAGCTACATTTTTCCAATTTACAATACAATCCATGTTGTAAAAGTTTCTGTAATACCTTTCTGACTTGTCTATGATGTGAATTAATGTCTCTAGAATGGATTAGTATATCATCCAAATATACAATTACACATTCATGTTGGAATTCTCTAAGAACTTCATTGATCAAGTCTTGGAAGACGGCCGGGGCGTTACAAAGCCCAAACGGCATTACGGTATACTCATAATGCCCGTAACGGGTATTAAATGCTGTCATCCATTCATCTCCTTGTTTAATTCGCACTAAGTTATATGCTCCCCTTAAGTCAAGTTTAGTAAAAATACTCGACCCCTTTAGTCTGTCAAAGAGTTCAGTAATCAAAGGAATAGGGTAAGCATTTCTGATAGTAATTTTGTTCAATCCCCGATAGTCTATACAAGGACGTAAGGTACCGTCTTTCTTTTCTACAAAAAAGAAACCCGCCCCCGCCGGAGAAGAAGACTTTCTAATAAATCCCTTGTCTAAATTCTCCTTGATATATTCCTCTAAAACTAAGTTTTCCTTGGTGGATAGAGGGTATACCGTACCCCTGGGAGGCATAGTACCAGGGAAAAGTTTAATAGAACAGTCATAAGACCGGTGGGGAGGTAAAGTATCCGCCTTACCCTTGTCAAATACAGATTTGAGGTCTAGATATTGTAATGGTATCTGAACGTCTGTGGATTGAGAAGTGTTAGCATAAGAGTTCACGGGGCAAACAGAAGTAACTCTCTGCAGACATTCTTTCCTACAACCCATACCCCAAGAAACGATTTCTCCACCCTCCCAGTCAATCTGAGGGTTGTGTCTCTTGAGCCAAGAATATCCTAGAACCACTGGGACTGCCGGGGAGGAAATTAACAGAAGGGAAATCAACTCTTCGTGGAAAATACCAACAGTAAGCTTAACGGGTTCGGTCTCATGGAATATTACTGGTTCAGATAAAGGTCTACCATCTATGGCCTCAACGGCCAAGGGTGTATCTCTCAATTGGAATGGGATACAATGCATATTAGCGAAAGTTTGGTCTATAAAGCTTTCTGCTGCTCCAGAATCTAATAATGCCATCGTAGTAATAAACCCCTTTTCCCAAGCTAGAGAGACAGGAATCAGAAGCCTATGGTCTTTTTTATTATGCATAGAGGACAGTAATGAAACACCCAAGGCCCGTCCTCTAAGGGAACTTAGGTGCGAGCGTTTCCCGGACGATTAGGGCAACTGAGACGTAGGTGACCTCTCAGCCCGCAGTATAAACAGAGACCCTCCCTTCTTCTGTACTGTCTCTCAGCCTCAGATAAGCGAGTATTACCTATTTGCATAGGTTCTGGTGGAGTAGGATTATAGGAGTCAGGGTTCTGAAATGAGGGAGCGAGTCTTACAGGAAGTCTAGTAACTCTTTCCCGAGTGTTCTGCCTCTGTCTCATGCGTTCATCTATTCTGGAAATGAAGGATACTAAATCCTCTAAATTTTCCGGAAGTTCTCTAGTGGCAATTTCATCTAGAATTTCATCAGACAACCCATTCAAGAAAACATCCATAAAAGCTTGTTCGTTCCATTTCACTTCTGCTGCCAATGATCTAAACTCTAGAGCATATTCTACAAGGGTCCTATCTTGTTGTTTAAGGCGTAACAGGGATCTGGCCGCATTAATCTTCCTCCCTGGGGGGTCAAAGGTTCTTCTAAAAGCCGTGACAAACGCAGTGTAGTTGTAGACTAAAGGATTGTCATTCTCCCAAAGGGGATTGGCCCATCTAAGTGCTTTATCTATTAGCAGGGTTATAATAAAGCCTACCTTAGCCCTGTCAGTGGGGTAAGCCCGGGGTTGTAGTTCGAAATGTATACTTATCTGGTTTAAAAAACCACGACAAGCATCAGGCGAACCCCCATATCGTAATGGTGACGTGACATGGGAAGATGCGCCTACAGTGGCTACTTCCAAACCAGTACTTAGCGAGTGGCTAGCAGTGGAACGTATTTCTTCAGACTGGGTACTGGAGCGTGTCAACAAAGTTTGTAACGCTAAAGCCATTTGGTCCATTCTATGGTCCATGGCCTCAAATCTGGGGTCAGGAGGACTAGCACCTGCAGGATCCATCATGGCCCTGTCGTAATGTCAGGAAACTGACAGGGATCCAATACGCAGAGTGCGCACAGAAGGAGGTACGTATACCGGACCTTAGAATGGCCGGACTAACGTAAGGACAAAGCAAGAATAGTCAAAAGGTAAGCCGAGGTCAAGGGAGCCGGAGGACAGGTAAGCGAGATACAAGCCGAGTCAAAGGAGAGGAGAGGACAACAGGACAAAAGACAAGCAAGGGTCAAAACCGGAAACACAAGATAAAGAACGCGCTGAGTGACTAGCAAGCTAGAACCACGACAGGGCAATGAGCAGTAGTAAAGGTTTCCTTTAAATACCCTGTTACCTAAATAGAGACCACGCCCCCAAAAGGTCCGGAATAGCGGTTCCCGGCACTTTATGCAAATGCCGACGTCATGACGTCGACGCTAGCCGTCGCGTCATAAAAGGGGGAGGAGCTAGCGCGGCCGGCGCGAAAACGGCCGAAATATGCCGAAATGCTAGGGGAAGGGAGCCCCTAAGCAGAGAGGATGTCCTCCCTGGATACATCACCAACAGGTACCCTGACAGTTGCTTAGGCAACTAGACTTTTAGACAGCCATAACATTCAGTAATTGTCACACAAAGTCTTGAGTTCTTATACAAGTTTGGTCTAAACGAATATGAAATCCTTTGGAGTACAAAGAAGTTGCAAATAGCTTCATTTCAGCTAATCCCCAAATTTTTAAGCTTTCAAAATTTCATAATCCTTCAAATAGTGCCGCAATTATTACAGACTATCTTTGTCCGGTCAGTAAAATGAATCGGAGGACACAAGGACCATTGATGCAACGGGATCTTGGCTCGGCATCAACACTCCAAAACAATAAAATTACCAGAAATAAAAAAGAAAAAAAATTCTTCTGATCTGTAAGTTGGAAAGAAACACCATCTTTCATTACGTCAGAAATCGCTAAGGAATTAAATTAATATACAAACTACAAGGAGAAGTCACCTGCTTGACCTTTGTTTTATGTTCTTTTTAAATAAGTTTAAAAATAATAAAAAAAACAAAACACACGTTCCTGCTTTATTATGTTTTAGTTTTCAGTGTTTTGGTTTTTTTTAGTTCGCTGCATTATCTACAATTTAAGTTCTGACAAAATATTGTGCATAACCTTGCAGGGTTTTTTTTTACCTGCCGAAATTGCTTTAAGCGACCTTGCGATTACAACATGGAAGTTGCGAGACGGATTTATGAAGAACATAAATTGCTGCTATTAAATTTCCTCGCAAAATTACTTTTTTTTACAGATGTTTACACTTTCAGCTGTTTTTCATCCAGATTTCAGCAGCGCCACCTTTATTTGTTTTAACGCGTACGCATAACTTATCTTTGTCTCAGTGGCCAAAACTGAAACCGCAGAGCTGATCTCTTGTGGGTCACTCGTAAAACGATCAGCAGTTTTGGCCATTTATTCCATAGTTAGAGTCAAGCAGCTAGTAGAAGTAGTAGCTAACACAATACTGCCCTCTGGTGGTGTAATTTGATGGTTCAATCTAGGAAAACCACTACATTACTATAAGAGTTTATATCATAGAACATAAGCAACATTCTGTGACTTCTGTAAAAGCTTAACTTTGTATCTACTGTAGGACAACAGCATAAAGAATGGTCTTCAAGGGTGAACTCTAAGGACTTACGATGTAACTATGTATATTATATATAAAAATATCATAGCAATTTGCAGCTAATTTGATTATCACATAGCTACCTTTTAGTTGTCAGGAGCAATATGTGTGTTCAAATAGTGTGCCCAGACCCCAACTTAAAGGGGCAATGTATGCAATGTAAGTGCTTCATTGTATTGAAGTGGTTGTAGTGTCTGGAGTTCCCTGGCATTGTCTTTCTATTTAGTATAAAACTATTTTTAATGTTTTACTGGTAAACATGAATGCCCAACCGCCAACCCCCAGTGTGCTGCTTGGGGTAATGAGGAAACACTAGCCTGAGCAGCAATGAGTGACTGTGATTGGCTGAGAGTGTCAGCTGACTGCGTTCAGCTTATCACAGTGCCCATCAATGGTGTAATTTGCCTTGGATAGAAGGAAGTACTGTAATCTGTGCCTTAGCCACACCTCCAGTAAGAGGTTCCTGTTTCGTGTTAAGTTGCTTGAAAATGGTTTATTACTGAATGGAGGGACGGTGCCAGGAGACTACTAGCACTATAATCATTTCAATTAGATAAAACGGATATTATTTATTTTTTTATTTATATTTTCCCTGTATTCCCTGTATGTTGTAAAATGTGTATTTTTGTGCCGTATTTTATTTTATTTATTTTTTAAAGTAAAGTTTAGATGGTAAATTTATCTGGGTGCTCATCCTAATGAATTAAACATGAATACATAAAACAAGAGAATACTGAGAATGGAAAACAGCTCAATTAGCCTTCCCTTCGGTGAGTCCCCGCTCAGATCTCAAGCTGGTTTTAGCTCATCTTGTGCCATTACAAAAAGAACCAGGCCATTTTCATACCAGACTAATCCCCCCCAAAAGGGCAGGACAGATCCAAAACGCAGACCAGTTCTCTCTGCATAAGAGACACAGCATCCCCACATGATAGTTTTAACCTTGTTAGGCATCGTCAGTAAGGGATGGCCGATATCCCTCTAGGCACCATTAGCAAGGGGTTCACGTCTGAATTACCTGGTAGAGTGAGCTCTGATCTTGGCTGGAGGAGTCAGCTTGTTCTGCAGGTAGGAGTCTGTTATGACAGAAACTTTCCATCTCCTTAAGGAAGAGGAAGAGGCCGCTTCTCCCGTACAAAGGCCAGAAGGATGGACAAATAACTTTTTGGTTTTTCTGAAGTAAGAAGTAACAGATAGGTACTTGACCAAAAGTTCTCTCACATCGAGTTCATGGTATCGCTCTTCCTCAAGAAAAGATGGGGAGGAACAAAAGGAAGGGAGAACCACTTCCTGGAGCAGATGAAACCTAGATATGACTTTTGGAAGGAAGTCTTCTCTTTGTGTTAGGATTACTTGATTATAAAACATATAAGAGTGTGTGACTCATCACTAGAGAATGCCTGGAGTTCTGAAATCCTCTGTGGAGACCGCCACAAGAAACTCTGTTTTATAAGTGAGGTGTTGAATAGAGATATCCTGCAGTGGTGCATAGGGAAATTCTGCTGAAGCATTCAGGATTATTGGCAAATCCCATGGTGTCACGGCTCTCATCTTGTTGTGATTGGACAGCTACAGAATGTCTTGGCTTCAGCAAATGTGCAAAACTGCCCAGTTCCCACCCCAAAGACCAACCGTGCTGATGTGCTCATCATTGCATATAAACAAAATACAAGGAATAGATGTCATATCTCAGAGCAGATGTCAACCAAATGCCAGTATAGTACAACATGGGTAAGTAGACCACATAGAGAAAGATTTTAAGGTAGACATGAGATTTTTATGGAAAATGTATTTTAGGATTCATTACTTGTGACAAATACATTTAATTTGAAGGGGGGAAAAAAAGGTAATTTTGAATTTTCCAGCTCATGCCCATCATTATTAAACTGTGTTTACAAAAATCTAGCTCTCAGATACATTAAAATTCTAAGATGACATTCAGTAGCTAGTATGATGTCATTCCTTGATTTGATAATATACCCATTTGAGGAGTTAAGCCAATTAACGGTAGACTTTAATGGTGCACTGTCTCACAAAGTGACAGCCGCTAACCCTTGATGAAAATATATCTCCTACGAACTTCCAATAAACAATTACACAATCTGGTCTCAGAGGAGAGTCTCTGTGCCTCCAGACATCTAGTGGATTACAGAAATTGATGGGGCATTCACTAAATACTAAGTTGTGGCTAGTTGACAACTGACTTGCAGCCCAAAATAGTTGGGCTACGTTAGGGTTTTCTTCATTTCTGTTTCTTTTAGTTTAGTTGTCATGTAACTACGTGTCACAGTTTATTAAACTGTTACTAAAGCATTCAGGCACGTAGCCCTTTTTTTAATCACCAGAATACAGTTACTTTGACAGTTCCAATCTTTTCTATAGTCTACATCTTACAAGCCTAACTGTAGTTTAATTAAGCAATTATTAAAAGCATAATAAAAGTGCCAAATGATTAAATTAAGAATGAGGCTAAGGGAGGCCTGTGTTAGATCTACAGGCGTAAAACCGACAAAGAAGGCAAGATAAACATGTAGCCCAAATAGGTTAATGCAAATAAGCACCTTTTTTCCATTGTTTTTATTATTATTTTTACGAACATAAAAAAAGTTTGTTTTAACTAGTTCCTTAAGCAAATTCATAATTTTATTAACAAGCTGATTAACTGAGGTTCGGATCCCTCAGTCCTTTTTGCTCTCTAAGCCCTTGATACCTTTTATGACATGAAAACAAATAGGTGACTAGAATTGCAAGGACTACGTCCCAAGCTATAGGGGAATTGTGGTCTACAGGTGGCATCTAGTTACATAGTTAAATAGATGAAAAGAGACATGCGTCCATCAAGTTCAGCCTTCCTCATATTTGTTTTTTCCTGTTGATCTAAAAGAAGGCAAAAAAAAAAAACAGTTTGAAGCACCAATTTTGCAACAAACTAGAAAACAAATTCCTTCTTGACCCTAGAATGGCAGTCAGATTAATCATTGGATCAAGCAGTTATTACCCTGCAATTGAAATACTATATCATTGAATATTCTGTTTTTGCAAGTATGCATCTAGTTGCTGTTTAAACATCTGTATGGACTCTGATAAAACCACTTCTTCAGGCAGATAATTACACATCCTTTTTGTGCTTATGGTAAAAAACTCTTTCCTTTGCCTTAGACGAAATCTTATTTTTTCCAGTCTAAATGCATGACCTCGTATCCTATGTAAAGTCTGGTTTGTGAATAAATTTCCTTATATTGGTTTGTATTAGCCACAAATATATTTGTATAATGTTATCATATCACCTCTGAGGCAATGTTTTTCCAAACTAAAAAAGGTTTAAATTTGTGAACCTTTCTTCATAGCTAAAATGTCCCATTCCTTTTATTAATTTTGTAGCTCGTCTCTGCACTTTTTCTAGTGCCATAATATCCTTCTTTAGAACAAGTGCCCAGAATTGCACAGCATATTCAAGATGTGGTCTTACCAGTGATTTATAAAGAGGCAAAATTATATTCTTATCCCAAAAATGAATGCCCTTTTTCATGCATGACAATACCTTACTGGCCTTAGCCACTGCTGATTGACATTGCACATTGTTGCATAGTTTGTTGTCTATAACAATTCCCAAGTCCTTCTCGTGTGCCAAGTTCTTATCACTAATTCGCTTCCATTAAGGGTATAAGTTGCTTGTGCGTTCTTTACAGCAGGCTGTAGTGGTTATGATGCTTGGAATAACCCTTTAAACTTCTAGATAACTCAACTAGATCTTTGCATTTAGGTGAAAAGCATAGAGCTGTTATAATCCATTTAATAAAAACATCAGTGGTTAAACGCTTGCCATCTAAAATCTTGCCAAAGTTCAATGAAAACTCAAATAGCTCATCTCATAGGAAAATGTGCTGCCTGTTCTGTTGTGGAAAGTTTACTATGGGTTGAGTTGCTGAGCAGAGTCTGGCTGAAGTTCACATAAAAATGAAAAAATAAAAGCTATATTTTCTGTGTAAGACCTCAGTGCTTTGGAGTTATATGGTAGTATGATCTAATACTTTCAGGGAAGATCTATTGTGTGATAATAAATGTATGGTAAGTGGATAGAAGCTGTGTTATAGTTCACAGAAGAAAATGAGAATTAAAGTATAACTGCTGTTTTTAATTAAAAACATTTATTTTTAACTGTTTAGATATATATATATATATATCTAAACAGTTAAAAATAAATGTGTTATAGTTCACAGAAGAAAATGAGAATTGAAAATACTTAAAATAAAGTATAACTGTCTGCAGTTTTTAATTAAAAACATTTATTTTTAACGGTTTATATTTTTAACTGTCTTTTTAACAGTTATTTTTTAACTGTTTAGATATATATATTTGTGATCAGGGCAATATTGCCGTGATGGTGAGATAACATATAATTCGTATACAATAAAACATAGTTAATAACACCAGTCGATTGTGGTGTGCCGGAACCGACAATGCAGTAAGCCTGTAATAAAGAGGGACCACCTTAGAGGGTGATGTGAATAAAGGGCCATGATGGTAAGATAACATACAATTCGTATACAATAAAATATAGTTAATAACACCAGTCGGTTGTGGTGTATCGGAACCAACAATGCAGTAAGCCTGTAATAAAGAGGGCAAAAAGGAATCTACAATATAAAATTTTATTAACACTACAAACATCAACTATTTGGACAAATCACGAAATGCTTGCCATAATTCTAAAACTGGGTTTGGTATGTATAGAGTGTAAGTAGATGATTTCCAGCATCCCATAGCTTTGATTATATGAGATGGAATGTGGTTGGAGGAAGCAGATGATGCTGCCCCTGTGCGGAAAGAGTGTCCTGAGTAATGATTTGCATTTAGGCCATGTCTAGTCAATAGCATACGGACATAGAGCATAATTTTAGCAGTAGTGAGAATGGAACCGTGTAGTTCTAATAGTGGTTGGTGTGATTGTTTGTGGAAAGTGTTGAAATATGCATCCAAAACCTTAACGGGGCATTATTTATTAAAGGTAGGGAAAAAAGGTATGTCAACAGTGCGTCCCATCTGGCTAGTTTTAGGGTGGTGAAGTGAATGAAGGTAATGGTCTACGAATTTGTGGATATCGGTTATTGTAATGTAGTCTGTGGCCATTACATTACTGGTGGTGAATTCCCTTGGACGTAAGAATCCATAAAACGCTAGATAGATGGCTGCTTTTAGTACCATATTGGATATATGTTCGAACGGAGCTGAATCTAACAAATCGGATAAGGCTTGGAATATTTTATTGTCGATGGGTAGTCTTTGAGGGGGTAGATGTGTGTCTGTTTTTTGGATTCCCTTCAGCAAAGTTTTAATCTGGTATGAGGAAAGGAATCCTGTTTTATTAGGATGTTAAATGCCCGTTAGATAAAGTTTGATTGTGTTAAAAGATCATTTTAAGTTAAGGTGGCAAAAAGAAGTGAACACCAATACAAAGCAAACATGTCTTGAACTTGAAATTCCGCTATGAACTTGGTGAAAATGCGAAAGGCCCTACCATAGGTTTTCCTAGAGTTAACTGAAAGTGCAAGGTGGGAAAGATTACGTGCATGAGTCAATAAGATGTCTAATTCAGGAGCATATCTTGGAATGAAGGGACAGGTGTAGCCGGCCGGTAAACAGGGGGCAGAGTCTCCTTAAAAACCTCATAATTACCAAAGATTTGGCAAGTGGCTAGATTGTCAGAAAAACATCTGACTGAGTGACCAACCCAGTCTGGCCCCCAGGCAATAGCAGCGGCCACGGTTGGGTATAATTCAAACATGGCCGATGTAGTGGAAAAGCTAGGTAGGGACTTAACTTCCAACGTACTTTTTTGTTACAAAAATAAAAATAAATCTATGTTTCAGTCCCTCTGGGGGACTTTCTTCAGGATAAAAGACATATATATATATACACAAACACACACACACTCATCAGCCACAGCTTTAAAGGACCAATATAGACACCCAGACCACTTCAGCTTAATCCAGCTAGGGTTAACCCTTTTTTTTTTGATAACCATAGCAGTTTCAGACAAACTGCTATGTTTATGTTAGGGTTAATCCAGCCTCCAGTGGCTGTCTCTTGACAGCCACTAGAGGCGCTTGCGTGCTTCTGACTGTGAAAATCACTGTGAGAAGACGCCAGCGTTCATAGGAAAGCATTGTTAATGCTTTCCTATGGACTGGCTGAATGCGCCCACAACTCCTGCCGCGCATGCGCATTCAGCCGAAGAGGGAGGAGAAGAGGAGGAGAGCTCCCCGCCCGGCACTGGAAAAAGAGGTAAGTTTAACCCCTTCCTCTCCATCCAGCCCGGCGGGAGGGGGACCCTGAGGGTGGGGGCAATATCATTGTTGTAATACAATTTACCATTTTGAAACAGTAATATTTGTGTTCAGAGAAGTCTCCCAAATAAAACAGTACCCCCCAATACAGATTTTATGGTGTCTTGGAAAGTTACAGGGTTAAATATAGTTCTTCGCAAATTAAATTAAATTAAATTAAAATGTCAGGCACATCCCTCAAATTTTAATTAAATCAAATAATTATGTTAACATTACATAAATATACACGTAGACTTTTTATATATATATATATATGTATATATATATATATATACATATACATATACATTGTGAAGAAAATAGCATGCCATTCAGGACATTCTATGTTTTACTGGTTCGGTAGCTGTAATTACCAAACACCGACCGCCCCCATGACTCATTATCTTCAAAGGAAACTGTCAATTAAGCGCTCACCCTGTGTGGCCGCTGTTCGTATAGCCGAACGGAACGTGCAAGAGAAAACGGCAGCCATATTGTTTGCAAGAAAGGAGGCAGCGGGACTTGGTCGTTGAGTGTCTGGAACTAAAATTAGACACTCGACTTCCCGAACACCGGTCAAAACATACGAACACCTGCTTCCTTTTCCCGAACAGCTAGGAGAGCGCTGTTCAGTAGTTTGGTTCCCACAAACAAGGGGAGCAATCACTACTATGAGTCAGGGGGATCTGTTTGTGTATTATTTTGTTTTTTGTAATAGATCGACCGCACAGCCTAAACTCTGCTGTTTTTAATTAAAAACATTTATTTTTAACTGTTTACATATATATATATCTAAATAGTTAAAAATAAATGTGTTAGAGTTCACAGAAGAAAATGAGAATTGAAAATACTTAAAATAAAGTATAACTGTCTGCTGTTTTTAATTAAAAACATTTATTTTTAACTGTTTATATTTTTGCTTCCTTTTCCCGAACAGCTAGGAGAGCGCTGTTCAGTAGTTTGGTTCCCACAAACAAGGGGAGCAATCACTACTATGAGTCAGGGGGATCCGTTTGTGTATTATTTTGTAATAGATCGACCGCACAGCCTAAACTCATGGAACTGTTTCTGGGCAGGAGCCTTGTGTGCAGTTGGTACAAATGGGACTTCCATAAAATTTGAAAACCCCTGAACTGGTCTGGGTGATTTTTGGATATGTTGGTCACCCAGATCAGGGCTATCAGGGGATATGACATTTATGGGGATGTTATGTGTTTTAGGGTACTTTTTAAGTTTTGGGGAAAATATGTTTTTACTGCCTGGAGATAATTGAGTTATAATCTAGCTGACTCAATTATCTCACAGCCAGAGAGGAGGGAATTATCTGTTTGTATTGGGAGTGTCACACTTTGTCACTGTAATATTATTGGCTGTAACCTTTGTGTCCCTGTCTCCCACAAGGTCCAGGTGTGAGTGCCCCTTTCATGGGGACTTGCATAAATACTAGTGTGGCACCATTACAATTAATGCCTGTTGTACCCTTCATGAAGTCTAGGCTCATGTTTGGGTAACTGTCTACTTCCTGGGGAGAAACTACTTGGAGGCTGCATTCATCTGGAACTATTCGAATCTACACCCGAACTGCAGCTATAATCACTCAGGCTCAGCAGTTTGGGAGGAATAGGCGAACAGGGTATCTACTCTACCAGCTTTCGTAACATACATATATATGCATTTAAATTCTACGTGTATACTTGTGTAAATGTATATAAATATTAATATCAAAATACAGAATTAAAAGCATGTATGTTTTCATTGGGGCATATTTGCTAAACAGTGATTTTTATGTATTTTTGTTTAGGCTTTGGGGTGTCCATTTAAACATGATGAAAATAAATAAATATTTTAAAGAATTTCTTTTAATTATGCACATAGCTTTAAGACAATGGAATCTTTGGTGTCAAAATTGATACACATTGTTCTTTGATAATTGTATTTAATTTTTTGGTACATATAGAAAGACTCTTGTAGTGAATCAAATTTAACCTTCCACACCTTTGTGTATATCCTTCTTCAACCTGTGTTGGGTTCACTAGCTATTGGTGAGTGAAAATGTATGGCCGGTCAGGGGGCCCATCTTGTGGCCCATGCATTTAGGCCTACCAGATGGGTATTATTTTTTTATTTTTTTTAAGAGCCGACCGGGCCCCTGCAGTATCTGCCAGCTGGGAGGAAGTGAAAAAACAGCTGAAGGCTCCCAGCTTTACACAGAGCACTGTGTGAGAGAGAGAGAGGGAAGATAAGTTGATACAGGCAGCATGAGGTGGGAGTAACCTTACACTCCCATTCACCTCAGGCAGCAGCAGGACAGCAAGCAACTACCCTCCTGGACACACAGGTAAGCTAGAACGAGGGTGGCTGCAAATATAAAAATGAAGACATTTATGTGTGTGTGTGTGTGTGTGTGTGTGTGTATCTGTGTCAAGGTGTGTTTGCATGTGTGTGTGTGGCAAGCATATATACAAACAGTCCCTGTATTAAAAAACTATTACATACAAGCATCCCCTTCAATCAAAGAAAAACACTACACACAAAAGCACACCTGCATTTAAAAGCCAACACAATATACAAACCCACCCACCCCCATTTGAATGCAAAAACTAAACCACTGCATTTCAGTGGCAACAGTACAGACAACTACACCCCTGCATGCACAAATATACACTCTATACAAAAACGCTTACATTTAAACTCACAAACGCTGCTCACACATACAATCCTGCAAGGAATTAATAAATGGTAGCCCCCCACCTGGAAGAGCATTGTTGGAGTCGTATGACAGATGATAATCTATCTTTTTTGGGACTCCTCCTCCTCCCCCAAAATTAAAAAGAACCTTTTTGCACCTGGGTCCTTATTATACAAGTTCTGCCCCAGCATCAAGTAGAAATTCACCCTTGTGAGTTTGCTTCACCCTGCAATGAACATTATGAGGCTTGCCTATTAACATAGGACTTCAAATTAGTTACATAGTTACATAGACTGAAATGAAGCCTGTGGCCATCGAGTTCAGCGTTTCTCACATCTGTTTTTGCTGTTGATCCAAAAGAAAGAAAAAAACATTTTGAAAGGCTTTCCAGTTTCCTTCTTGACCCCGGAATAGCAGACAGATCTGTCCTTGGTTCAAAAAGCTGATTTGAAGCCTCTTGGGCTCTAGTAACTTTTGTCTTTTTTCTTTGCACCTATTAAATACATTTAAATTTTACAGAAATCCAACTCTCGTTGCTCTCCACTCCCCATTTGTCGTCACAATCATGCTTCACACAGAGATCATTTTCTTGGACAGACTTTTAGAATCAGAGCGCATGTTGAGTGAGTAAGTGTGGGGTGATCAAGGGTGGGCATAAAAAAAATAATTAAAGGAAGCAGGGAGGTGCTCCCACCGCTGCCTGCAGGGGTAGAAGCCCTATCTGCCGCGCACAGTGCATTCTGACAACAGATTAATATTTGCATAGGATTAACATTCTCTGTTCCAGCCTGCCTTAATCACACGTGCTGGGGCTCAACTAGCGCTCATCATAAAAATGCAGATATTTCTTAAACTGAAAACACTGCACAGAGTGTACCATGACCATTTCTAAAAGCAGATATGGTCATGTAGGCTGGAGTATTTAACCCCTTCACAACGGCTGACGGTTTAGGACCGTCATCGGAAAAATCCCCTTGAGGACCGGTGACGGTCCTGAACCATCATAACAGCGATCGGTGCTGATCCTGGTGTGGGGAGACTGCCTGACAGCTCAAGCAGTCTCCCTGCGGCGAATTAGGACCCTGCAGCCACGTGATCGCTAAACAGAGCGGTCACATGGCCACAATAGGTGTCCAAGTGTCTGCCTGCAAGGGGACTGTCTGTTTTGACAGGCAGTTTCCCTGCTGCTGTACAATAAAAGTTAATGTTAATAAAAAATATAATTGTATATATGTGTGTGTATATATATGTTATGGTGGGGAAAAATTGTGATTGAAAACCCCTTCCACCTGAAGTCTGTGGATAGTTAATACAATGTTAAACAAGAATGTGCGCACCAGTCAAGCCATAAGACTTGCTTTTCCCACAGAAATCACAAATCTGCAGTGATGTTACAACCGCAAAGAATCCTGTAACATCACTGCAGATTTGTGATTTCTGTGGGAAAAGCAAGTCTTATGGCTTGACTGGTGCGCACATTCTTGTTTAACATTGTATTAACTATCCACAGACTTCAGGTGGAAGGGGTTTTCAATCACAATTTTTCCCCACCATAACCTATTTGGATTTTGCTTCCCAAGCACTACCAAGCCTCAATAAGCAAACCAGTAACCAACTTCATGCTGATGAGTTGCATTAACAGCGAAACAGCTGTCCATGAGTGGTTCACTGGTTTTGCATCTTTTCCTAAATTGTGTTCCAAGCAGTTGTATACGGCAAACACAGATTAAAAGGAATCCATGTTTAAATGAGACAAAAATGTGATTCTTTGTTAAACTAATTTGCATATGCCCACCCAGAATCCTTTGCGGTTGTAACATTACTGCAGATTTGTGATTTCTGTGGGAAAAGCAAGTCTTATGGCTTGACTGGTGTGCAGATTTTTGATTAACATTGTATTAACTATATATATATATATATTTATATATACTCATATACACACACACATATATTATATCCATACGTTTTACTGTTTTGAAACACTAATATTTGTGTTCAGCAAAGTCTCCCGAGTATAACAGTACCCCCTATGTACAGGTTTTATAGTGTTTTTGAATGTTACAGGGTCAAATATAAGAGTCAAATATTTTTACATTGAAAATGGCCAGGTTGGTTTTGTTGCCTTCGAGAGCGTATGATTGCCCAGGAATGAGAATTACCCCAAAGATGGCATACCATTTGCAAAATGGGGTATGTTCAATCTTTTTTAGTAGCCACTTAGTCATACACTGGCCAAAGTCAGTGTTCATAATTGTTTTTTGCATTTTTAACACACAAACAAATATAAACGCTAACTTTGGCCAGTGTTTGTGACTAAGTGGCTACTAAAAAAGACTGGACATGCCCCATTTGTGATACCTTGTGTTGTCTACTTTAAAAAAAAATATGTACATGTGGGGTGTGATTCAGAGATTTATGACAGATAATAGTGTTACAATGTCACTACTGATACATTTTAAAAATATATATTTTGAAACCGCAATTTCCTACTTGTACTTATAGCCCTATAACTTGCAAAAAAAAAAAGCAAAAATGCACGTAAACACTGGGTGTTTTTAAACTCAGGACAAAAGTTTGAATCTATTTAGCAGTTTTTTTCATTAGCTTTCATAGGAAAGTAAAGGATTTTTCACCATATTTTATTATTTATTTTTTAAAGTAAATTATATGACATGATACAAATAATGGTATGTAAAGAAAGCCCTTTTTGCCCTGAAAAAAACAATATAAAACTTGTATGGGAACAGTAAATGAGAGAGAGGAAAATTACAGCTAAACACAAACACCACAAAAATGTTAAAACATCCCTGGTCCTTAACGTACAACATGGCCAGTGCGGTCCTGAAGGGGTTAAACAGATATATGAATTGTATTCATGTTATCATCAAGTGGGGATAACTTTTCGAAAATTTTCTCTAACAAGGCACTTTTGACATACACCGATATATACTTTGTTTGTATTTAGCACTTGCAGATCTATACAGCATTGTGGTCATTAAATTAATCTGACATTAATGGAATTGGATACGTAGATTGTTAGCATAAGTCATTAATTCTTAAGAGTTTAAACATAGTGACAGAGCTAAAACCAGCATATTTTAATTGTGTATATATATAAATATATTTTAATTGCATTTCTGAGGTGTAAAAAATGGTTTGCAGTACTGAGGTCTATCCTCTAAACAGTGAATTCAAAATGTAAAAGCAAAATGCAAGTTAACATAATGAAGAAGAAAAAACAAAAATCACTAAATTGGACATTTTTCCTTTACTGCTGCTGATTGGCCTTAAAATTAGAGAATCGATTTTAATTTAATTTAGTAAATAGACTGTGCTGGCTCTACGGCTCGAAATTCAGAATTTAAAGTTTGCAATTCCGTGGTACACAGGGCAGTAAGTCAGAGCGTGTTGGAAAAATTGACGTCTTCTTTTCTTCTATATTTGACAACTATTTTTCATTCTGTCTCTTTCCATTTCTGGCCAAGTCCCAAGACATAATCCCCAGACCACACCCAGAATGAATTCATTAGAAGGCAAATCAAAGCATATCATTGTTAGGAGGGCGATTTCACATGGAGTACAACATGCAGTTTATATTTAGATACAACAAGTTAATTCAGATGTTTGCAAACAGCGTGTGCTGTTAGACTAGTGAAATCTCTAACTCTAACGTTGCTGGGAATCGAGGAGATTTTCACTAAACCAGGAAAGGTACAGAACAAAAGCAACTGCTGGCTATAGGCCGAAAAAAATCAAACTGGAAAATTACAATTCAGCTTGTTTTCTGACTCAGCTACTTTGGCCTAATGTTTGGGAGACCTATCAAATCTAGGCTTTCACCCTCTTAGGGAATATGAAGTATACCTTCCATTCAGCTCAGCTAATCACAGCTAGAGCTTCTCTCTGCCACTTGGCAACTAGCAGGGCCTCACCTATCACAGGGTAGATTAATTCTTTGTCTAACGACACTATATCAGTCAGCCAGTTCTATAAGTTGGTACTCTGTGGTATGGGTCATTGTTTATTTGATCAATTTTAGCATGTCTCAAGCCTCTGATCATGAAGATGGCCTGCCTCTTCCTGAAACTCCAGCTAGGCCCTGTACTCCCTCTCGCCCTAGTTCCCATGCTGAGTCACACATCCCTACCACTCCTGGGTCCTTGAGGTCATGGACTATACCCAAGTTCGCCGCAGAGCTGCGCAAGAGGTGCATCCCCTTCCCAGCCACTGCAAGGAAGGCAGAACTCTTTAAGCTCCTAACCACTCAGTCCAATGACCCCAGACCCAGTACCAGTTTTGAAGGCATGGGGGAAGTGCATGGCAGGATGTCTATATTGATTACCTCCATGCAAGTCATTAGCGATCAGCTGACAGTACTTGAAACAGCTCACCCTATTCCCCAGCCCACTGCAGCAAGTCTGGCTGTGTTTATTACCCCAATGGTGGCAATCTCGCAGACTAGCTTGAGCACAGTTTCTCACCTCCACATCTCACATTGTCACACCTGCACGTTTAATCCCCACCTCCATCAGGAAAGACATCATTGAGGGTAAGGATGTTAATTTACGACTCACCCATCCCAGTGGCGGATCCATGGGGGGGGCAACGGGGCAATTGCACCCCCCAAGATTCTCCCCTGCCGGCTAATGCAGGGCTGGCATTGCAGCCGGCGGTGGGAGGGAGTGAGAGAGGACCCAGGAGCTCTTACCAGCAGCTCCTCCGGGTCCTCCTCTATCGAGCACGGAGCATTGCCGCGGTAACCACGGCAACGCTCCAAATCTCACGAAAGTGAACTCTAGCCCTGAAACGCAGGCTAGAGTTCACCTCACCACTGGGACCACCAGGGATTCCCCACCGGACAACCAGGGATCTAAAAATGTCCCCCCTCCTTCCAGTAAAGGTAAGAAGGGAGGGGGGACATCAATATATTTATTTTAATTAAATTCAATTAAAAAAAGCCTCCCTACCCTTCTTCCCCCCCATACAAATACTACCCCCCATACACACACTGCCCCACAAACAATGCCCCCATACACACATTCCCCCAAACACACACACACTGCCACCCTCACATACACACACACTGCAGCTCTCTCACACACACACACTGCCCCACACATACACTGCCCCCTAACACACACACTGCAACCCTCACGCACTCGCTCACACACTTCACCGCTCACACACACACACTGCACCTTTCACACACACCTCACCCCTAACACATACCACTGCTCCTATGCCCTATATCCCAGCAGACCCCAGGTAAGTTGTCAAATGTTCTTAAATGGTTTGACTACTTACTCTGGGATGGGATCCTGGCAATACTGGTGCCATAACTACTACACTGAGCTGTAGTGGTTATTGTGCCTGGATTATTTCTTTAAATAATCTACAAGTGCCCCTCCCAAGATCAGGCTCTGGATCCGCCACTGACCCACCCGCTATACCACTTTATCCCACCGAGAACAAGTGGTGCTCAGTTAAAATACTCAATTCCTACTTACCCACATTCAGTCATGTCACACACAATTCACCACTTCTCTCACCGGAAGGAATCTACTGCTCATATTCTAGATTGGGTTTCAACCTGTCCTCTTTTTAGGGTCATTCATTTAGAATAGGGACAGCTTCAGCCACTTACAGCACTGACACTCCAGTACATATCATCAAAAATTAGGGAGATGGTAAACCTCAGTTTACAATCAGTACATACCTCATCCCGGAAAGAAATGAGGAAAGCTTTTAAAAGTTTGGCATTGGAAATGTGATGCAATAAAGTGTGTTCTTCTTTGTTAACTTTTTGCCCTCTTGTATTACAAGGCTACTTTATATTAACTCGATTTACGTATTTTACTAATATGTTTCTAACGAGAAATATATATATACACATACACACAGATTAAGGGAGCAGCACAAACACCAAAGTATATACAAAATACAGATTAAGGAACAGCGTGCATACATCCAAGAATGTTTTAAATCTGGCAAGGCTCCTTAAATTCATATGGGGATTTGGTTAACCCAATATCAGTGGGACCTCTACAAATTGTAATGTGGGAGATTAACATGCTAACTGCAATCCTGTGGTCACCTCCAATGAAACACCTGAAGTAGAGCAGCATGGTGCTCAACCCAAAATCTGGTCTGGATTCCAAATATACAACAACAACAAAAATCAGGGTGAGACTCACCAAGAACATCATACCTCCCAAGTGTCCCTATTTGGGAGTGTATAACAGAGCTCCACAGCAATAATACTCCCAGTAATGTGTCTGAGTGTATAACAGAGCTCCACAGCAATAATACTCCCAGTAATGTGTCTGAGTGTATAACAGAGCTCCACAGCAATAATACTCCCAGTAATGTGTCTGAGTGTATAACAGAGCTCCACAGCAATAATACTCCCAGTAATGTGTCTGAGTGTATAACAGAGCTCCACAGCAATAATACTCCCAGTAATGTGTCTGAGTGTATAACAGAGCTCCACAGCAATAATACTCCCAGTAATGTGTCTGAGTGTATAACAGAGCTCCACAGCAATAATACTCCCAGTAATGTGTCTGAGTGTATAACAGAGCTCCACAGCAATAATACTCCCAGTAATGTGTCTGAGTGTATAACAGAGCTCCACAGCAATAATACTCCCAGTAATGTGTCTGAGTGTATAACAGAGCTCCACAGCAATAATACTCCCAGTAATGTGTCTGAGTGTATAACAGAGCTCCACAGCAATAATACTCCCAGTAATGTGTCTGAGTGTATAACAGAGCTCCACAGCAATAATACTCCCAGTAATGTGTCTGAGTGTATAACAGAGCTCCACAGCAATAATACTCCCAGTAATGTGTCTGAGTGTATAACAGAGCTCCACAGCAATAATACTCCCAGTAATGTGTCTGAGTGTATAACAGAGCTCCACAGCAATAATACTCCCAGTAATGTGTCTGAGTGTATAACAGAGCTCCACAGCAATAATACTCCCAGTAATGTGTCTGAGTGTATAACAGAGCTCCACAGCAATAATACTCCCAGTAATGTGTCTGAGTGTATAACAGAGCTCCACAGCAATAATACTCCCAGTAATGTGTCTGAGTGTATAACAGAGCTCCACAGCAATAATACTCCCAGTAATGTGTCTGAGTGTATAACAGAGCTCCACAGCAATAATACTCCCAGTAATGTGTCTGAGTGTATAACAGAGCTCCACAGCAATAATACTCCCAGTAATGTGTCTGAGTGTATAACAGAGCTCCACAGCAATAATACTCCCAGTAATGTGTCTGAGTGTATAACAGAGCTCCACAGCAATAATACTCCCAGTAATGTGTCTGAGTGTATAACAGAGCTCCACAGCAATAATACTCCCAGTAATGTGTCTGAGTGTATAACAGAGCTCCACAGCATAATACTCCCAATGTGTCTGAGTGTATAACAGAGCTCCACAGCAATAATACTCCCAGTAATGTGTCTGAGTGTATAACAGAGCTCCACGGCAATAATACTCCCAGTAATGTGTCTGAGTGTATAACAGAGCTCCACGGCAATAATACTCCCAGTAATGTGTCTGAGTGTATAACAGAGCTCCACAGTAATAATACTCCCAGTAATGTGTATTTATACTATAATAAATGTGTTTAGAAATCAGTCTGTGTAAATGAGATACATTGTTCTTGTCAGGGCCGCCATCAGGGCATGACAACCGTGACAATTGTCACGGGCCCGGCGGCCCTGGGGGGCCCGGCCGCCCGGGCCCCACGTGGATCAGCGGAACTGCCGCCGGTGCATCTGCACCGGGGCCCACATGCTGATGGGGCCCATCAGGTGGCCCCAATCATTTAGGGCCACCCAATGGGCCCTATTATCTTCAGGGGCCCGTTTAGCGCTGTAATAGCGCGACCGGGCCCCTTTAAAAAAAAAATGCAGCCGGAAGCAAGTGCTGCTGGGAGGAAGTGACGTCCGGTCACTTCCTCCCACTTTACTCCGCGCGGGAAGGAGGACGCAGCCAGAGGAGAGGCAGCCGATGCCCATCATCCCCAGCCCCCCTCCTGCGACGAAATGGTAAGGAAGAGAGGAGGGTGGCTGGGGAGGAAGTGTATGTGTGTATGCCAGTGTCTGTGTGTGTGTATGCCAGTGTATGAATGCCAGTGTATGAATGCCAGTGTATGTGTGTATGAATGCCAGTGTATGTGTGTATGCTGGTGTATGAATGCCAGTGTGTGTGTGTCTGAATGCCAGTGTATGTGTGTATGCTGGTGTATGAATGCCAGTGTGTGTGTGTCTGAATGCCAGTGTGTGTATGCCAGTGTATGTGTGTGTGTATGCTGGTGTATGAATGCCAGTGTATGTGTGTGTGTATGCTGGTGTATGAATGCCAGTGTATGTGTGT
>OW240922.1:116165802-116230292 GCA_933207985.1 Pelobates cultripes | reverse complement strand
CTGATAAAATAGTTCAGGAATTTGCTCAGTTTTACCACACACTTTATAATCTTAAAGATGATAACCTGACACCCCAACCCACACAAGAACAGATAGACGAATTTCTAGGGAAGGTCCAGCTACCCTTGCTGCCCAATGATAAGATATCTGACCTTATTAAACCAATTTCCGTTGAGGAAGTTACACAAATGATTAAAGATTTACCCAATTCTAAATCGCCAGGACCAGATGGACTCTCCTCCATATACTATAAAACCTTCCAAACTGCTCTTACACCACACTTAATTTCTTTGTTTAACCAAGGTTTCACACAAGGTAAATTACCTGGTGAAATGCTACGAGCTCACATAGTCACTCTACCCAAACCAGGTAAAAAACCCACAGCATGCGCTAATTTCCGCCCGATATCCCTATTGAATATTGATACCAAACTATATGCAAAAATTCTGGCGACTAGACTCAAACATTTACTCCCCACTCTAATCCACTATAACCAATCTGGCTTTGTCAAAGGCAGACAGGGCTCAGACAATTCTAGGCTCCTTCTTAATGTCCTGGAGGGTCTCAACACTAACAAACTGGGAGGACTGTTGCTCGCATTAGATACGGAAAAAGCCTTTGATAGGCTCAATTGGCTATACATGAAATCGGCACTAAATAAATTTGGCTTTCCTTCAGCATTCATAACAGCAATTATGGCCTTATATTCCTCCCCAGAAGCTAGTGTCACCAACGCAGGATTCGTTTCCACACCCTTTCCAATTTCAAACGGAACGAGACAGGGTTGTCCTTTGTCCCCCCTGCTTTTTATACTATGTCTAGAACCCTTAGCCCAGATCATTCGGCAGGACCCAAACATTCACGGAGTCACTGTCGGCGAACACCAATACAAACTCTCATTATTCGCTGATGACATTCTGCTGACACTGACGAGGCCAAAGATTTCACTCCCAAACCTCATGCCCATCCTACAAACCTTTGGCTCTATCTCGTATTACAAACTTAATACGGCTAAGACTCAAGCCCTGCCTATTAATCTCCCCTTGCAGAATGCTGAGGAATTAAAAAAGACCTTCGATTTCGATTGGAGGACGGAGTCGGTAACCTATTTGGGAGTGCGAGTTGCCAAATCGATACATACTATATACAAACTAAACCATGTCCCTCTCTTAGAAATAATCCGTAAAGAGCTGAATTCATGGAAAGAAGTGATGATCTCATGGGCAGGGAGAATCAACGCGGTGAAAATGATGGCCCTACCTAAACTACTGTACTTATTTCGTATGCTACCGGTACCTATCCCACAAAGCTTTTGCAAGAAAGCCCAGTCCATTATTAATAACTTTATATGGGGAAACAAATGTGCGAGAGTAGCGAGTTCCACATTGTATAGACCATTCCAGATGGGAGGGATGGGGGTACCCCAGGTGGCCATGTATCACCTGGCGGCCATACTATCCCAAGCAGTAAATCTTCACGCAGACAAGGGACGACTACTTTGGGTCGACATGGAACGCAAACAATGGCCTAAGGAAACCCTCATAGAGTATATGTGGTCCCCACCAGCTAAACGGGGGAAAGCACGTACACTCTTCTCAACAACGAAACTAACCATACACATATGGGATAAGTACAAGGCACTTCAAACTAAGACTTCCAGATTCCATAGACTGGCTCCACTGACCGCCATGTCCACAGTGTTACCATGGCTCCCACTATCCACATGGGCGAAAGCGGGCATCACTAGTATCTCCCAGTTACTCTCGGGTACGGGAATCACTCCTTTTGCCGACCTCCAACAGAAGTACAGTCTAGCCCCTAGATACATATTCCCTTACCTCCAAATTAAAAGTGCATTATTGGAGCATGTCGATAGGACCTTAGAGGGCAAGGCTGGAGAACCAAATCAGCAATGCGACCTGCTTATGTCATGTTGGAAATGTCCCCTTAGGCCTAAATTGCTCTCAAAGTGCTACAAAGCAATATCGAACTTCCCACTTTCCCCATCCCTGTCTTTTATGTCCCAATGGGAAAAAGAAAGCGGAACAACTCTCCTTCCCCACAAATGGCTAGCACTGGTTAATGCACTGACTGGTCACACTGCGTGCTACTCACACATAGAAGCTCACAGAAAGCTAATGTACCGATGGTATCTGACACCAGACAGGCTCAGCAAAATCTATCCGAACACCTCTGACCGATGTTGGAGGTGCCGAGCCCAAAGAGGCACGATGCTCCACATATGGTGGGGATGTGACCTTATTCAGCCATTGTGGGTGGTGGTCGCAAGATTGCTTAGCAACGTAGATATTATTCTCCCGCTGGAGTTTGGGTCCTGCCTTTGGTTGGACCTTCCCCCCAGCTGGACGAAGCAGGAGAGGGGACTGGCCGCACAGGTGATACTGGCGGCTAGGGCTCTCATAGCGCTCAATTGGAAATCAACCATTTGCCCGTCTGAAAAGAACCTCATGGACAAAATCCGACTAAATTATGTGTATGATATCTCTTCGGCGATAACTCCTAACCAAAAACATAAAATATCTAAAACCTGGGAACCTTGGTGTCGCCACTATCAATTTCAGCCTCCATAAAACCATCATCCGGCCTGAGACCCGGATCATACACACACCTGTTACTAACGGTATTATATTTCTAAAAAAAACAAAAAACAAAACAAAAAAAAAAACAGGGACTTTAGAGCAAGGAACGCCTTAGATCCCCCCCCCCTCGGCCTCCACCTAGATGCTGGATAGCAATCAGATTGTGTCTCCCTCACGTTAAATTGTTAAACTGTTTTTTGTTACACTATATTCTACCTTATTTTTTTTTCGGTTTCACTTTTTGTTTAGGAAGGTTCAGGCAGAGCATTACCTGGTCACCTGTGCAATACCTCACAGAATTCCACACCTCTCAGGGATACATAGGAGGCATTAACAGAGTAGGCAGGGAGCCCCGTCCAGTGGAGGGACAGTAAGACCTTAAAAGCAAGAGGGCCAAACCTTGAGCCTCCTTGATCCCCCCCCCCAAACGCCCTACAAGGTTAAGGTATGCGACATACAAGCAGATCGCATAACAAATAGGCTAGAAATAACTAGAGCATCGCCCTCAGCGCACGCAAGAAGCTGATAGCTCCATGGCCTCATCGACGAGATACACTTAGAGGGTGAACAGTGGGGTATAGGTAGTGCCAGTTTTGAATTGGGATGAGCAGCAACTACTTTACGCCCAAATAACTGCGCACCTAGTTAGACGGTGATTAACATGAAATGTGAATGTCATTGTGATGTATCAGATTCTCTGTACTGTAACCCTGAACCCCTTACCCTACCCTTTTTTTCCTTCTGTACCCACTCCCTACTCTCCTTTGTGTCAAAAAAAAAAAAAAACCAATAAACTCAAATTTAAAAAAAAATTTGCGGCGGGGGCGGAGCTTACTGTGCGGCGGGGGCGGGGCTTAGCGTGCGGCGGGGGCGGAGCTTACTGTGCGGCGGGGACGGCTAATTGCAGCATGGGAAGCAGGAAGGAGTCCCTGCTTCCCCAACAACCAGCCTCCAGGAACTCAAGCAGGAGGTAAGAAGGAGGTCAGTGTGACTGTCTGTGAGTGTGTGACTGTCTGTGTGTGACTGTGACTGTCTGTGTGTGTGTGACTGTGTGTGTGTGACTGTCTGTGACTGTGTGTGTGTGACTGTGTGTGTGTGTGTGTGTGTGACTGACTGTGTGTGTGTGACTGTGACTGTCTGTGAGTGTGTGACTGTCTGCCTGTCTGTATGTGTGGATGTTTGCCTCGGTGTCAGTGACTGTCTGCCTCTGTGTGTGTGTGCGCACCTGCTAGTGAGGGAGCCTCTGTGTGTGTGTGCGCACCTGCTAGTGAGGGAGCCTCTGTGTGTGTGTGCCTGCTAGTGAGGGAGCCTCTGTGTGTGTGTGTGCGCACCTGCTAGTGAGGGAGCCTCTGTGTGTGTGTGCCTGCTAGTGAGTTTGTGTGTGTGTGCCTGCTAGTGAGTGAGCTTGTATGTGTGTCAGTGAGCTTGTCTGTAGGGATCATATGTGTGTGTGTTAGTGAGCTCTTGTCTGTAAGGAGTATGGGTGTGATCGTGGGCTTGTCTGTAGTGAGCGTGTGTGTCAGTGAGCTTGTCTGTAGTGAGCGTGTGTGTCAGTGAGCTTGTGTGTCAGTGAGCTTGTCTGTAGTGACCATATGTGTCAGTGAGCTTGTCTGTAGTGAGCGTGTGTGTCAGTGAGCTTGTCTGTAGTGACCATATGTGTCAGTGAGCTTGTCTGTAGTGAGCGTGTGTGTCAGTAAGCTTGTCTGTAGTGAGCATGTGTGTGTCAGTGAGCTTGTCTGTAGTGAATCTGTGTTAGTGAGCTCTTCTGTAGAGAGCATGTGTGTGTCAATGGGCTTGTCTGTAGGGAGAGTGTGTGCGCATTAGTGAGCTTGTCTGTAGTGAGGGTGTGTGTGTGACAGTGAGCTTGTCTGTAGTAAGCTTGTGTGTGTATCAGAGTTTGTCTGTCCTAAATTTGTGTGTCTGCCAGTAACCTTGTCTGTGTGTGTCATTGAGATTGTCTGTCAATGAGCCTATTTGTGTGCATCAGTAAGATTGTCTGTGTCTGTGTGTGAGTATGCTTTACTGTATAATTTAATTACCCTGAAAGGACTAATATTGTGAATTAGAAGAAGAAATGTATCATATATATATATATATATATATATATATATATATATATATATATACACACACACACACACACACACACATTAAAGGACCGCTTTAGGCACCCAGACCACTTCAGCTTAATGAAGTGGTCTGGGTGCCTGGTCCAGCTAGGGTTAACCCATTTTTTCATAAACATAGCAGTTTCAGAGCGCTATGTTTATGAATGAGTTAAGCCTTCCACTATTTCCTCTAGTGGCTGTCTCATTGACAGCCGCTAGAGGCGCTTGCGTGCTTCTCACTGTGATTTTCACAGTGAGAGCACGCCAGCGTCCATAGGAAAGCATTCTAAATGCTTTCCTATGTGACCAGCTGAATGCGCGCGCAGCTCTTGCCGCGCGTGCGCATTCAGCCCAGGAGGAGGAACGGAGGAGGAGAGAAGGAGGAGAGCTCCCCGCCCAGCGCTGGAAAAAGGTAAGTTTTTACCCCTTTCACCCTTCCAGAGCCGGGCGGGAGGGGGACCCTGAGGGTGGGGGCACCCTCAGGGCACTATAGTGGTCCTTTAGTATATAACACCCTACATAGCACAATGACTTATGGGGCTGACAGATTTTTTTCCAGGGCTGCTTCGTATCCCCAGTCCGGCCCTGCTCTCAGCCCATGTCCCCCTGTTAGCCCCTATCCTCTTCCTCTCAGCCCCTAGCCCCTCCACCACAGCCCCCAACTCCTCTACTAGACATCCCTCCAACTACAGCCCTAACCACACTTTTACACCCCATACACCTATTACAGCCCGTATTCCCTTACTGCAGTCCCATATCATCCAAACTACAGCCCCTCTCCCCCAATTGCAGCCCATATCACCCACCTTTCAAAATTGTAGCCATCAACCTACTTCAGTCCCTATCCCCTTACTAGATTTCCTAACTCCCCAATTACATACACTCCACTACAGCATCTAATCCTCAACTACAGCCCTATCCACCTAGTACAGTCGCAACTTGTCAATTGACTAGGAGCTGTGAGTGTGGGACACGTGGTACGTTCAGGGACGTATTAGCCGCGAGGCAAACAAGGCATATGCCGTGGGCGGCATAAAAAGCCGCCCCCAAATGCCCAGGGCAAATGTCTTGTTAGCCTTGCGGCCCAAAACAGTGCCATGGAAATTGGTGCAACAGCTGGTCTCCGTTCAGGGGTTCCCGTATGAACGCCGTCAAACGTATTCCCTTGCTTTCAGGGAGTGAAAACTCCCCCTGGTTGATATTCTCATTCTCCCGAAAAGCACCCTCCTAGCTGTTTGGGGCACAGTAGCAGGTAGCATTTAAAGTTTCTCTGATGTTCATGAAGTCGTTTATCTGACTTAGACGACCTCGTCCCGCTACCTATGTTCGGGAGACAAAATGGCCACCATCCTCTTGATCACGTGTGTTCGGTTACACGAAATGGTGGCCACCCAGGGGAAGCACTTTTTAATTTTTTCCTTTGCGGTTTCCCATGTATGTTAATCAATGTTCCAGGGTTCTAATGAGATACAGGAGGGGGTCCTCGTTCGGGAGTCAACCAAGTGGGCTCGGTTACAGTAACTACCGAATGTATGAAAAGATAAATAAGCACAAGCAATGGCACCTTTTGCGACATACATACATATATATAAACACACACATATACACACACACACACACACAATGGTTTCTTTAAAGAGACACTAAGGGCATCCAGACCACTTTTTTTCAATTAAATGATCTGTGCACAGAGCCCCTGCCTTTTTGCTCCCACAAAGTTTAGGAGATGCGGTGATGTTTACATTGCAATGCTAGGGGCTGTCTGAATTGTTTCTAGACGTCTCCTCACATGTTACATAAAAACATTAATTGTTCAAAATCGATGCTTCTCATAAAGAAGCTTCAAATTTAAATATTTCTCTATGGAAATCATTTGATTGGATGAGAAGAAGAGAATAGAAGACAAAATGGGACACCAAGCAGAAAGAAACGTCCACCAAGTGTCTGCTCTGGAAAATAAATGCAAACAAATCAACACAGTAAAGGAAGATAGTATAAACTACCACAACAAGAGGTTACAGTCTTAAATTGGGGGGGGGTAAAGATTTAAAATTAATATTGGGAAGTATTACTTTACTGAGAGGGTAGTGGATGCATTGAAACAACTTTCCTAGATAAGATAAGAACAGCGACTAATGAAAGTATTTAGAAAATTGTGCAGACTTATTATTCTTATCTGCGGTCACATTCTATATATTTATGTCTATGTGTGCTTGAGCTGAAACACTTAAAACACCTGAACTAGCGAGGCGTTTATTGAGTGTCATGTTTGACTGCATGTTAGAGATATAGCGAAGTGAAAAGAATGGTTCACAAAAGTTAAGAGAAGAGATCATCATCCTTCACAATCAAGGAATTGGATACAAAAAGATAGCAGTGACAGTAGTCACCAACACCAGAAGCTTCAGACAGATAATTTGTGTAGGTTCCTGGACTATTCTTAGATTTAAGTCTCCCTGTGCCCATTATAGGTGCAGGGTGTGTGTAAAATATTTAGTGTTTCATATTAAATGTTTTGTCTGCTCTCCTGTCCTGCTGAGGATTGCTACAAAGTACGTGGATTTTCTATGGAGTCTGTATAGCATCCTCTGTTGGTTGCAACAGCAATATGCACTACCTGAATAGTAAGGCTTGTTAATATGCATATTCAGGTAGATTTGCATATTTAAAATTTTGCAGGCAGAAGATATATTTTGTGTTACATAATATCTTCCCCACCCCTTTATAAATATGTCATTGATTTGGTTGTTTGTATTTTATTGAAGTTGCCTAAGCAATCTAAGTGTAATGAACATATGGACTAGTCCAGAGTTAAAATAAAGTATTGCATGCTAGTTCCATTTGGAACTGGGTTTCCTGTGTGGATTTTTAGGGTCCCAGTGACAGAGTCTTCAGACCTTTTGGCTGGCTGCATGATCCCTCTAGCCCTGAGATAAATCAAGAGAGCTAGGCTTGAGAGCCGCAAGTGCCTTTGTAAAGGCAATAACAATCATTGTAAGCAGAGCTGCCAAGGAATAGGCAGAGGGGACAATATCTGCCTGGAAGGAGAGCTGCAGCCTGGTCAGATGGAAAATCTCGAAAAGAGACCCTAGTCAAGCCTCGGTGACTGGGGTTGAAGTGCTCCAGGGTCCCTGCAAGCGGCTAGAAAGTGGACGGGGGATAGGTACTCTGTTGGAGTACAGGAGCTCTGTCACAATAGCGAAAGCAGTGAACGTACCTAGAGACACAGTTGGAAGCATAATCCACAACTTCAAAGTTGAAGGAATGGTGGTTACACTACCTGGACGGGTTAGAAAAAAGGAAGCTATCAATAGCTGCAGATTTCTGGGAAGGCAGTTTGTAAAAATCCCTTGAGTGACTGCAAAAGATCTGCTAAGGTTTCAGTGAGTACAGTAAGGCGCTTACTAAATGCAAACTGTTTCCATGCCAGAACTCCAATACATACACCAAAAGCACAAGAAAAGTCAGCTTCAGTATGCTCAAAATCATATAAATAAGTCAGAGGGGAGATCAGAGATCACGGACCAGAGGGGAGATCAGAGATCTCCCTCCCCGGTCCGCAAGCACCATGCTGGCAGCCGGCAGGAAGGGAGAGGACCAGGGAGCTCAGCCTGCAGCTCCTCCGGGTCCTTCTCTCTCTCGAGTATGGAGTGTTTCCGCGGTTACCACGTCAACGCTCCGGATCTCGCGAGAGTGAACTCTAGCCCAGGAACTACGGGCTAGAGTTCACTCTCTCCACTGGGACCACCAGGGATCAAGAAGTGTCCCCCCTCCTCCCTCATTAAAGGTAATAAATGAGTGGGGACATTATGTATATTTATTTTAATTAACTTAAAAAAATATATATAAAAAAGCCCCCCCCTACCATTCTTATCAAACACACACACACATATTCTGCCCCCATACACACACACTGCCCCCCATACACACACACTGCCCCCCATTATTATTATGATATTTATAGAGCGCCGTCAAATTCTGCAGCACTTTACAATTGGTGGACGAACAGACATGTAGTTGTAACCAGACAAGTTGGACACACAGCAACAGAGGGGTTGAGGGCCCTGCTCAATGCTAGAAGGAGTGGGGTAAAATGACACAAAAAGGTAAGGATAGTATTAGACTAGTGACAGTTGCAGAAGAGGAATCGGTCATGAGCTATTAACAGTTTAATTGATACGCTTTTATGAAGAAGTGGGTTTTTAACGATTTTTTGAAGGAGTGGAGACTGGGTGAGCATCTAACGGAGGAGGGAAGCAAGTTCCACAGGAACGGTGCAGCCCTCAAGAAATCTGGAAGGCGAGCATCAGAGGTGGGAGTATGGACAGAAGATAGACGTAAGTCTTCAGCAGATCGTAAGAGCCTAGACGGGACATACTTGTGTATAAGGGAGGATAGATAGGTGGGAGCAGCATTATGTAGAGATTTGAAAGCAAGAACCAGAATTTTAAATTGAGCTCTCTATTTTATAGGAAGCCAATGTAGGGACTGACAGAAGGGTGAGGCATGGGAGGTGCGGGCAGACAGGAAGATGAGCCTCGCCGCCGCATTCATTATGGACTGTAACGGCGCAAGTTGGGAGCACGTAAGACCACTGAGAAGCGGATTACAGTAGTCAAGGCGAGAAAGGACAGTGGAATGGACCAACACCTTAGTCGCATCTGGTGTTAAGTAGGGGCGGATGCGCGCAATGTTTTTGAGATGGAAATGACAGGATTTGGCGATAGATTGAACATGAGGTTTGAAGGAGAGGTTGGAGTCAAAGAGAACACCTAGGCAGCGGGCCTGCATGGTGGAGCTGATGGTAGCACCATTGACTTGGAGACAGACAGACACAGGAGTAACAACATTTGAGGGAGGAAAGACCAGAATTTCAGTTTTGGTCAAGTTTAGTTTAAGGAAGTGGGCAGCCATCCAGTTAGAAACAGCAGAGAGGCAGTCAGAGACACTAGTCAAGAGGGACGGGGAGAGATCAGGAGAGGACAGGTAGATTTGCGTATCATCTGCATAGAAATGATATTGGAAGACAAAGGAGCTAATGAGTTTACCAAGGGAGGCAGTGTAGATGGAGAACAGTAGGGGACCAAGGACTGAACCTTGGGGGACACCAACAGAGAGGAGCTGGGTAGAAGAAGCAGAGCCAGAGAAAGAAACACTGAAAGAGCGCTGGGAGAGGTAGGAGGAGCACCAGGAGAGAGCAATATCTTGTAGACCGATATTGCGGAGGATGAGAAGAAGCTGTTGATGATCAACAGTGTCAAAAGCCGCAGACAGGTCAAGGAGAATTAGGATAGAGTAGCGACCACGAGATTTTGCAGCGAGTAGATCATTGGATACTATGGTCAGTGCCGTTTCCACAGAGTGCTTAGCGCGGTAACCAGACTGAAGCGGGTCTAGCAGAGAGTTGGACTCGAGGAAGTCTGTCAATCTCGCATACACCATTTTTTCAAGGATCTTGGATGCAAAAGGCAGTAGCGAGATTGGACGGTAGTTGAATGGGGAGTTAGGGTCAAGATTGGGCTTCTTTAGAATTGGGGTTACAGTTGCATGTTTGAAGGGCAATGGAAATATACCAGAGGAGCGAGAGAGATTGAGAATTTTAGTGAGAGGTGGAGAAAGAGAAGAAGACAGAGTACGGATGAGATGCGAGGGAATTGGATCTAGAGAGCAAGTGGTGGGGCGGGAGGACTGGAGCAGAGCAGAAACCTCTTCCAATGTAGCGGGTGCGAATGAACATAGAACAATTTTTATATTAATATGTACATATATTAATATAAAAATACACTTATAATTAAATTACACACGTATATATATGCATATACATACACACACACACAACTATATATACATATTATTATAAAATACAAATAAGTAATTTAAATTAAATAAAAACATGTAAAAATAATTAAAATTAAAATTAAAAAAAATTAAAAAAAAATTTATATATATATATATATATATATATATATATATATATGAAATTTTATTCCAACTGTATTTTGATAGTACTATATATATTTATATCAAAATACACTTAGAATGAAATTGTATATATATCTATGTATATATAAATAAAAATATGAAATATAAATATGTCCATATACAAAATGACATAAATAATTATATAAATATACACGTAGACTTCAAATATATAAATATGCATATATATTTAAATTCTACGTGCGTATTTATGTAATATTTTTACATAATTAAGTAATTTTATTGATTGCAATTTGAGGGACCTGCCTGCCAACCCAGGTCGAAAGTCCAGAGAATTTAATTTGCTAGCAATATATTTTACCCTGTTACTTTCTATGACACCCTAAAACCCGTACATGGGTGGTACTGTTGTACTCAAGAGACTTTGCTGAACACAAATATTAGTGATTCAAAACAGTAAAACATGTCACAGCGATGATAGTGTCAGTGAAAGTGACCTTTTTTGCATTTTTCACACACAAACAGCACTTTTACTGATGATATAATTGTTGTGATACGTTTTCCTGTTTTGAAACACTAATATTTGTGTTCAGCAAAGTCTTCCGAGTATAACAGTACCCCCCATGTACAGGTTTTATAGCGTTTTTGAAAGTTACAGGGTCAAATATATGGGTCAAATATATTTACATTGAAAAAGGCCAGGTTGGTTACGTTGCCTTTGAGAGCATATGGTAGCCCAGGAATGAGAATTACCCCCATGATGGCATACCATTTGAAAAAGATGACAACCTAAAGTATTGCAAATGGGGTATGTCCAGTCTTTTTTAGAAGCCACTTAGTCACAAACACTGGCCAAAATTAGCATTCAATTTAGTTTTTTACTTTTTTCACACATAAACAATGAATGAATGCTAACTTTGGCCAGTGTTTTCGACTAAGTGGCTACTAAAAAAGACTGGACATACCCCATATTGAATACCCTGGGTTGTCTACTTTAAAAAATATATGTACATGTGGGGTGTTATTCAGAGATTTATGACAGATAATAGTGTTACAATGTCACTATTGATAAATTTAAAAAATGTATGTTTTGAAACCGCAATATCCTACTTGTACCTATAGCCCTATAACTTGTAAAAAAAAAAAAACATGTAAACACTAGGTATTTTTAAACTCAGGACAAAATTTTGAATCTATTTAGCAGTTGTTTTCATTCGCTTTTGTAGATGAGTAAAATATTTTTCAAGTAAAAGTAAAAAAACATGTATTTCTTTCAATTTATCATATTTTTTTATTTTTTTTAAATTAAATTACATGAGATTATATAAATAATGGTATGTAAAGAAAGCCCATTTTGTCCTGAAAAAAAACAATATATAATTTGTATGGGAACAGTAAATGAGAGAGCGGACAATTACAGCTAAACACAAACACCACAAAAGTGTAAAAAGAAGCCTGGTCGCAAATGTACAACATCGCAAAAACAGTCCAGTCCTTAAGAGGTTAATAGATTATGAAAGAGAAAAAAAAAAATCTGCAATGTGAGTAGCATAATCGGCACAATACCCCACCCGTTGGCACAGAGTAATCTTGCCAGAGTGTACGTTACAATGCTGAACCAGCGAAACCCGCCTGCTTTTGCAAGCATCGTTTGACTCGATGCAGATCCTGCTGCTCAAAGCTACACAGAAGCAGAAGGATAGGCAGGGAAAGAAGACTTACACAGAGTTGAACAAACTTGTTTCTCTAGAACATATCACAACCAATGTATTTTAGTCTACGCTAAAAAAAAACCACAAAAATACTAACTCCTCTTTAATTGGACAGGACTTTTATTTTTAACCAAATCAAAAATAAAATTTATCTCAAATGTATTTTTTTTTAAAACTAATATGTTTTGCTTGTGTTCTGCTGTTAGGAACTTTGTCATTTTCTTATACAATGTTGCAAAGAATGGTTTTAATGTAAAATAAGAAAAACCCTCTGAGAGTACAGGTAATATTGTATGATGTGTACTCTAATCAAGGGGTAGGAAACCTTTGGTACTCCAGGTCTTGTGGACTACAACTCCCATAATGCTAATATAGCCCTAATGCTGTTGCCCACACCTACCCTAATAATGCTTACAACAAACAAGTCTCCATTCCTGGGGTCAAGATCCCTCATACAGAGTATGTTCCACAGCTGTTCTTAAAACCAAAGGGAAAAAAATGGCTATTCAGCAAGCTGTATGAAACATTGCTGCAAGACGTGTTTTTTTATGAATGGAACTGCTGCTAGGTGTTAAACGGTCAAGGTTATTCACTTACATGAGAATTCAATGTGGATTCAAAAAGTTTAAAGCCAGCACAAATGAGCTGGATACATTCTCAAATTAGCTGTCCTTCCTGTTCTGCTATGTTAGCCCTTAATTTGAAATCACTTTACTGAATAACCCTTTGTATATCCAAATTTACACGCCATTGCTTGTGGAGATATAACCCCCCAGTTTGAATAGGAGTGAGCAAGGACTCTAAGCAGCTTTTGACACATCCTTATCTGAGGAAAGTTCACATCAAAAACAGCAAATCTTAAGAAACGAAAACTTGAAAGGATTTTTTTTTTTTTTAATCTTAATGTTTTATTTGAAGAGTCTAGCTTGGACTGACCTTCAAAGAATTATATTCAAGCTTACTTAAAATGCAAGGTGGCCATTCTGTTGGCATGTAATGAAACAAAATCTATTAGACTAATATTATTTAAAAATCAATTTGTACTTTTTAGGTGTGACTGATCCTCTATCCCCAATACATGGTGCCTTGAGCCTCGAGCCTCTGGGTGGAATATTTTATGTACTCTGGCTACCATAATTTCTGGTATGATTGACCAAGATATTGTCTCTTGTTCTCCCGTCCTGGTTCCCTTGATATGTGGCTTATCCAGACTATTTTATCTCAGTATGTGTTACGTCTGGCCACTCTATTGCCCAGTAATATGTTACAGTTGCAAGGAAAAGTATGTGAACCCTTTGGAATGATATGGATTTCTGCATAAATTGGTCATAAAATGTGATCTGATCATCATCTAAGTTACAACAATAGGACAATCACAGTCTGCTTAAACTAATAACACACAAAGAATGAAATGTTGCCATGTTTTTATTGAACACACCAATGTAAACATTCCCAGTGCAGGTGGAAAAAGTATGTGAACCCTTGGATTTAATAACTGGTTGAACCTCCTTTGGCAGTAATCACTTCAACCAAATGTTTCCTGTAGTTGCAGATCAGACGTGCACAATGGTCAGGAGTAATTCTTGACCATTCCTCTTTACAGAACTGTTTCAGTTCAGCAATATTCTTGGGTTGTCTGGTGTGAATCGCTTTTTTGAGGTCATGCCACAGCATCTCAATTGGGTTGAGGTCAGGACTCTGACTGGGCCACTTCAGAAGGTGTATTTTCTTCTGTTTAAGCCATTCTGTTGTTGATTTACTTCTATGCTTTGGGTCATTGTCCTGTTGCAACACCCATCTTCTGTTGAGCTTCAACTGGTAGACAGATGGCCTTAAGTTCTCCTGCAAAATGTCTTGATAAACTTGGGAATTCATTTTTCCTTCGATGATAGCAATCCGTCCAGGCCCTGACGCAGCAAAGCAGCCCCAAACCATGATGCCCCCACCACCACACTTCACAGTTGGGATGAGGTTTTGATGTTGGTGTGCTGTGCCTTTTTTTCGCCACAAACTTTGGTTTCATCTGTACACAGAATATTTTGCCAGTACTGCTGTGGAACATCCAGGTGCTTTTGTGCAAACTGTAAACATGCAGCAATGTTTTGTTTGGACAGCAGTGGCTTCCTCTGTGGTATCCTCCCATGAAATCCATTCTTGTTTAGTGTTTTACGTATTGTAGATTCGCTAACAAGGATGTTAGCATTTGCCAGTGACTTTTGTAAGTCTTTAGCTGACACTCTAGGATTCTTCTTCACCTCATTGAGCAGTCTGCGCTGTGCTCTTGCAGTCATCTTTACAGGACGGCCACTCCTAGGGAGAGTAGCAGCAGTGCTGAACTTTCTCCATTTATAGACAATTTGTCTTACCGTGGACTGATGAACAGCAAGGCTTTTGGAGATACTTTTATAACCCTTTCCAGCTTTATGCAAGTCAACAATTCTTAATCGTAGGTCTTCTGAGAGCTCTTTTGTGCGAGGCATCATTCACATCAGGCAATGATTCTTGTGAAAAGCAAACCCAGAACTGGTGTGTGTTTTTTATAGGGCAGGGCAGCTGTAACCAACACCTCCAATCTCATCTCATTGATTGGACTCCAGTTGGCTGACATCTCACTCCAATTAGCTCTTGGAGATGTCATTAGTCTAGGGGTTCACATACTTTTTCCACCTGCACTGTGAATGTTTACATGGTGTGTTCAATAAAAACATGGCAACATTTCATTCTTTGTGTGTTATTAGTTTAAGCAGACTGTGATTGTCTATTGTTGTGACTTAGATGATAATCAGATCACATTTTATGACCAATTTGTGCAGAAATCCATATCATTCCAAAGGGTTCACATACTTTTTCTTACAACTGTATTTATAAAATATTATTTTATTTATAAAATATTTTACCAGGAAAGGTACATTGAGATTTCACTTGTTTTCAAGTATGTCCTGGGTCCTCAAAACATTGCATTGTTACATTAGGGTACAATAAAATACAAATACAATACAAAAACAATATTTATACACAATATATACAAAATTTAACATACATTCTTGTTTAGTTCTGGTGGGCTTACACCAAGTGTGTTGGGGTGACATACTTGATAGTATTTACCGCTCAAACTTTTCTACATTTTATAGAGTGACATCCCGGATTTTAATGGATTCTGCAATCGTTGACCATTCAAGTTTTCTCAGGTTAGATAAGGATGATGAACATCCAGGTTCAAGTGTTCCACTAAGTCTCACTGCTGTACATAGAACAAGTCTTTAGATTGGGCATCAATTTACAGAAAATGTAAACTTTCCAGGAGAAATACAAACATTCCAGCAGTTCAAGTTTTAAAACTGATTAGGAAGCATTTACTCCTCATATAAACGTGAGTACAAAAGTGTTCTAGTTATGGTTTTCTTTTCTTCATGTTATGATGGAATATACAGTGTTTAACAATTGTAGATTATGCTAACGTAGTGTACCTATATTCTTAATTTTAAGAATGACAGGAGGCGAGTATTTTACATAAAACGTAGTTTACTTTAGGCACTTAAATGATTGAAGACTATGGGAGAGTCTGATGATGGTAGGGAGGTTATTCCAAAGTAAAGGAGCCAAGTGTAAGTTGCCTAGTAAATGTAATACTTACCGTTCCCTTTTTATTCATATGATTTTCTATAGGACGTTTTCAGCTCACTACGAGACCTTTCTGCACCAGTGTTAAGAATTATATATAGAACAATTAAAACAAAATTTTGAAAAATAAAATTTCTAAAAAAAAATGCTGCTCTTCTAAAAAAATTGTCAAAAAATTACACTATTTCTTTCTTTTTTTTTTGCATTGGCTCTCGTAGGAGGAAAACATTTCCTTTTTTTATTTTTTCTATTTCTGAGAATAATTTTGCCCAAACCCAATATAAACAATATTATAGAACAAATTGCAGATACATACATACATATTGCATTTTATTATCTCTTCTGCCAGTTAGCACTAAATTAATTTGCCGTGGGATTTTGGAGAAAATTAAACTTTAGTCAGAGCTTAGAAGATGTTCACTGTCACTGATTAAATGTTGGAAATGCCTGAAATATATTGCAACAGTAATTATCCCAATTAGATACACACCTAGCCGTGTTACAGTTAATTCTACAACTATATTCCGGACACATCCAATACAACATTTTTTATGGAGATTTTGAAGATTCATACATAACTTCTTTAATTCATAGAGCAACTAACAAAAAGAAAATTTGAAAAAAGAACTATAAAATGACAAACTTTACTTCGGGATTAGGGGTTAAAGGGACACTATAGTCATCAGTGCAACTACATGTATTCCTGACCCTTTAGTGTTAACACGACCATCTAGCCCCCCTGGGCCCCTCATGCCTCCATAAATATAGTAAAAATCTTACTGTATTCAAGCCAGAAGCTGTAAATCTGCATGCTGTTAGATTCAGGAAAAACAAGCAGTCTGCTGATATGTGCTAGCCTGATCCAATCACAGTGCTTCCCCATAGGATTGGCTGAGACTGACAAGGAAGCAGATCAGGGGCAGAGCTAGCATGATTCAACCACAGCCCTGGCCAATCAGCATCTCCTCATAGAGATGAATTGAATCAGTGAATCTCTATGAGGAAAGTTCAGTGTCTGCATGCAGTGGGAGGAGATACTGAATCACAGGATGCTCGTGCACAGCAGATCTGAGTGAATGGAGGCATATTATGTTCTAAATAAAATGATAGTTTTTTTTTTTAGTTTTTTTATTGTGTTGTGGGTGTTTATGGGCTCGAGGGCATGAGGGCGGCCTGTAATCTTATTACAGGCAAAAAAAAATCTTGCTGTGCATGAGTGTACTGGGCAGAAAATCATTTTACAGCAAAAAAACTAAATCGGTTTGATTTGCTGTTAAGTTACCTCATTTTCTAAGACGAATTTGTTTTATGAATAAATGAACAGCAGCTAGAGTAGGACATATGTGACAGCTGACTCTTAACTAAAAGTCTTTTTTTTGTTTTTAGAAAAGGAAGACCTAAATAGGTTTCCTTGTTTCCCAAGAATGTTCTTTAAAAGCTCTTGTTTTTAGTAGATGACAAGACCACTTATTGAAAGGAACAGCATTAAACGATTACTGGTTGTCCAAAGAATATTTTTTCCATTCTTTTATTTTAATGGGATTAGGTCAATTTAATTAATGAGTGAATGTGTCTTTGCAGTTTAAGAAATGTATCACTTTTCCTGTAGAGCAGGACCTTTGTCTGTAAAAGCACATGGTGTTTAAAGGGTTACTTTAACCTTTTATGTTTAAATGCCCTACAGATAAAGTCCCTTTGATTCAACTGCGGTACAATAACAATGATTGGACTGATTGCGGGCTCAGGGTACACGTGCTCTATGCCAGTGATGGGAGGGAGTTTGTTTTTTATAACTGCCTGCAATGGAGGGATGTGGGAGGGAGTACACACAGAGAGGAGAGATAGTTTCCCCTTGCAGGTGCTCTGACTGCAAGGGGAAGATTTTAACATGTCAGCAACATGAAGTGCGGATGGACAAGAGATGTAAAATATGCACAGAATTGACAGAGCCTCAGGCTACCAGTATCATGTGTGCTGGGGGGTGGGGAGGGGTGTGCAACTTGCCTCAGCACACAATACAAAATATCTCTGTATGTGTAGTGTTTCAAGCAGAAATATTGCACATACTACTCCTACCACAAGGACCACTTGAAATCACTGAAGTGGTCATGGTGGTTGGAGCAACCCTTTAAGTATATAACAAGCTGCAAACAAAGAATGTAAATGATGGGTCATTGATAAAATAATATGCACCATCTTTAAAAGAGAATATCTTTTCTGGATCAAAAGCAGCATACATTGATATGTATAAAATGCTGGAAGGCAGTAGTTCAACACTAGAAACAGACTGCAACGTTAGATTTATTTACAATTTTTCTTGTAGAGTATAGAATATTATCGCTAGAAGTGGACTATTTACCTGGTGAGGCATGGAAGATCCCGATTTGCTGTTCTCAAAAACGGTCAGTAGCTGGCAAACTTTGCAAAATGTGTATTAATGTCATAGTGTTTCTTAATGTGAGTGTTCAGCCAGATTTACTGTCTATCTTTCTGTTATTAGTAAATAAGGGTCAATAAAAGTCAATGGATCATTCTAATTTCCAAAAGAGTTCAAAAAGCCTTATGAAGTTGGATGCTGGTATTACCATATCTGTAATTTGGTCAACACCGGCTTGCTTGGTGCAAGGCTACAATAATAATTAACCTCATGGAATTGGACTTACAGGCAATAGATAAAAAGACAAAACTAAATATAAATGAAATGGCCGTTCAATCAAATTTCCCATTCTGTACAAAGATATGAATGTGCATCTGGGAACTATCTGGGACTGACCCAGAGGCTCCAGGTCTGACAGCTTATTGCAACCAGGACAAAGCTGTCCAAGACTGGAAGCAAGGAATGGTATTTAACTCCATCCATTCAATGCCTTGCTTGTCTTTGTGACATTCACTTATATTCTAGGATGGACGATTTCCTTTTTGTGTTGAAAAAAAGGTGCGGATTTATTGATAGACCCCACTGACCCACGTAAGTTTGGTAGGTACAGCCTAAATGTTCCATCACTTTTTGTAGCATTAAAGCAGTTCCATTGGAGAAAGACCAAAGACAATCTTCCATTTTGTTAATTCAAGTGTAACAGAAAGGAACCGAATATGAAATATATAAAGTTATGCCATATGCTGCAATGATGAAGACATGTATTGGCTTGTAGCCATGGTTTCAGTCCAGCTGTCTATATAATGAAGAGTTAGATGCTTGAAATATGGTATTTAGTTAGGTAGTTAACAAGGTTTGCACATCAGCATGATAAACAGGAATGCCTTAGAGAAGGTTTACTCTCTGCAAAAAGGTGCTATGAGCATGAATCATGTGCTGTATAGCAAGGCTGGCAAAGGAAATCCACAGAAGCTGTAGAACTACAACTGCCATGATGCATTGTTAGCATTTAGAATGGTAAAGCATTATGGATATTGTAGTTCTACAATGACATCTGGTTACCTATGGATTACCCACTCCTGCTGTAGAGGAATCATTACCATTCAGCAATTACTATTCAGCCAGTCTGTTGGATATCTGGGTGTTTTAGTTACAGTAACATTCATCCCTAAGCTGAATATGGGCCTACGGTACCTGAGAACATAGTCTTATTCCTTACTTGGAAAAAAAAGGGATCTTAAGGGATGGAGGGCAAAGATGTTCAAGATTTGTTGGTAGGATAACCAGTGTGGTCTGTATACAACTGTGGATAGGTCCAGGATATGAGCAATTCTTCACCCACCCAAAGAATAAAACAAAGCACAACTTATCAACCTTCCATCTCTGTATCAAATCAGGAGATCGTGGAGAGAATGTGTCGGAATAAAACGTGGAAATATTAGCAAGGTTATAAAGAACTGCAGACTTTGGCAGAACTTGTATTAAAGGGTGATTGTAAGATTCATTGGAGTTCATTTAAAAAAATAAATAAATAAATCAAGCTTCCCATTAAGTGTTCTTGCATAGCAAGACCACTTATTGTTATCTCACATATATTATTAAGTGTTCTTGCATAGCAAGACCACTTAATGTTATCTCACATATATATATATTATTATTATTATTATAGCAAAATTTGCCACCCTAACTCCTCCCACAGTTTTTACACTACATAGACAAAAATTTACCAAAACGTGCAGATTGTTCCCGATCGGATTGCTATTACTTTGTGGAGCGTTTCGCCGAATGGTTCACGGAATATCGTCGTTCTTGTGGCGAAATTTGTCCCATAGGAATGAATGGCAAAGCTAGAGTGGGAGCTGCCAAAAGCTGAAAAATCAGGACATGATTTCTAAACTGCCACCACTCCCTTATTTTCGGGCCCACCTACACAAATCTTATATCAAAACGTTCAGCTATCCCTGCTGCCACTAAACATGTCAACGGCTAAGCCATAGTCCTGATAGTTTTCACAATATAATCATTTGTTTGCAACTAACGCCGTCTATTGACTTTCATTGAAACTTCACTCTGCAAAGCTCAAATTTGAAGTGCAATTTCTAAACTGCGACTGTGCCTTCAATTTTAATACTTCAGAGACATACTATGCATCAAAATGTAGGTCTGGGTCTTGTGATTCTCACAATATAAAGCTCTTCACTGTAGGGGTTATAGTTTTTAAGATACGACCGTTTGAAGATGGCAACCACCAAAATACTCTGACCTGTGTCAAGCTGCGGCAGCAAGTGATGTCATAGACAGGGCCTTTTGAACACCTGCTAATGTTTTTATAAATGTATGGTTTAATGTAACTGTGCAACAACGTTGCAATTGAATGTGCTAGACTACTGGTGGAGGCAAGAACACTTCACACAATTTCCCCTGAAATTGTAGCTTTTCTAGTTATTCTTATTCTTATTATAGCAAAATTTGCCACCCTAACTCCTCCCACAGTTTTTACACTACATAGACCAAAATTTACCAAAACGTGCAGATTGTTCCCGATCGGATTGCTATTACTTTGTGGAGCGTTTCGCCGAATGGTTCACGGAATATCGTCGTTCTTGTGGCGAAATTTGTCCCATAGGAATGAATGGCAAAGCTAGAGTGGGAGCTGGCAAAAGCTGAAAAATCAGGACATGATTTCTAAACTGCCACCACTCCCTCATTTTCAGGCCCACCTACACAAATCTTATGTCAAAACGTTCAGCTATCCCTGCTGCCACTAAACATGTCAACGGCTAAGCCATAGTCCTGATAGTTTTCACAATATAATAATTTGTTTGCAACTAACGCCGTCCATTGACACTCATTGAAACTTCACTCTACAAAGCTCAAATTTGAAGTGCAATTTCTAAACTGCGACTGTGCCTTCATTTTTAATACTTCAGAGACATACTATGCATCAAAATGTAGGTCTGGGTCTTGTGATTCTCACAATATAAAGCTCTTCGCTGTAGGATTTATAGTTTTCAAAATACGACCGTTTGAAGATGGCAACTGCCAAAATACTCTGACCTGTGTCAGGCTGCAGCAGCAAGTGATGTCATAAACAGGGCCTTTTGAACACCTGCTAATGTGTTTATAAATGTATGGTTTAATGTATGGTTAAATGTGCTATATAAATGATAACAGTTACTCCGCCCACTCCAGTTGTAGACTACTGGTGGAGGCAAGAACACTTCACACAATTTCCCCAGAAATTGTAGCTTTTCTAGTTTTAATTGAAACTCTGTTAATCGTAAATTAGGGAGGATTTCATAGGGCTCAGCAAATAAACCTGAAGAGTTGTAGCAGCTATCAATGGAGTTAGGGCACAATTACTCCAGTAAACTGTCTCTCAGCTGTTCTACCTTGCTAAGATTATACCTTGGTATCTCCCCCACATACAACCTGAACTTCTCTTAAAGTAATAATACAACAATTATTGTTATTGTATAACAAGGGTTCTATTAAAAATAAAAAAGTGCCATTAGAGAGACAAAATAAAACATATTAAAGCAGAATTGTGGCTTCTTCCACGGATTTATTTATTTCATTATTTTTAAAGCTGCTCACAATCCAGTAAAATGGATTTTGGAAGCTGTATTTCCTTTGAGGTTCCCTTCCATGTTACATTGTTTTACAGGTATAAGAAATGAAAATAAATAGCATTTGTTTAAATGACTCAGACAAAAAAAAAAAATGGCTCAGACAGGGCTCAGTTGCCTTTCTGCTCAGTAACCTTTAATGTCAATGGGTGCAGGGCCGGATTAACATAGGGGCTGATGGAGCTGCAGCTCCAGGCCCATGGAATAGGCCCATTTACATTTTTTTATTACACACTACTCATAGGTTTGCCACCTGACTGGTATTTTAAGGCACAGCCGGTATTTGAGGCTGACTGGCCGTGATGGTACCAGTAGGGGTCACTGTATATGGAGAGAGGCAGGGATAGGAAGTTACAGCATCTCCCTGCCTCTCTCTACTCACTGAATCGCAGGGGAGCAGCTACACAGCACAGAGAGTCCAGACAGCAGCACCCAGCCTGCAGAGACAGACTACAGCTCAGGTATATCTCCCAGCCAGTCTCCCAGTGTCCCTATGTCTCCCAGCCAGTATCCCTAGTGTCTCAGTGTCCCAATGTCTCTGTGTCCCTAGTGTCCCCATGTCTCCCAGTGTCCCCATGTCTATGCTCACAAGTGCCCCCATGTATCCCAGTGTCCCCAAGTGTTTGTGTCCCCATGCCTCCCAGCCAGTGTGTCAGTGTACCCATGTCTCTGTGTCCCCTAGTCTCCCAGTGTCTGTGTTCCCATGTCTGTGTCCCTAGTGTCTTAGTTTCCCCAAATGTCTGTGTCCCCATGTCTCCCAGTGTCTGTGTCCCCATGTCTCTTTGTCCCTAGTGTATGTGACCCAATGTCTACCAGTGTCTGTGTCCCCATGTGTCCGTTCCCATGTCTATCAGTGTCCCCATGTCTATGTTCACAAGTGCCCCCATGTCTTCCAGTGTCCCCAAGCCTCCCAGCCAGTGTCCCTAATGTCTCAGTGTATCCATGTCTCCCAGTGTCTGTGTTCCCATGTCTCTCAGTGTCCATAGTATCTTAGTTTCCCCAAATGTCTGTGTCCCCATGTCTCTATGTCCCTAGTGTCTGTGACCCCATTTCTCGCAGTGTCCCCAAATGTCTGTGTCGCCATGTCTCCCAGTGTCCCCATGTCTGTATCCACTAGTGCCCCATGTCTCCCAGTGTCCCCATGTCTCCCAGTGGGACACACTGAAACATGGGAACACTGGGAAAAATGGGGACACAGACACTGGGAGACTAGGGGACTGGGTGACATGGGGAAACTGACAGTGTGATACATAGGGACAGTGATGCCAGGCTGGCCTTTCAATTCTTTAGACAGACATGCCGCCTTTTTGGGCATGTTCACCCCTTTTGGCAGTTCTGGTCACGTGATGTGAGTCAGTGACCCACCCTTTTACCCCACCCATTGACTTCCTGCTTCACTGGACACTGCTGTTAGGGGGTATGGATTTACTTGAAAGATTAAAGCATAAATTAAACTAGAAAAGCTACAATTTCTGGGGAAATTGTGTGAAGTGTTCTTGCGTCCACCAGTAGTCTACAACTGGAGTGGGCGGAGTAACTGTTATCATTTATATAGCACATTTAATTGCAACGATGTTGCACAGTTACATTAAACCATACATTTATAAAAACATTAGCAGGTGTATAAAAGGCCCTGTCTATGACATCACTTGCTGCTGCAGCCTGGCACAGGTCAGAGTATTTTGGCGGTTGCCATCTTCAAACGGTCGTATTTTAAAAACTATAAATCCTACAGCGAACTTTATATTGTGAGAATCACAAGACCCAGACCTACATTTTGATGCATAGTATGTCTCTGAAGTATTATAAATGAAGGCACAGTCGCAGTTTAGAAATTGCCCTTCAAGTTTGAGCTGGCTTGAGTGAAGTTTCAATGAATGTCAATGGAAGGCATGAGTTGCAAACAAATGGTCATATTGTGAAATCTATCAGGACTATGGCTTAGCCGTGGACATTTCTAGTGGCAGCAGGGATAGCTGAACGTTTTGATATAAGATTTGTGTAGGTGGGCCTGAAAATAAGGGAGTGGTGGCAGTTTAGAAATCATGTCCTGATTTTTCAGCTTTTGCCAGCTCCCACTCTAGCTTTGCCATTCATTCCTATGGGACAAATTTCGCCACAAGAACGACGATATTCCGTGAACCATTCGGCGAAACGTTCCACAAAGTAATAGCAATCCGATCGGGAACAATCTGCACATTTTGGTAAATTTTTGTCTATGTAGTGTAAAAACTGTGGGAGGAGTTAGGGTGGCAAATTTGGCTATAATAAGAATAATAATATATATGTGAGATAACAATAAGTGGTCTTGCTATGCAAGAACACTTAATAAAGAGATTAGCATAGAGTATGTGTTTTCTTATAGCTGCATTCTTTGAGTTTCCCTCCAACACCAACTCCATCAGATACATGACGATTGAGAGGTATGACTGTTTTAGTGTTTTTGGTTGATAAGATTCTGTAATTAGGTCCCATCATAATTGTCAGCACTGGGCTCTTAATCTGATCCTGAGTGGGTGGATATCTATTTCTCAAAGTGTTATTCCCATAGAGATACAGAGTATAAACATTTGCCACTACTCATCCAGTCTTCAAAAGAAATATAAACAACTCACAGTTACATTCATTGAGTCTGGTACAAAATGGCGATTTGCTTGGACACAGGTATTTAAGACTTGAGAAGCCCTTTATTGATTAATAGGGGGGTTTAATTTCTCAGATTTCCAGCCTTCATCTTAGCTTTTTTCCCAGTCCTGGTGTTTTCATCTGGCTTCCTCTTTCGAGCTGTTCGTGGAACATTAGCCAGAGGCTCACACTGCATTTCAATGTCCACATGTGCAATATTTTTAGTCCTCTCTTTGCATAGGAGTGCAGACAGCCCTTTTATAAATGATGGAAAGTTAGTGAATGAATCTCCGTAGGACATAAGCTTGATGCCATTAAGCAGCATATTGGCCTGAAGCTGATAGAAGGCATCGGTGTTGTTCTTCCGTACCAGCATGTAATGTTCCATACTGACTTTATTCTGCACAGTGTAAAGAAAAAGCGCCTGGAAAACCTGATCTCGCAGAGCCTCTCCACAGCCGAGAAAAATGAATGTTTTTTTGCAGTACAAGTTTTGCAGCTCATTCATCAGCTCAAGGTCCTGTGCATCGTTTCGATGTCCACACGGATCCAGAATCATGCCACAAGGATCCCTGTACGACCCGTGGATATGAAAAACGCCATACCTAATGCGGCTTTGTACCCACTGCAAAACCTTCACTTTATCATTCAGGTCCACCGATTCCATGGGTTTGCCCATCTTTTGTCCATATAGCTCCAGCAGGTTATCATAGTTCGTAGTCAACACCATTGCCCCTTTGTCCATTAGACTAATGATCGACTTGAGAATGGCGGGGTCCTGGATACGGCTTTCTAGGTCTTCAAACACTTCCATTAGACAGTCTTGGAAAAGGCTGGGTACATGGTCACCAGTTCGTGGTGACATTTTCCTGATCAGGTCACGTGCGACATCCAGTAAGTCTTGTTCACGCTGAACCCGTTTTTTGAATTCCACAACATCCCCAGGGTGTAATACCTCAAACTGTTTTGCAGCATCTATTACAGCTTTAATACAACATCGCCATGAACGGAGCGCAGGGACACCTGGAGCTACAGCCGCGCTCACCCCCGTTCCAATCACCAGGACCAGGTCATTGGGATTTTTCTCACCAAGAGTTTTTAAAACCGTCCTGGACCTGAGGTATCGTTTTTTTCCACAGCCTTTTGACATGATTTTTTCGTAAATTCTTAGTCTCCTGTATTAGAAAAGATATAGTTATCTTATGGAGCAAGTATATGGATCCCAGGTAGCCAGCATGACAGGACAGATTACAGCCCTCTTATCTCCTTACCTTTCTCGATGTTACCAGTTTGAGCTCAGCACTCACAATGTCATTGCTGTGTGCTTAGCTTTGACTTGTCCCCTGCTGTCACTCCATGTCACAATCACAGCAGCCTCATCTTGTCTGTGAGCTGTGCAACACTCCATATATGGCAACAAGTTTACTTCAACTCCCTAACTGGAGCTGAGTGATACTGTTAAACTTCCTCTATTTACTAAAATCTCTCCTCCAGTAATCTGTTTGGAGCATCCAGTGTATCATTTAAACTAAATACACCATCTAGTCTCTTCCACTGATTCGAACAGTGTGGGGCCCAGGCAGGGCAGTGGATATTGAAATGACAGATGGCAGTCACTTTAACTCAGTGCTACCTTGATGAGATAAATGGCTTTTTGATGATTTGGAAAAGAATAGCGTGCTAAAGTCCCCTCTTTCAACTGCATAACATAACAAGTATCTCACTGCAGGAAGTAGACAGTAAATGTCTATGAACAGAGCATACTCTACTAGGGTAATTTAGTGTGAGAATGGTTAGTAATTCAAAATGCATTTCCATTTTAAGGTGAAAATAACCAAACTGGAAAAAGGTCTTTAAATCAGCTTTCAGTTTGGCTACTTTGGCCTTAAATTTAATATTCACTTTCGCGAACAAGCCTGCCTGCATATTTCAGATGTTGATTGTGAATGAAAAGGTGTGTATCTATAAAGATAAAAATAACTAGTTCACTGTAACAACTGTGATAAGCCATTAATGATATTGCTAGGACTACAATTTCATTATTTTTATTTATGAAGCACCAACAATTTCCGTAGCGCTGTAAATCATTGATCTGATACATTTTAAACAACACTTCTGATTTTATCTCTTCAATGATATAGGTCTCTATACCTTACTCTAAAAATACTCCAGATTAAAGCAACACTAGTGTTAGGAATGCAAATATTTATAATAATGCAATAGTGCCCCAATGTTTTCATTTTATTAATAGTGCCAATGTTTTCATTTTCTTAATCTCAGCAAAACAACTTTGCTTTATGTGAAGTCGAGCACCGTTCATGATTTTGCATGATTATCACAAACATCTGGCAGAGAAAGAGAAATGTCAAGAGAAGTTTGGTATTGATAACATTTCGGATTATAAACTGACTCCGAAGCATCAGTTCTCTCCAAAGGATTATCATTTTGCCCTAGCACAAAACATGATGACATTGGGCTCTACTCTGGAATAATTTTTCAGAAGGATGTGACTTAAGGAATACTTCCATGACAAAGAGAGCACTGAAACCACAATGGATTACAACAACAGGAAAAAGAACACCAATTTCAATCCAGCACTAGGACGAAATGCCAAACTGGACAGTTACATTGAAAGAATCCGTCTAAGAACAGTATCCTTGGCAACCGAGCAAAATCAAAAAAAAATGTTTCATAATCTCTCAGTACAGGAACAAATGGCTATAAATGACCTGAAAAATAATCATGCTATCACCATCAAACCAGCAGACAAGGGAGGAGCAAGGGTGATCATAAACACCCAGGACTACATAAAAGGGGGGATAGGCAATTGTCAGATGACAAATACTATAGAAAACTAAATGAAAACCCCATCAAGGAATATACATCACAATTTAGGGAGCTCATCAAATCCTTCCCTGAGAATTTGCATCTAGAACTGCAATCACTCGTACCAACTTGTCTCTACGTGGGCACTTTCTATATGCTTCCCAAAATCCACAAAGCAGGTAATCCTGGAAGACCCATAATTACAGGAATGGGTACTCTCACAGAAAAGATCTCAGGACTGGTGGAAAATACCCTAAAACCTCTAGTCACCAACACTAACAGCTTCATAAAAGACACAACCAACTTCCTCAACAAACTCAGCCAAATCACCAATCTCCCTGTTAACACCATGCTTGTAACCATGGATATGGAATCTCTGTACAGCAACATTCCACATACAGATGGCATCAATGCTTGCTTCCATTTACCCTCTTATGCCGACAATGAAAAAAACAGCCCCCTGAATTATCACAGTACTGGCACTATTCATCCTCACACATAATTATTTCAGTTTTAACAATGAGGTTTTCCAAAAAACCATGGGCAATGCTATAGGCACTAAGATGGCACCCCAATATGCTAATCTGTTTATGGCAGATATGAACAGAGATTCCTAGAAATACAGCACACCAAACCATACAAATATTATCGCTATATCGATGATATCTTCATAATTTGAACTGAAAGCTAAGAAAAACTGATACAGTTCCATGACTCTTTTCACATTCCATCCATCAAACTAAAAATTAAATATTTTACTAGATCTGTGAATTTTCTGGATGCCACTGTGACATGTAACAATGGCACAATCCACACATCGGTTTATAGAAAACCCACAGACAGGTGCAGTTACCTTCACAGCTCCAGCTTCCACCCCTACCATACTAAACAGGGAATCATCTACAGCCAAGCTACTAGGTACCTCGCATATGCTCTGATCCTAATGACTGTAATTCCCATCTAAATGTACTCTCCCAATCTATGAGACAGGCTACAAACCAAAGACTATTACCAAACAAATCAACTCTGCTGTAAAAACTCCACGCACGTGCCTGCTACAGTACAGAGAGAGAAAAAATATCTACATGAGTGCCACTTGTGGTCACCTACAACCCAGCTCTGGAGAAAACACAGAAAATCATTAAAGACCTACAACCAATGTTAACAGAAGGTGAGACTCTGAAAAATATTTTCTCTGAAACAGCCATTTTGGCCTTCAGACTGCCACCAAACCTCCAACAAAAATTAATCAACAGTAAGCTGCCCACTGATGGTAAGAATGAAGAAAACGGGACCAGTCAATGCAAAAAAACTTGCTGCAAACTGTCAGCACATATGCACAGACAACACAGCCACACACAACAATAAAGCCTACAGCATTAAAGGTTCATACTCCTGCACATCCAGCAATGTGGTATACATGATTCAATGCAACAAATGCCACCTAGGATGCTACGTAGGGGAAACCACCCAGCAATTAAATGGCAGAATGAATATGCACAGACACTCTATTAAACACCACAAAGAAGAATCGTACTGCACTCCTGTGGGACACCACTTTACCCAGCCTGGCCACTCAATGAAGGACCTAAAAATCAAAATACCCAATAAAGAAAAACTTTTGAAACCAGAATGATCATATTGTTTAACAGCAAGAATAGAGGACTAAATATTGATTTGGGTTTCCTGTCCCACTACCAACACTTTACATGAACACTCCCCCAGCATTACTGTTCTGTCATATGTATCAACAGTTCAAAATGCATTGAAATAGGTTTATTCTATCAATATATATGTACTATCTATAGACCTATGCTTTCCCATACGCTTATGCATGTATGCTTACATATGTGACTGTGCATTTACATTTCTGTATAAGAGTTCATGTGCATATATTATATATACACACACACACACACACACACACACCTTCTGCACTGTCTGATTGTTTTTTTGTTTTTTCATCTCCCCCCTCACTCTGATCTACAGAATGATATTTATGACCCTCTGCAAGAATGTTGTCTATTTTCTATCAAACCTGTGTCTTATCTGCACTCCTGTCACTTTAACCCCTGTATCACAACTCAACTTTGAATTCTATGTGTGGTCTTGCTCAGAAATGCTTCCGACTTGAGAAAGGGAGGTTCGCCCGAAATCTTGACATTTAAAAATTATGTTAGACCAAAAAAAAAAAAAAAAGGTATATACACACATACACATTATATATATATACATACACACACACACACACACACACACACACACACACACTATATATAAAACATAATATATCTACTAACTTTAAAATTGTTATGGTGTAGATTACAAAACTATACAGGTTTCTCCTTTTCTAAAATAAAATCGGCTGCAAAGTAAAATGTTCAATTTTTTGTGAGAGATGTGTTTTCTTTTTTATAATTTAAACACTGCAGGTAACCTAATAACTATAATTTAATTATTTCACCTGGTCCAGTACTCAAAGGCTTGGAGCCAAAAAGATTAGGGGACAACTCATTTTCTTATTTCCTTGTCCAGGAGTTTAAATTTATTAACAGCGCAAACTCTGGCAGTGTCTGTTAATTGAAATCGCAGCTGACACAAATTGGATTGACAGATCATATTTATTCCTTATTGGTTACTGACATGCATGTAGAATATAAATAAAACCATTTGTTATCAGTCTGAAAAGAGTTTTCAAAATGTTAATAGAAAATAAATATATAAATATAAGAAAAAAAAAAAAAAGAATTAGGATTTGTCATTAGCAAATTAAAACAAATATCCTACGTATATCCTCTGTCCGTACTCCCACATCTGATGCTCGCCTCCAATACCTCTCCAGGGCTGCACCTTTTCCGTGGACCTCCCTTCCCTTCTCCGTTAGACTTTCACCCAGTCCGCACTCCTTAAAAAAAAATCTTTGAAAACACACTTCTCCAGGAAAGCATATCATCTAAACTGTTTGCGGGTTTTCATCGCCCCCATGTCTCCTCTCTTGCAACGGTCAAAAATAACCTAAGTTTTCAGTGATTACTTTTCTAGCAATCTATTTCATTACCCCTGCTTATACCCTTTGTGTCACTATACCCCATTCCGTCTAGAATGTAAGCTCATTGAGCAGGGCCCTCCACCTCTCTGTTCCTGTACGTCCAGTTGTCTGGTTACAATTACGTGTCTGTTAGTCCACCCATTGTACAGAGCTACGAAATTTGCTGGCGCTATATAAATAATAAAATAACTATAAAGCTACAATTTCTGGGGAAATTGTGTGAAGTGTTCTTGCCTCCACCAATAGTCTACAACTGGAGTGGGCAGAGTAACTATTATTTATATAGCACATTTAATTGCAACGTTGTTGCCCAAAGTGCCTCACAGTTACATTAAAACATACATTTATAAAAGAGTATTTTGGCGGTTGCCATCTTCAAACGGTCATATTTTAAAAACTATAAATCCTACAGATTCTGTTTATAGGAACACTGGAGAGAGATACAGTGGTACCTCGGTTAACATAATTTTCGGTTTACAAATGAAAATCCATTGAAAATAATGCCTCGGTTTAAAAAATTTTTTTCACAATACAAAGCAAGTTTCCCCAGGATGCATTGCACCTGGGAGGTTTATAGCACCGCCCCCTGCATGCTGGAGCCTGTGGGTAGCACGTGGCATCGAGTGTGGAGGTGTTGGAGCAGCTTTTGCATCGAGTTATGGAGCCATTCTGGAAATTGCAGTTGTTTTGGGACTTTTTGGTGCATTTCTCAAGCTGTGGAAAGGTAGGGAGCTGAGCTTTGTCGTTTCCATGCCTTTTATTGTGTGTTCTGCATTGTGGGTTGATTTCCATGCCAGCTCATTTTGACTTTTTTCTGACCTACAGAACAGATTAATTGGTTTTCAATGCATTCCTATGGGAAACTGCGTTTCCGTTTACAACATTTTCGCAGTAAGAAATGTCCCGGAAAACGCGTTAGATTCGTAAACCGAGGTCCCACTGTACAAATAGGTTGAGCAAACTGTGGCACAATACACGCTCAGTAGCTAACCTGCATACTTCTATTCCGCAATGCTGTAAATTATCAGAGGATTGTGCTGTTTGATCTGTTGGCATATAGTTTTATTCTTCTGAATCTAATTATCATCAGGAAAACCATAGGCTGGTGGCAAATTGGCTGATCCAGAAAGCACGTTATTAGTTATCTCCTAGGGCACTACATATTGTTACCACTGAAGCAGAGATTCCATGCCTCATTTAGAACATTTTTGGAAAGTCAGGGAAAGTTTCAGCAGGATAAACAAATTAATTATGAAACTAAAGGACCATTAATTGAATAAATTTAGCAGAAAAAAATATATAAATTTTATTCCTTCCAATTCAGCAAGGATAACTATTTTTTTTGTTTTATCTTAGGAGTTTAACATTTTAGAACTAGTGAAAAACAGATCAATTTAAAAATGGTATAAAAATGTTTTTAATAAATATATGAATTTTAAAAATAATTATATTTTACTCTTTTAGTGTTGTAATGTGCTAAGAATGCAGAAGCAACATAGGATTCTTTTACTTTATATTAAAAAACGATAAAAAGGGTTTGGAAAAAATAAATAAAAATTGTAACGATAAATACGAAGCAATTGGCCAATCTAGTCTAACCTTTATACAAATGTTTAACGAGCCGGAGGCAAACGACAAAAGCACTCATCTGTCGTCTAGCTCAGGGGTAGGCAACCTTTTAGCAGAATTGTGCCGAAACAAGACTTTAAAATCCCTGGAGTGCCAGTCTGATTGATTTATTTATTTAACCCCTTAAGGACCAAACCTCTGGAATAAAAGGGAATCATGACATGTCACACATGCCATGTGTCCTTAAGGGGTTAAATTAATGTGAGTCTGTGTTGTTGTATTTTGTCTGTGCACTATATGCTGGTTGCTCCTGATTGCTTTGTAGATTGTATGTGTGCATATGAGGGCTGTGTTCTATTGTGTATGTGTGAGCAGTTTGTGGTAATGTGTGTATTACATATTTATGTGGGTTTGCGTATCCCATTATGTGAATGCATACTGTGAAAAGAAAGTCCTCTTTTGGGATTTTTGCGTGTGGGCTTTTTCTCGTATTGTGAGTGTAGCGTGGTGTGTTTGTGTGTAGGTGTGGATTGTAACGTTGTGTATTGATGTGTGTGTACATGGGTTGTCAGTGGTATGGTATGTTTGTGGGGACTGCTTGTGAAGCTGTGTGTGTTTGCATGTGGGTATTTGTAGTGTTTGTGTGCGTGGGAGGCTTATGGATATCTCTGTAGTCTATCCAGCTCTGTATATTGTATAGGTATATTTGTGTTGTGTCCAGTTATTTGTGTTATTTCTCTGTATTTTACTCAACTCTAACTGTTGTATGGGTATCTTTCTGTACTCTATCCAGCTCTGAGCATTATATCTATAATTTTACTCAGCTCTTTATATTTTATATATATATATCTTTATGTTGTGAACAGCTTGTTTTATTGCATTAGTATCTCTGATTTTTGCTCAGCTCTCTGTAATCTAGGAGTATCTCTATACTGTGTGGGGAGGAGTAAAATTTGGGGGAGCAGTCTGGCGCCTCGCCATCTTAAAATGTCCCTAGTCGCCACTGGAGTTGCCCATAAGTGAGGCAAGGTGTCGAAAAAAAAATTATTAAGATCCCACAAGGCCATAGTTAGGCAACTGGTTTGGTCCCCTTTATTCTCCACATAGGGGTGGTTAATGGGACAGTGTAAATTCTAATCCCTCGGCACTAGGCAGCTCCCTAGGGTCACCTTATGGTTAATTCTGCTCTGTTGGGGACTCCAGAAGAAATATACAGCACAACTTGTTTGGGTATCCTCTATTGGCAGTGTAATTCCAATGCTTTTTACTTTATAGATGCTTATTTGGGTGGCTGTGGGGAGGCACAGAAAGGGTGTCCCCTCTTAAGATGAGAGTTGTTATATCTGCTTCCAGGAGTCTATTCACAATGCTATAACCGTGGAGTAAAAAAGTGAGAGAGATGCATGGATAACGTGATGCTTCAGAAAGTCACCACACCTCAAGAGTGCTTTAACAGAACTGCAAACAGGGATTTGGCTGCTAGATTTCTTTAGCATACCTTGCCTTGAATCCCAATGGTGCATCAAAACACTGACTTTAAAATAAATTTAGATTAACAACAGAAAGGTTATTTGTTGTTACTTAAGTAGATTATTTGGTTCACCATATCACGGCGGTACTTTCCCCCAAACCTTCCATCAACAATTTATAGAGTGAGTGCATTAACAAATTAATAAAACGCTTAAAGTAGAGACCCAGGATCCTGTTCAGCACTCAGTGAATTGAACAATTAATGTGACCAACCATTTACCCAGCTTCCCACATTCTAAAGAACGTTGTGTTGAGACTAAGGTATGGAAATTCCCATAGTTGTTTAGAATATTTAAGTTTTTGTGTACATGCAGTCAATAGCTTGCCTCTTAGACATGTAAAAGCTGAATATTAATAAGAGTAATCCTTTGTATGCATCATGCTAAACATATTCAGTGTTGATGGTGGGGGAGAATCCACTTCGCTTTCACCAGTGAATATATCACCTGAACACAGCAGGTCCTGGACTCAGCTGATAACAAGGAGTTATCATTGCTTTGCAGCCTCAGGTAGTATTTGTTTTATGGAGGAATTTGATGTTTTGGAACATCGCTTATTTTTCTCTTGTGTCTACTGAATAATTAGTTTATTTGTTCCTTGCCATTGTGCTTTAAACCCGTTCAGCCTTAAAATGACATTAGAAATGCAATGATTTGTAATGTATTGCTTGTGTCCTGGCACAGAAAAAGTAAAATTAATAATGCAAACAAAACACACAATCTCATTATGTAATGAAAGTAAGGGTCTAGATTGTCGCCTCAAAATGAAAGATTTTATCTTATCCGGGCACACGTCTATTTAGAGAACTTGCCCTGATATTTTTTAGAACAATTAAGGACGCAAATACTTCCCTCAAGGAAAGTCTAAAACGGAAGAAGGCAATCTTCGGCATTCTACAGTTTTGGACTACACCTCCCATGATGCCTTGTCAGTATTATGGTTGTAAGAGCATTATGGGAGATGTAGTCCACAATTACAGACAAAGCATCATGGGAGGTCTAGTCCAAAACAAGTGGAATGAAACCATACAAAATACAGTATTGGAATAAGTGCTTAAGTGTGATTCGTGTAGCTACTATCACCAGTGTTTTAGTCAGTCACTCTAAAAACACATATCAACAGTAAAAAATAAATCACACAACAGGTGAGAGCTGACAACCCACACAATAAATACTACCACTTAAAATATTGAAGGTAGTAGGTACTTTCACTTATGATCTGCAATAAAACATAGACCATAGTGTAGAATATTAAATCGAAGTATAATAAACAAGACCAACAGGTCAAACTCACACGTTGCGGAGCCTATTAATAAGCAGGCTCAGACAATCAGCGCTCTTTACAGGTATAACCTCGACACGTTTCGACCTTGCACAGGTCTTTATCAAAGTGGATAAAGTTAACCTGTCCAGTTCCGCGGCTTTCCATTTCGTTTTCGCACGCTTTCAGACTGGTCTGGACCAATATTATTAAGGTGGATGAAAAGGATCTGGTAGAAACTCTTACTGGGAGCAAACATCCAGAGGTTATACCTGTAAAGAGTGCTGATAGTCTGAGCCTGCTCAGCAACGTGTGAGTTTGGCCAGTTGATCTTGTCTATTATACTTGGTTTTAATATACTACACTATGGTCTATGTTCTATGTTTTATTGCAGATCATAAGTGACAGTGCCTACTACCTTCAAGATGTTAAGTGGTAGTATTTATTGTGTGGGATGTCAGCTCTCACCTGTTGCAAAACAAGTAGAATGCCTAAGCTTGTCTACTCCAGCTCTAATATATCAGGGCTTAATCACATCATTCAGTTATCTTTTCTCCCCAATCACAGTTTCAGCTATGACATTCTAATAGGAAAAATACAAATTGGGAGGTGTAAGAAGTAAGAGCTACTACATATTAAAATGCTCAGAAATGTCAGTATATGAAAAGTCTAATTCAAAACCAGGAGTCAGGCACAATCAGTAGAGCAATTCACCTTAAAAGCTCAACATAAAAACCATACATCCAACAGTATGACATTCTAATACCAGTTCATTTGCATGTTCATAGCATCATTAAACCTTATACATAATTAGAGTAGTCCTAAATTCTGCTTATCCCTAAGGCCCCTCATCTCTATACATTCATTATCTTCAAGCTCCCAACCCCAACGGTCTCTAAATGGTTACCCCTTATATTAACTTTTTAACAGCATCTTTTTTGTGGCAAATTTTCGATGCTATAGAAATACAGCATAGTTAGAATGTTTCCCTATGTAATGGAGAGGTTTAAAACAAGCCTTGTTAACAGTAATGTTCTAAGTGTTGCCGAGAACAGAAGCATAGAGATTAGGAGATACTAAAATGCTTACAGCACGTATCTAAATGGGTAGCTTAACCAAGGTCAGAATCTGGCAAAAGGACGCAGGATACTTATAAACAAATTTTAAGACAATAAGGAAGCAAGCATGAATAGGCTCTATGCATTAATCACAATGATCAAACATGATAATAAGGCATGTTTCATACATGAGAAGATGGAATCCAGGTGAGATCAGTCAATTTGATCCCTAAAGAATGCCTGCTCAGTGCATGACACAAAAGGCAAAAGGAGACGAACAGCTGAACCAGTAGACAAAGGAATTAATGGACTGTTCTGACCACTGAATGCAGTCAGGGTTTGACATTATACCCTACATCTACGACATTGAGATTTTTTTTTTTTTTACATAGACTCAGACACCATGGACACTTTTACTTGATTATGGTCTCTAAGGCAGCAGGTTATATGCCCATAGGATCAATAAGGTTTGGACATACATTATTCCTTTTCTCCTTAGAGGGACCCTCCAAGCTATAGCTGAGCCATTGTCATTGCATATATGCAACCACAAATTTGGATTTCTTTTTATACAAATTTCCACAAATTGCATCACCAGTCCTGCAGTCTTTCCATCGGCCTCTGTTCTTGGTCTATGGATTCTGAACTGTTGGACATGTTTCACCAGCACTGCAAGAGCTACAGCATAGCGTAAAATGACTAATTATCAGATGTCAAAGTCTTCTGTGCACAGCATCAGGAGGATAATATACAGGTTAACATTTTATGCTTTCAGCTGTAGATTCTACATTCCACCTGTATCAAAAGCTTTCCTGTTTATGTTTTAAGATGTGTTATAAAATATAATGTTTTGATTTGTTCCTTAACAAAAAGGGATCATTAGAATCTCACTCCATGAGACACAACCCCTTTAGTGCGGTCATGTTCGTTCAAGCAATCTAACCCTGTGTTATATTAATTAAAACCATGAATACTGCATTCCTAATGTATCATTATATATGGTAATCATCCTATTAAATATTCTGACATGATCATAGAGAAAGATTGGTAAAAGTGCAATGTGTGTCATGCACAAAAAATGTATAAAAAAAAAAAATGTAAGAGCATTAGAGGAGATGTAGTCTACAACATCTGGAGTGCTGAAGGTCAGCTCACATACTCTGGCCTTAAATCTAAAGTTTACTGCAAATGATCATTTTGGTAAATAACCCTGACAGTATTTAATTGACCAGGCAATGGCCAAACATTATTTCTATTTTTAAAAAAATGTTTTCGCAAAAGATCAGTAAAAAGCTATTGGCAGTTTTGAAGGTGTTATTTGATGGAGTGTAGAATATTTTGATAACCATTCCTCTTTAATAAAATACACTGCAGGTCTTGGTGAGCATTTTGACTTTGTAAATTATGTGGTATTTTCCTTGTTCCTTGGTTTCGGGGGTGGGGGGTGAGGGGGGGGGGCGGTTCTGAAAAGTCCCCAGCCTAATACTGACCCAATTTAATTGTTAGTCTCCTAGAAAGAGAAAGAACAACCCAAATGATATGATTTGTGATAGTGCCACTTTAGTGTGACATATTTAAAGGGACACTCCATTGAACAAATATAAAATAAAATAAAATCACTGATTAGTACATATACCCCAAATGAAAACTTGCACACATATTATTATGCATTTTTCATTGTGGGTATATACAATAACAGCTTGCAAAAACTGCAGTTCTCTTGTCTGCTACATTTCCATGCCTTCCCCGACTGTCTGTAGGTGTTCAATCACAGACTTCCCAATGCAGGTCAATAAGAAGTCTTTTTAAAGGACCACTATAGGGGCGTGGCCGGACATCGAGTGCAATGGACGCACACTAAGTGAGCTCCGCTGACTCGGGCTCCTCAAAGCGGCACAAAGCAGCCATACCGGGTGATTCCCCAGTCCCACACCGCAGGCACGATGTCCCAGCACCGGGGGAAAAAAAGCGCGGAAGCAAAAGATAAATCAGCCTTCTTTGCGGCTCGCACGCCGCAGTCTAAAATTGCCGACACACAAATCCAAGATGGCGCCGACCCGGACTTTGAACCGGAGCATGACCCCACAGTGAGTAAACCAGACGATTGCCCCCTGACTCAGAGCCTCCTGCAATCCATGCTAGATGGAGCAGTTACTAAAATGCAAGCTTCGATCACAGCAGCCCTCAGTGATATAAGGAAAGGCTTCCAAGAACTAGAAACTCGGACCTCGCATCTTGAGGACACTGTGGAGGGCCTCATGGGAGCCCAAAATGAATCTGATACACGCCTCAGCAAAATTGAGGAACAGCTCCATAACCAGGAGACCAAAATAGCGGACGCAGAAGACAGATCACGCCGCAATAATATTCGATTAAGGGGAGTACCTGAGGAAATTGCGCCACACAACTTAACAGCCTTCGCTGTGGAGCTCTTCCACGTTTTACTTCCCGACATTCCCGCAGAAATGTTCCTGCTGGACCGCATACATAGGCTTCCTAAGCCACAACACCTGGCACCATCCACTCCAAGGGACGTCCTCATGAGACTCCACTACTTCCATATCAAGGACCAGATACTGCGAGCTCACCGCAACAAAAAGGACTTACCCACTCAATTCAAAGATTTCCTCATGTTTATGGACCTCTCAGCAGAGACACTACGCCGTAGACGCTCTGTCAAAGCCGTGGCAGACACACTGAGGCACCACCATGTGCCGTACCGCTGGGGATACCCGGCAAAACTGCTCATATCGAAAGGCGGGAAGCTCATCTCAGCATCCACACCAGCAGAAGGCCTGAACCTCTTGCAACAATGGGATATGTCCCTGAATACACAGCCGAATCCCAGCAGACCGCCATTTGAAATCGGACGGCCTCAGAAGACGAGACGCACATCACCAAGAGAAGACTGAACATGCCTATCGGGAAACAGCAAGTTCTTTCCACGTTTATACTGTTATTTACCTATTATACACTAGATTATACTGTAACGATAATGCATTGTTCACAGATTGCTAGCACCCTTATGATATGCCTATGAGACCCTCCCATTGGAGATGGGAGCGGCATTAAATGCGTCAAGCGCAATGGGCCTTACTAAACAACACATCTTTGCTCACTTGTGACACACCCTATCGGTTGCCGACCTCTATGGTCACAGCCTCTACTACCCCAGCTCAGGCCCTTTAATGCCCATACCGGTGCCGGTCGCTCCAACCGACACATGTTAACCGCACAATTGGGCGAGGCGCACCCGACCCACGTTGGACCCGTAGCGACCTCCGCTCGCCCCGAACCGACCACAACACCCCCCACCTAGGAAGTGCCATAGTTACGGCACATACCCCTACAAGTTATTATTGTACGATACTTTCTTTGTTTATTGCATAACTGTTTATTGTCTTATTTTATTTTATTGTGTTCAACCAAGTTTATCATAGACCTAGTGGTAAACAACACCGACCACTCCTCGGAATCCCGTTACTGATCCACACGATCACCCACACCGGACGCCCTGACAGGCGCCTCGCTCCGTCGAGGCTTAGCCCTCCCCCTCTTCCCAACACTACGACACACACACGCAACATACGACTCACAAATACCAGTCACCCACACTAGCCACAGATAATGAAAATAATCACACATAACGTACGCGGACTGAACTCACCCAACAAACGACACACCCTCCTCAAAGAACTTACTAACTCACGTGCAGACATTGTCTGCCTGCAGGAGATTCACTTCAAACATGACTCCAACCCCATTTTGGGACTCAAAAACTTCCCACACCAGTATCATGCGACCTCCCCTAACAAAAGCAAAGGTGTGTCGATACTGCTAAGTCATACTCTAGCCTTTGACCTAATTTCAGTCAAATATGATCCGAAGGGCCGTTATATCATTCTAATATGCACCTTGAACAACTCAACATACACGCTAGTGAGCTCTTATTCCCCAAATGACAACCAGACGACTTACTTGGCCTCCCTATTAGAAAAAGTGGACAAACTCCAAACAGGTACCACGATCATATGCGGCGACCATAACCACATACTAGACCCGAATGCAGACTCCACAGCTAGGCACTCAACAAAACGCAAAAAGACACTACACAAATGTTGCAACTCTATAAATAAGCTTTTGTCAGCACATGGACTATACGATGTCTGGAGAACCCTACACCCTAACGATAAGGAATACACCCATTACTCCCAAGTCCACAATACCTACTCCCGTATAGATGGGTTCCTCCTACGAAACACGCACCTACACCAAATAAGAACATGTGACATAGAAACGTCCTCGATCTCAGACCACAACCCGGTGTCACTAGTCCTTGCAGACTCATACCAATTTAAACACCGAAGTCCATGGCAGTTAAACGAACATCTCCTCAACGACCCCTCATTCCTGGACAAAGTAAAAACCGAACTAACTCTATACTTCACGCGCAACAGTCCCACTGACACGTCCCCCGCCACACTCTGGCTAGCCCACAAAGCAGTCATCCGTGGTATCTTGATAGGCAGAGCGGCATATCTTAAAAGAATCAACCACACTTCACTGCTCTCACTCCTCAAGAAAGTTCAGGACCTACATAGGCTGAACCAAACAAATCCCACGACGTCACTCCGACAGCAAATACAAAGCACACAAAACGAAATCAATGTCATTCATCTCCGCAAGGCAACGACAGCGCTGAAAAAACTAAAAGCTACATCCTACTCGATGGGTAACAAAGCGACGAAACTACTGGCACAAAGACTTAGAGACAAACAAGCCCAAACAAGAATACAATTCCTATGCAAGCCCAACGGACAAAAAATAATTCAGCCCGTTCAGATCTGTAACGAATTTGCCCACTACTATAGCTCTCTTTACAACCTGAAAAACGACCTAAACTCTCCCCGACCCACACCAACGTCCATACGGTCCTACCTCACCAACCTAGCACTTCCCACTATTAACGCACACCAAGCAGCTCAACTCAGTGCCCCAATCACTACAGAAGAAGTTCTTCACCACATAGAGGGAATGCCCAGAGATAAAGCACCAGGACCAGACGGGTACACCAATGCATACTACAAAACATTTAAACACATACTGGCCCCCCCACTTACCAAGTTCTTTAATGCAGCGACCAACCAGAGCTCCTTCCCCACTGAGTTCCTGTCAGCCCACGTAATCACAATACCTAAACCAGGAAAACCTCCAACTGTATGCCAAAACTTCCGACCAATCTCGTTGCTTAATGCAGACACTAAAATGTACGCAAAAATTCACGCTGATCGACTGAAAACAATATTACCCTCCCTTATCCACACAGATCAGGTAGGCTTTGTGGCAGGTAGACAGGGACCAGACAACACCAGAAAGGTCCTTGACATACATCACCTCCTAAAACGGACCAACTTGGAGAGCATCATGCTCTCGTTAGACGCCGAAAAGGCGTTTGATCGCCTAAACTGGCATTTCCTACACGAAGCCCTGACCTTTTACGGCTTTCCTCCGCCCTTCTTCGCGGTCATTCATGCCCTCTACAGCAACCCCACAGCGACAGTACTAACTTCGGGGTTCTGCTCCCAACCCTTCCCAATAACCAATGGCACCCGCCAAGGCTGCCCACTATCCCCCCTCCTATACGTCCTAGCCCTAGAGCCACTAGCTATAGCCATCCGCAAAAATGATAGCATACATGGGGTACCTATTGGCCAACAGGAGTACAAACTTAATCTATTCGCGGACGACATTCTACTCACACTCACCCAACCACTCATCTCCCTCCCTTCATTACACAAAGAACTACACACATACAGTCAACAATCCTACTATAAACTCAACATCGCCAAGACACAAGCGATATGCTTCAATGTACCTAGGAATACTGAAAATACCCTTAAAGCAACACACGAATACGACTGGAGAGCAGATTTCTTAACATTCTTAGGCATCAGGATAACTAACAAGACCACTGACCTCTTCACAGCAAATTACGTAAAACTGTTTCGAGAAATTGAAAGACAACTACATAGTTGGAAAAATTTATTCCTGTCATGGGTCGGAAAGATAGCGGCTATCAAAATGACGATACTTCCTAAATGCCTGTATCTCTTCCGGTCCTTGCAAATCAAGATCCCACAAAGCTACCTGATCAAGATGCAAGCAGCCCTCCTCCGCTTCTGCTGGTGCGGTAAACGCCCCAGGGTACCTAAAGCCCTGCTCTTCAAACACACAAAACAAGGAGGTATGGGATTCCCAAACCTCAAAGCATACCACCACGCAGCTCTACTCTCAAATGTAATCAATGCACACACGACACACCAGCCTCCACAATGGGTAGCGTTGGAAAGCCAGCTCTGCATCAACAACGACCTTTCATCCACGCTGTGGACTCCCAAACACGTAAGGCCAAGCTCCAAGGACCTATTGCCCACCACCAAACTCCTGCTATCCACATGGGACACCTGCAGAAAAAAACTATGCTCGGCTCACCCGTGGGAATTAACCGCCCCGATCAAAACAATACACCACTGCAATGGCACATTCCCACACCGTAAATGGGAAAAAAAGGGCATCACGCACCTATCCCACCTCTACACAGCTGAAGGCCTAAAACAGTTCCCAGACCTTCAAACCGAATATTCGCTCCCACCGAACTTCGCATTCTCGTACCTACAATTAAAAGCTCTACTGATAGATAACTCGATCACTAACAGTAACCAGACTTTAAAGACCTCAGCGACGAAATTTGAACGACAATGCATGTCAGCAACACCTCCGAAAAAAGCGCTGTCCACCTGCTACGACGGCCTAGAAAACCCCAAAACAGAAGTCACATGGAAATTCATGAAGGACTGGCAGGAAGACCTCCAAGAACAGCTCTCCCCAAGTGAATGGGAGGACATATTCACAACACACGAAGGTTTATCCTCATGTGCGGCACATTTTGAAACGTCACGCAAATTGCTATATAGATGGTACATGGTACCTTCACGACTACATAACATGTATCCTGACACACCAGACATATGTTGGCGCTGCAACTCACACAGAGGCACAATGCTACACGTGTGGTAGACCTGCCCCACTGTGAACGAACTCTGGACAACGACGGAACATATGATACAAGATGTTACGGGATACACCTTGTCCCACGAGCCCAAAACAATTCTCCTAAGATCATTCCCTGACAACATCCCCAAATCAGCAAAAAAAATGATATATATCATACTGAGCACAGTCTCCAACCTAATAGCTAGAAACTGGAAGACCTCTACACTACCCTCAACACAGGAAATTAAGACTCTGTTGTCAACAACAGTGGATTATGAACTACAAATGTGGAATCAACTCAAAATAGGGAAACTGAGCCTACCTATGGCCGAGATGTGGCGTACCTACCTGTCAACACAACAGCCACTCCCAAACCCCCCCTAGCCTAATGCGAAAAGAGGCTAAAATGACTCAAGACACTCTAAACCAATGCCACTATGAGTAGCAAAACCTGCCAGCTACTCAAGCGAAGCTATATCACACCACACGACTGAACTAGACTACAGACATGACTCCCTGCCCAAAGATGTCCTCGTCAGTAACGGACTTCACCAGGGTTATACCCACTACCCTAGCTATGATTCCTACCCCCTGTATCCCTCTCCCCCCCCCCAGCCTCGAACCTTAACCACGAGCCCTACAGGGAAACAAGAAATCACGCACTAGACTTTTTACGAGATATCACAAATGGAAGTTGCGAGATGGTTACCGTATACAAATACAGCCCATGGTTCAGGTCCTTAGGAAACGAAATCACCAGATCTCCATTACACCAAAAATGAAGGGAAACACAGGACACCTAGAATAGTGAACACACATAACAAACTATAACGTATATTGTGTCAATCCTATATAAGGTACATAAGTAATATAAAACGCAGCTTACCCTCACACCCTAGAACTGATGAGAAAGACAAAGAGGCCGATCCAAGGAAACATAGCAATAGACGACAGCAGAGACGGCCCTTGATAGACCCCATGAACAAATGTTAATAAGCTGCCTCGGTATACTAGGTATCCCCAGCTAACCATCCATCAAGATGCCACAGAATATAGCAACATAAAGACATGTTTGATAAAAAGAATCACAGTACAAGTGCAATTTCATGAATATCAATGTTAATGACTTGTTTAACACAAAGCAATGTTGTACAAACAGCAATTTCGTGATTTAAACCTTTTGTTCCCCCTTCCCTCTTTACTTTCTGTACCCCTACCCTTTTATATGACAAAACAATAAAAATTGTCAAATTGGAAAATAAAGGACCACTATAGGCACCCAGACTACTTCAGCTTAATGAGGTGGTCTGGGTGCCAGGTCCAGCTAGGGTTAATCCTTTTTTCCATAGACATAGTAGTTTCAGAGAAACTGCTATGTTTATAAATAGGTTAATCCAGCCTCTAGTGGCTGTCTCTAGAGGCGCTTGTGTGCTTCTCACTGTGAAAATCACAGTGAGAAGACGCCAGCGTCCATAGGAAAGCATTATGAATGCTTTCCTATGAGACTGGTTGAATGCGCGCGCATGCGCATTCAGCCGAAGAGGAGGAGAGGAGGCGGATAGGAGGAGGAGAGTTCCCCTGCCCGGCGCTGGAGAAAGAGGTAAGTTTAACCCCTTCCTCACCCTAGATCCCGGCGGGAGGGGGACCCTGAAGGTGGGGGCACCCTCAGGGCACTATAGTGCCAGAAAAACGAGTATGTTTTCCTGGCACTATAGTGGTCCTTTAATGCAGGTGCTTGTTGCAGTTGCAGCTTCTTGGGTTTAGCTCCACTGAGCTAATCAAACCAGGAAGTAAAAGGACCAGTTGTCTGATTCACTGCCAAGGGGGTGTAACTAGTATAATTTTAAAAAGTATACATTTTTATTGAAAACCGCACTTTGAAAAAAATGTTTATAGTACACACTTTTCACACAAAGCCTTTTAAGCAAGCTCAAGTGCTTTAAGGGTCTGGTGTCCCTTTAAAGTGTATTAAACATCACAGTACGTTCTTGCTGTAGGTGCAGAGTTTTAATGCAAAGGGGTGCAAGATTAGTGAACACATCATGGTCTGGTGTTAATACAGAAGGTTTGAGTATATAAGCATAGGATTGTAAAATACTCTCCATTCCATTGAAATATTTAATTCCATACAGGGTTATTCTTGAAGGTCAAAGTCAAAATAGCCAAACTGGAAACATTCTAAGGTCGGCTATGCTTTCCATTCATCTTCTATGGCCTTAAATTTGAAATTCTCTTTGAATTGACTTTGAATACTCACGATCGAGAATAACCCTGATAATGTGAGTAACAGAAAATGCAAGGGCTTAAAGTAGGACTTACGGCTAATTTCTTGCATAATACGTTTGTATGTTTTTACTATTTGTGATATACATTTATCATGAAGGTTTAAATATATAGACTGCCAGTCTTTAATTGGCCATACAGTTACTCATTTTTTCATTTTTTTTCAGTTTTCAATGTGCTAGAACAGGGATAGGCAACCTTCGGCACTCCAGATGTTGTGGACTGTATCCCACATAATGCTCTTACATCCAGAATGCTGGCAAAGCATCATGGGAGGTGTAGTACAAAACATCTGAAGTGTCGAAGGTTGCCTATGCTCAAATGTAGAACATAGGATATTCTGGTAAATTTCACTTTAATAGAATGCGCTACAATTATTTTCTCATGTATTTGAAAAAGTAACATTCACAGATGATAACAGAGTCTGTTTAGAACCTTTTTTCATATATAAAGAACGGGGGTAGGCCAATGTTGGTATATGTTATTGTATGTACTGTATTGGGACCGTAGAGATGTCAGTTGCCCAAAACAGCAATCAGTACAATATATCCCACACCTGCTGCAGAATCTCCTGAGAATCAAAGTTTGTTGTACTTTATGAAATATAATTATAATAAACTTTAAAAGTGGATGTGACATGTTGCCATCCCTACAGATATTTTCAATGAACAGATTATATATTAGAAACAAAAACGTGATTGACATCTCTGCTCCTCAGGAAGTAAAAATATTCTCTAACGGAATCCCAGGGGAACGAGATGCCTCCATTATAACTGCATTTGTTCACTTGCACAATATTTTCAAGACAGCCACGGGAGTCAAGGTTAGCCTAGAAAAGAGCACAGCTCACAGCCAGGTGTTGTATCTAGAACACGAATTTAGCATTACAGAGCACGGATAGTGATGTAAATTTAATAACTTGGAGAGAATCATTTTTGTTTTATCAATAACCCCTTACTAAATGTGACAGAGGCAATTACTTATGCAAGAGCAAACTTTCAAATTATTAGAATTATTCATTAAAATGTAAATTTTCCGGAATTCAAATTAAAATTTCAAAAGGTAGATCGAAATAGCAAAACTGAAAAATTATCAAGAGCAGACTTTAAAAAATAAAAAAATAATCTGTTTTGGCATAAAAATGTGGAATGCCAACAGTTCTCACTTGAATAACTTTTACTGTTTAGTTTAATATATTCATTATATTTTACTGTATTATATATAAAGAATAATTAAACAGAAGGGGGGAAATTGCTGTTAAAGGTAGAACCACAAATTGGTGATCCATTAGATCTACAAAAATATAAATATATATTTTTTGTTCATTGCACATTGCTTTTTTTAGTTTATGTAAATCTTACAGCCTTACTTCGAGCTTTCGTTTGGAAACTCATGTAAGAAAATGCAGTTTCTGTGAAACGAGAGTGACATCTCCTGGACAAAAAGTAATATTTCCAATTTAATTGTTTCTTGTAGAAGGCGCTATTAGAGACGCAATCAATCGTGTGGAACCAAGCAAAACACCATTATAAAAAGAAAGTTTGACGCTTACGGTTTGTTTAGTGGTAAAATTTCAATTCAACCAAGTTCAACTTTTTCTGCAACAGAACTACAAAAATTCAACATTCAAAATTAATAGATAAATTTTCTAATTAATAATAATAAAAAAAATTAAGTTCTTATAAGCTGAATGGTTTATTGAGCACCAGCAGGGTTAGTTTTTGCTGGCTCTGTTGCCCCAAGGGCAGTTTCCTCAATGTGCCCTCCACCCCAATTCAAGTAACATACGGTATAAATACTGTATTTGGCCAGAAGACATTTTGCCCGTTGGACGGACTCCGAATATGAATACTAAAAATACAAGAGCAACAAAAAAAGTGGAAGAGAAAAAAAAAATCCTCTACAGTTTTTAAATGGACACTCCAAGAACAATAACCTCTAGAGGATGCTGTAGTAGTTATGGTGCCAGTAGCCCTGGTGCTCCCTGTTGTAAGTAGCCAAGCCATTTTAGAACAGTCTGACCTTTTCCCTGAGGTTCACCCGCTGCTTCTTGCTCTGGGACTTTGATGAAAATCAATAAATAACTTTATATATAGGGGCAATAGGCATGGCCGAGCCTCCTTGATATGTGCACAAAGGGCTGGGAGTTAGTGACTAACTGTTACTTCCTCCCAGTTTACAGACCAAGGGGAGGCTGGGAGGATACAGAGAGGAGGAGGAGGAGGAGGGAATACTGCACTTCAGACTCACATCATCATCAGCCAGCCCCAGGAAGTAATCTGTCTGTAACCAAAACATATGGAAGGAGGGGAGGGGGTGGTTAGTAATATGTAAATGGTGATATATGTGTATGCTAGTGTGTAATTTGAGGTGTGTGTGTGCTAGTGTATATGTGTAGGTATGTCTATCTGTGTGTTTGAGTGGGTATCTGTTTATATGTGCCTATGTATGGATATGTATGTATGTATGTATGTATCTGTGCCAGTGTGTGTATGTGTGCATCTGTGTGTACCAATGTATGGGTCTGTGAAAGTATGTTTGTATCTGTGTCTGTGACAGTATGTGTAAGTATATGTGTGCATCTGTGTGGATATATTAGTGTATCGGAGTGTGCACCAGTGTGTATGTATAGGTATATATTTGTATCTGTGTATGTATGTATGCAAATGTATGTGTCTGTGAAAGTATATGTATCTGTGTGTGTGCCCGCATGTGTAGCTGTGTGTACGTGTCTGTGTAGGTATGTTTGCATGTGTGTGTGTCTGGGTGGGTACGGGTCTCTGTGTGTGGCTGCATATGTGTTTATTTTTTTTGGTCAATCATTATTTTATACAAGTATTATTAAGTGGGTGGGGGGTGGAAAGGGAGAGTAAAGTGAGCGAGTAATCCCTGAGGCTGGCAGGAGGAAATATAATAAGGCACTAAGCTGTGTACTCGGGAACACGAAATGCCACATAGCCACATAACACCGACCGTCAGAAATATGGCCCGTAAAACAATAACCTGCCGGGCGCATCGGCAGTAGCCGGAAAGCCGATTCTAGTGTTGCCTTTGTCAGCAAGGTCCCAGAGCCCTGCAGCCCCAACCACGCGGACCGTTGTGTCAAACCCTCCCATGCCTAACCCCTTGGAGGGAACGACAACTGAGTAAATAAGAAATCATGCGATATTGACCCTGCCCCTCCATGGGCACCATGACCCAAGGTGGGGACCCGCGGAGCGGACTCCGGGGGCACCCTAAAATTGGTCGGGAGGGAAGCTTACCAAGCTTTCTTGGTAAGCTGCTCCCGCAACACCTGATGAAAGTCTCATATGGGCCGAAAGGTTCTGCTCGGAGAGCATCCACGTCCCCTATCCCGACAGATGAAAAAAAACGCGGGGGACGGGATGGGCCTCCCTGCGACCAGAGCCCTCATGCAGGAACGCATTGTCCTTTTTTTTTTTTTTTTAAAATGACACCAACCCAGCTCACCCTAGGAACGACATGCTTCACAGCAAGTGCCCGGACCACAGAACAACGTGGAGCATACCCAGGGAGCCCTCTCCCCGACAATGCTATCCAGAACATACGATGCCCTGACACACTTCCCGCGCGTCATGGGGTGCAACCGATTACGGTATTCCTCCCCCATGCCCCTCCTGGAGTCCCTCACAAGCACGGGGCCCCCCGCGGCATGAGGGAAACATTTCACCAATAAACAACCCCCTCACCACTGCTCCCCAGTATTTCGCGACATGCGCAAATCAAAGCAGGCCATACTAGTGCCCCGCAGCAGCGTCCTGCGCCACCCTAACTGCCCGCCTCCCGGGAGGCAACGCCAGCACTATTAGCTGTGCAGGATGCTGCAGGAAACTGTACTATAAAATATGATAAATACAGGTAAAGGGGTGGGGGCATTAAATAACCAGAGTGGACTGTTTTTATTTTGGGTTTTTTTGGGGAATCTTTTATTTCTCATTCTATTTAGGGATTTAAAAAAAAAAAATTATCTTTTACTTCACATTCTATTTATGTATTCATTCAGTTTTATTTATATATTTATTTATGCTGAAATTTCCAAATTTTTAATTTACTCTTTTTTTTTTTGAGCAGCGCTAAGACCCCCTCAGCTCTAAAGGGACCCAACCGGATACAAGAAGGGACCACGTACTCAACAGCCAATGCCCCGCGTACCGCCCGCGGCATAACAAGTGAAGACAGTCCAAGCAGAAGACAAAGAATTCAGCATCCACTGTGTCCTTCTAAGGTGTTCCAGGCGCCCCCTGCTGGGCGTTTTGAGGAACTGCAGCCAGGACCTGTGAGGAGAGCACGTGTAGGTGAGCCCACGCTCCACCATACGGCAGCCGAGGTAAGTAACCGGCAGAGAGAAGAGGAGACCCAGAGAGTGAAGAGCCGAAGGCAGAGAAGACCCAGAAGAGACAGGAACAGGTAAGAGCAGGGGAGGAAAGGGGGAGGACACCGGAGAGGAACAGAGCAAGAGGGAAGGAGAGAACAGCGAGAGGGGGAGAAAGAACAGGAGAGGGGGAGAACAGAGAGGGGGGGAGAAAGAACAGAGGTGGGGAGAAAGAACAGAGGTGGAGAAAGAAACAGAGGGTGGGGGAAAGAACAGAGAGGGGGGAGAAAGAATAGAGAGGGGGGGAGAAAGAACAGAGGGGGGGAGAACGAACAGAGAGGGGAGAAAGAAAGAGGGGGGAGAAACAACAGAGAGGGGGAGAAACAAGAGGGGGGAGAAACAACAGAGAGGGGGGAGAAACAACAGAGGGGGGAGAAAGAACATAGGGGGGGGAGAAAGAACAGAGAGGGGGAGAAAGAACAGAGAGGGGGAGAAAGAACAGAGAGGGGGAGGGGGGAAAAGCACAGCAGAAACAATAGGAAAACCCAGGGGGACACCGGGAGAGGAGATGGGGGGGCCCCCCCAGGGAACCAAAAAAAAAGAGGGCCCCCAGTACCAGAACATGAGAAGGGGAAGGAGGAAAACTGAAAAAGGGGGTGGGGGTCAGGGGAGAGAGACCCCCCTACGGGCACCATCCTCACCGGCAGAGGAGGCCCCCCCAGGAGAGGTCCCCCCCAACGGCAGTAGAAACATAGAATGTGACGGCAGATAAGAACCATTCGGCCCATCTAGTCTGCCCAATTTTCTAAAATTGTACCCCGCACGGCCCACAGGGCCCAACTCTCCGCTGGGGTCCCAGTCACGGCCCGGCTACCGCGCCAGCCATGCAGCAGTCGGGAAGGCCTCTGGCCGGCCACACAGTGTGCGTGATGCGTCACCCATCTCCTAACAGCCCCCGGCGAACCGGCCGTAGGAGGTGGAGGTCACGCATCCTCTGCAGCAGTTGAAGGCCGCGTGTCTGGAGCCTCAGACACGCGGCCAGGTGATGCCTTGGGCCCGGGCTCCACCTCCTCAACCGGGCCAGAGGAGCAGTATTGGGGGTGCTGAGCTGGCGGGCGGGAATGCTGGCTGGCGCCAACCTGGCCCCCAGGAGCAGAGTCCACAGGGGAGGCCCCAGATAAATACAGGCCGCGGGGGGGCCCACGCCGGTAGCCATCCCCAGGGGAGAGGAGTCAGGCAGCCATCCCCAGGGGAGAGGAGTCAGGCAGCCATCCCCAGGGGAGAGGAAAGCAGGGGCCACAGGAAAAGGCCCCAGATGGAGACAGGCCGTGGGGGGGGAGCACCCACACCGGCAGCCACCCAGGGGAGAGGGGTCGCCGGCCACCATCCACGCTGCAGCAGCTCTGGGGGAAGCCAGAAAACCTCAACCTCCATCCCTCAAGCTGTGTAAATCTGCAGGCCCAGGCAAACAAGAGCAGCAGGACAGGAAGTGGTTTGCTGGCCCGAATTCCAAGTGGCACTGAGGTAAGACCTCCCCCAAACTAATTTACACAGAACATAATCCCACCCACACACGCTTTCCCAACCAATCCCATGCATCTATCCCCACACTCCTACATGTACCCTTGTCCACTTAGCTGCGCTATCTCCCCAGGTCCTGACCTTAAAATTTAAACTCCAATGAATTGCAGAGAAGGACTGACAGTGGCCAGGGCCCTGAGGCAAAATTAGGCCCTTGGCCCCCTGAAGGGCAATATACATGTTACAAAAGGGATAGACCAGTCTGGTTTACATGTACGGTGTATTTTATTGCATGTAAAGTGGTTTCTGTGTGTATAGTCGCTGTGAGCCCTGATGTAATTGGATAACTATGTATTTGTGTGTAGTGTCAGGATGGGTGTATTTAAATAAAGATTTGTTTTTTAGAATTTGTTATGTGTGTTGGTGTAGCAAGGTAGTATGTATAGTCTAAGGAGGTATTTGTGAATCATGATAACGTGTTTGTATGAGGTATGCAGGGCTCAAATTGTTGTGTCCTAAGTTACTAACCAGGAGTTAAAGGTTATGTTTGTGCATGTTTAATGATTTCAAGTACAAGTAAGTACACCTGTGACATCAGTATGTGTGTGCAGACTATACTTGTCTTGAGGGTCTGTATGTGTGTGTGTGTAAATACAGGGCCATATTTTTTTGAACACAGGTTTGCATGCGTGAAGGGTCAGTGTGAATAAACACAGTGGCATATGTTGGGAAGTTCAGTGGCATATGTGTATGAATGCAGGGTGGTGTGTGCTCACATGAGCGTTAATGTTCTTGGGGAGTACGTGGCTGTGAATGCTGTGGTGTGTTTGTATGGATTGGCTGTGTGTGTGTATTTGTACCTCCCATTGTCTGTATTCTAGAACAAATTCCAACAGATAGTACTCCGTTCTCCTCCTCTGCTCTCCATAAGCAGTAACCTATTTTCTGCCCCTCCCTCCCCCCCAGTAACTAGAAGCCCCTCACATTTAACTGCCTCCTGCCCTTCTTTCTATAGCTGTCAATTCAACCACCTCTACCCCCCATAGTACGTAGCCCATCCTCCCATATATAGTTCCACATTCTCCTCAGATGTAATACTCCATCCTTCTCCTTTGCCCAATACATAGTACCTCAATAATCCACTCCGCTGTTGCAAGTATCTTTTTGCTTTATATATGTTGCTGTTATCCTTATCTTACATTGTAATGGGTTACTACTCCATTCTCCCCTCCAGGCCTAGTTTCAGAATAAAGATAAATACAGACTTGTAAATTTCTACTTTTACATATTTTTTCCAGACATCACAGGCATAAAACCATTAAATATAGAGAAGAAGGAAACACATTCTGGTGTGACACTTCCTCTTTAAAATGAATTGAAAAAATAATGTTTGTGAAATTGGCACATGATAGTAACTAGTAAACATACAGATCATCGGACTAGGAAAAAAAACAAAAAAAAAAAAAACAAGCAAACAAGCTTTGACCAGAAATGTATACAGACAAAAATGAGGCTCATTCATTATATCAAGAAAAATGACAAAATAATTAAACACTTCTTGGCCAAGATGAATGAGAAGGACACATCGGATTTAAAATTTGCAATTTCCTTGTCATAATTGCCAGCGTTCTTAATAAGACCCAGAAAACAGGTCTCAGAGAAAAATATTACAATATTATCCCAGGAAATGTTATTTATTTTGCAAAGGCAGGTTTTATTAGTTAGGGGAATATAGATATTTATGTACTTACTTAAAAAAAACAAAACAAACCTGCAGTGGATCGAAAAAAAGTGTATTGCAATAGTTAGGCAAATAAAAAAAATGTGGATTTGGAAACGTACCCAAAGTCATCTATAACCAAAACCAGAGTTTGGCTACATGAGCCAAAATGTCTGATTCAGTTTGTAATGCATTAAAATGTGCTGCCCATATCCATTTCCTCCATGTGACACCCCAGCTTATGAGTTTGCATAACTAAAGACCTAAACATGTTGTCTTGGTTTCCAAACAGTATTTCAGCACATAAAACTTGTACTCTGCATTTAAAATTGTGTCATAATTTCTTCATCTGCCATTACAAGTTGTGCCATGAGATCTGTTACTTATACCATTTGCTTCTCTCACCACTAAATCTTGGCTCTAGAGCCGCTAGCAATCCTTACGAAGCAACATATTCAGAATCTGTTGAATAACACTCCAGGACCCTCCATGGTCTTGCATCTCACATCTGGCCCCATAGCAGAGCCAGATTAAGGTTGCTCAGTGCCATAGATAGAATGCCAGATTGGGGCCCTGTGATCTGTTTCTACTGCTCAGTGAGAGCCAGAAGCTCTTGTCACAGTGTTAAAGGAATACTATAGTGTCATGAATACAAACATGTATTCCAGACAATACAGTGTTAACTATTTGAGGTGACTCCTTCGGTGGCATGGAAAATGTGTTTAACCCCTTAAGGACACACGACATGTGTGACATGTCATGATTCCATTTTATTCCAGAGGTTTGGTCCTTAAGGGGTTAAACGTACCTTTTCTCAAACTTTATGGTCTCCGTCAATCCAGTGCTTTCCCACCATGCTGGCAAATCAGCATCTCCTCATAAAGATGCATTGAATCAATGCATCTCTATGGGGAATGTCCAGTGTCTCCATGCAGACTCCACAGGACTAGGAAGCACCTCTAGTGGCCACCAGTAGAGACATAACTAGCCAGCAATGTAAACACAGTCTTTTCCCTGAAAAGGCAGTGTTTACATGAAAAAGCCTGCAATGCAATAGACACCTCAACCTTCAATAAAATCGTTCAGCAGAAAAAAAAAAAAAAAATTTAAGTTTTACACAACGTGTAACAAAGCAAAGTGTAGAAAAGCTCCGCTAGATCAGAGAAGCTCGACTTTTTTGGACAGACATTAGCTTCTACGTCCTTGGCCGCGCTTCAATATGGCAATAAGGGGTCTGACAATAGCAATCCTGTGCCCGACATGAAAGGCCCTTGGGCTGCAGAACAACTTTATGGTCTCCGTCAATCCAGTGCTTTCCCACCATGCTGGCAAATCAGCATCTCCTCATAAAGATGCATTGAATCGATGCATCTCTATGGGGAATGTCCAGTGTCTCCATGCAGACTCCACAGGACTAGGAAGCACCTCTAGTGGCCACCAGTAGAGACATAACTTACCTGAACCAAGCCCTGGAGACATTCTCCCAAAAGTTGAACTCTATGTGGCAAACTGTAGACACACTAAGGAAAGACATCAAAGATCAAACCACACATTAGGAAACCCAAGATGGACGAATACACCATTAAACATAATGATATGGGTGATCATTTACAGGCACTGGAAAAATGACCTGAATCAATGCACACCAAACTGGTGTAGAAGGAAGATCGCTCACACAGGAATAACCTGAAGCTGAGGGGTTCCTGAAACCTCTGACTTGCACTCCTACAGACAGTCTACTTCATGCCTATGCACCTGAGGTAGCTGCTCACATACTACTAACAGACTGCACCGGGTCCTAAGACAACACCATCTACCTTAAAATGTGCTGCGCTATGTACTCCCGCATGTCCATTACTTCCAAAAGGAACTGGTAATTTGTTCTAGTCACACTATGGCTCAACCACCTACCGATTTCCACATCATCAAGATATTCACTGACCTGTCTGCAGAATCACTCCACAGAAGGAATGAAATTTTTTTTTTCTAATTGCTGCAGCAGGTGGAGTTATCCCATGAAATTGCTGATTGCCAGAGAAGGCAGCATTACATCACCACTCTTGAAGACAAACATATCCTCCCCAAGTTGAATATCGAGGCTCACCTCCTCCCAAAGCTTCAACATCCAAGAGGTGGTTCTCACTAGATTGGCAAAAAGTCAGACTTAACCATCCTCCTGGCAGCAATTGGTCACGCTGTTGCAAGTATCTTTTTGCTTTATAATTGAGGTTTCCAAAAGATTAGCCTACGAATGGGTCAATTAGTAATAGACCTTTGCAATTAGTTCTAAAGGCTGAACAGTTTTATATTTGTGTTCTATTTCCATGTTCTGATTGCTCACATATTATCTAGGAGCAGGGCATATATGCTGTTCAAGGTGATGAGGCAGCGCGAAAGACACACAAATATGTGGAATACTTCCCGAACAGCTCTTTGAAAAAGTAGTTCTATTGACCAGGGGCGTACCTGGAGTATTTAGCACCTGGGGGCAGATCCTTTATTTGACACCTCCCCCCCTCCCAATTTTGAAATGTAAAAAACAACTGCAATTCTTTTTAATGTATTTGGCACTGAACACCGAAACAAACACAGACTCACAAACAGACACACATACAGATACACATGTATAAGTGTGTGTGTGAAGAATCACCCTCCATTCATTCGATTCATTCCCTCCCTGCTATTTTATTTGTTAAATGTATTGCCTTTATTGCTGGTTTATTCTGTATTTTCAATACCTCGTTCGGTAAAATAGCTATTTTACTGAACGAGGACCACCCTGGGTGCTCCTGGGTGGCCGCCATTTCAGGACACGAACACGTGGCGAGAACAATGGATGGCGGCCATCTTAAACTCGCAAACGGCCGGCCAGCGGGACTTAGGCGTTGAGCGCCTGGAACTATTTTCGGCATGGCTTTCCAGCAATCCCCGGTCCCCCATGGAAGTCCTGTCTGACCCATTTCCATGAACTGGTTACGAATGGCGTTCAGGAGTTTCAATCTACCAAACGAGGGGAGCACGCTCAGGTAACCAGTTACATTACATCTATGGTAGATTTTGTCTAAATTGTCCCGAACAGAGACCGGCTCACACCACTGATTTCATGGAACTGAGTCGGCTACAACCTCGTGGCGAGCCGGTCAAACTTCCACACGGTATAACTCCAAAACTACTGAACGGATTCTTACGAAATTTGGATATGTTACTCCCATCACCATCAGCTACCCAGGGATATGTTTTCTATTGATATGATATTTGTAAAGTATCGTTTTAAGAATTGTGAAAATTTTAACTTTTCTGGCCAGTAGATAATTGCGTGTGATAAGCTTCTCAACCCCAATTATCTAGCCTGGCCCAGAGGAGTTTTGTACTGTATAAATTGTGTGCCCTGTTTCTCAGTAAATCGGTCTTGTTACAGCATTAAGCTTCGGCTCATGTGTGGATTATTTGGCGATACCAGCGTTATTTTACCATGTGGATTATTGTGATTATTCTGCTATTGGGGAAAAAGGGAATACTAGACGGTGATACAGATTACTACTGTCACAGTGTGTTTGCTTGTATAGTGTATGCAGCTTGTATGTATAGTGTATGCAGTGTGTGTATAGTGTATGCAGTGTGCATGCAGTGTGTATAGTGTGTGTAGAGTATGCAGTGTGTAGTGTATGACGTGTGCAGTGTGTGTATAGTGTATGCATTGTGTGTATAGTGTATGCAGATGCAGTGTGTATGTTGTGTGGAATAAGTGCTGCCACTTACCTGCCCGTCCCATCCTCCTCGACTGGTGGCACCGCATAGATGGGCAGTGAAGAGGGGCCCAGAACTCTGCATGCTCATTTCCCATCCAGCAGCAGCAGGGTCCTATGTTCTTGCGATCTGCAAGAGTGTTGCCGCGGGTTGCTATGGCAAAATGCCGCCCCTGTGAAAGTTCGCCCCGGGCACCCCCCTAGTGAGTGGTACCCAGGGCGGACCACCCCCACCTTAGTATGTCACTGCTATTGACATATCCCCAATTTACATGTTTGCATAGCACACATACATAGAACTGCAGGGAGACATTCACGTGTCAAAAACGATGACTGACGCACAAAATAATCTGTATGTTGCTATTCACGAACATGCTCTTAAAATATAATATATTTAATATGCACAGGGATGAAAGCTAGTCCTCCAATTGAGAGAATAATTAGAGCTATAAGCATAGGCGTGCGCAGCCTATTGCATTAGGGTGTGCACCCTAAAGCACAAGCACACGCCGCATATATATGTATGTATGTATATACATACACATATATACACACATACACACACTGCTATGTGTGTGTGTGTGTGCTGTGTGAGGGTGCTGTTAGTGTGATGTGTGTGTGACGATGCTGGTAGTGTGCTATGTGGGTGAGGGTGTTTGTGTGTGCGTGCTTGTGAGGGTGCTGTTAATGTACTGTGTGTGAGGGTGCTGTTTGTGTGTGAGGGTACTGGTAGTGTGCTGTGTGTGTGTTTGTTAGGGTCCTGTTTGTGTTTGTGAGGGTACTGTTAGTGTGCTGTGAGGGTGCTGTGTGTGTTTGTGAGGGTGCTGTATGTGTGTGTGTGCTGTGTATGTCTGTGGGTGCTGTATGTGTGTGGGTGCTGTGTGTGTCTGTGGGTGCTGTGTGTGTCTGTGGGTGCTGTGTATGTCTGTGGGTGCTGTGTATGTTTGTGGGTGCTGTGTATGTCTGTGGGTGCTGGATGTCTGTGGGTGCTGTATATGTCTGTGGGGGGTGCTGTATGTCTGTGGGTGCTGTGTATGTCTATGGGTGCTGGATGTCTGTAGGTGCTGTGTATGTCTGTGGGTGCTGTGTATGTCTGTGGGTGCTGTATGTGTGTGGGTGCTGTGTGGGTGCTGAATGTGTGTGGGTGCTGAATTGTGTGTGGGTGCTGTATGTGTGTGGGTGCTGAATGTGTGTGGGTGCTGAATGTGTGTGGGTGATGTATGTGTGGGTGCTGTATGTGTGTGGGTGGGTGATTGTGGGTGTGGAGGTGGGGGTACATTATTTGCTATCCCCCCTCCCTTCTTACCTTTTGTAGGGAGGGGGGATCGTGCTGCTGCTTCCTTCCCTGGTAGTCCAGTGGAGGAGGGGATCCTTGCTGCTGTGATCCCTGGCGGTCCAGTGGAGAGTGAACTCTAACCCCTGTGGGGCTAGAGTTCACTCTCGCGAGATTTGAGCGTTGCCGTGGCAACGCTCATATCTCGCGAGAGGAACCCGGCGGAGCTGCGGCAATAGCTCCGCCGGGTCCTCTCCTGCCTCCCTCCCTGCATGTGGGTCAGTGGGGAGGGAGGCCGAGAGCAGAGCCGGCGCTCAGATAGCGCCGGCTCTGCATGAGCCGACAGGGGAGATCCTGAGATCTCCCCTGCCGGTCTCAATATGCATAGGCGTGCCGCGGGATTAGGGTGTGCCCAGGCACACCCGGCACACCCCGTGCGCACGCCTATGGCTATAAGACACACTGGTAACCCATAAGTGTTGACATAAAGTATCCTTAGATACACAGCACAAATTCCACCTCCCTTCATTAATCATGAATATCCCGGGACAGGGCTTTACCTGACTGTAGTCTAAACACATTACAAACAGAAAAGCAAAAAAAAAAAAAAAGTTCTCTCACCCCTCCTGGGTGGTAGATATTCCTCATTCTGATGATGCTTTGCAGTTACACAGCTGAAAAGAGACTTGCGTTCATCAAGTTCATCCTTCCTCATGTTTTTTGCGGTTGATCCAAAAGAAGATAAAAAAAAAAAAATTTAAAAAATCCCAGTTTGAAGCACTTCCAATTTTGCAACAAACTAGGGGGGGAAATCCTTCTTGACCCCAGAATGGGAGTTAGATTAATCCTTGGCTCAAGAAGCTATTACCCTGCATTGAAAAATTATATCCTTGAATATTCTGTTTTTGCAAGTATGCACCCTGTTGCAGTTTGAACATCTGTACGGACTCTGATAAAACCACTTCAGGCAGAGAATTGCACATGCTTATAGTTCCCACGGTAAAAAAAAATAAACAAAAAAAACCAAAACACTTTTCTTTGCCTTAGACTAAATCTTCATTCTTCCAGTCTAAACGCATGACCTCGTGTCCCATGTAAAAGTCCGGTTTGTGAATAGATTTCCAAACAAAAGTTTGTATTGGCCTCGGATAGATTTGTATAATATTATCATATCCCCTCTAAGGCAACGGTTTTATAAACTAAAGATGTTTAAATTTGTTAACCTTTCTTCATAGCTAAAATGTTCCATTCCTTTTATTAATTTTGTAGCCCAACTCTGCACTTTTTCTAGTGGCATAATATCCTTCTTTAGAACAAGTGCCCAAAAATTGCACAGCATATTCAACATGTGGTCTTACCAGTGATTTATAAAGAGGCAAAATTATATTTTCACCCAGAGAATGAATGCCTTTTTTCATGCATAACAATACCTTACCGGACTTAGACACTGCATATTGACATTGCACCTTGTTGCATAGTGTGTTGTCTATAACAATTCTCAAGTCCTTTTCGTGTGTGGTTCTCCTTAATTCACTTCCAATAAGGGTATACGTTGCTTGTGCATTCTTTACACCAAAGTGCATAACTTTGCATTTTTCAACATTAAATTTCATCTGCCATTTGAGTGCCCAGTTCCCCAGTCTATCTAAATCCCTTTGCAGCAAATTAATATCTTCCTCACAATGTACTACTTTACAGAGTTGTGTGTCATCTGCTTTTTTCAAGATCATTTATAAACATGTCAAATAGAAGAGGTTCCAGAACAGAACCATGAGGGACACCACTTGCCACCTCTGTCCAGCTTGAAAAAAAACTTACCATTAATGACAACTCTCTGTACTCCATTTTCAAGCCAATATTCTACCCAAGAAAAATAAATTTTCATCTAGACCGATTTTTTTGAGTTTGAACACTAATCTGTTGTGTGGAACTGTATCAAATGCCTTGGAACACAAAAAAATTAAAATAGAACACATCCACTGCAACATCCTGATCTATAGTTCTACTTACTTCTTCGTAGAATGTAATCAACTTAGTTTGAAATGACCTGTTCTTTATAAAACCATGCTGATTTTTGTGATAGCCACATTCTTCAAGGAATTCTTGAATATTATCCCTGAATAAGCTTTCAAATACTTTTCCAGCCACAGAAGTTAAGCTCACATGTCTATAATTTCCAGGCAAGGATTCTGAACCCTTTTTGAATATAGGAACCACATCGGCCTTCCTCCAATCCTCCTGAACACTTCCTGAAAGAAATTAATCTTGAAAAATTAAAAACAGAGGTTCGCTTATTTCTACACTTAGTTCCTTAAGTACTCGTGGATGAATACCGTCAGGCCCTGGAGCTTTGTTTATATTAACTTTGTTTAGTTGCTGCAGCACCTTGTCGAGTTAGTCAATTACAATTTTTCTGCAAGTTTCTAGCAGCAATCATTTGCACATCTATTGCCATCAGTTCTTCATATATATATATATATATATATATATATATATATATATATATATATATATATATATACATACATACATACATATACACATATATACACATATACATACATACATACATACATACATACACACACACACGAGAAAGTTATTTAAAATGTCTGCCTTTTCCTGGTCTTCATTAACGAACCCCACCATTCCAGTTTTTTTTAGTGTACCTACACTTTAATTTTTTTTAAATGCATGTACTTAAAAAAAAAAAAAAACACACTTTGGGGTTGGTTTTACTCTCTTTGGCTATCATTTTTTTCCATTTTGAAGTTTAGCGAATCTAATTGCCTTTTTGCACACATTATTGGCTTCCTAATATTTTTTATAGGATGCCTCTGATTTGCCAAACTTAAATGATTTGAATGCCCTTTTCTTATTTGTAGTTTATTGATTATCTTCCCCACTAAGCCACATGTGTTTCAAATTGTTTCTCTTATATTTATTACCCAATGGTACATACTGAGAAATATACCTTTCTAATATTTGTTTGAAGATATTCCATTTATACTCCGTATTCTTTTCACTAAAGAGTTTATCACAGTATGTTAACTGTTCCAAGAACTGCATGCTTCTTGACAGTGATCTCAGATGTTCCACCTGGAATCTATTAAAGCCACTCCCCCAACCTAGGGGTCACAGCCCTGAGTGCTCCAATTACAACTAGGACTACTACTACTGCCTTCACTTTCCACATCCTTTCTAGCTCTTCTTTAAGTCCTTGGTATGTGTCCATCTTCTCTTGTTTCTTCTTCCTGTTATGGTCACTTGGTATTACTACATTCGCCACCACTGCAGCCTTCTGTTTCTGGTTTATCACCGCAATGTCATGTTGGTTGGCAAGTACTTGCTTGTCTGTCTGGATCATATTCTGTACAAATGTTTTAGTACACAATCCCAGCAACATGTTTGTGCGTCTTAGTGTATTCTGTTCCTGCTAACATCTTGCACCCAGCTAGTATATGCTGGATTGTCTCAGAGGTCTCTTTGCACAGTCTGCACCTTGGGTCTTGCCTGGTGTGGTAGACTTCTGCTTCTATTGTTCTTGTGCCGAGTGCCTGTTTGTGTGCTGCTAGGATTAGTGCCTGAGTGCTGTCTTTTAGTCTTGCCTTTTCCAACCACAGGTAGGATGCTGTAATTCTGAGCCACATTCAATACCTGCTGGTGGTACACCCCATGGAGAGGTTGGTCTTATCATGTAACCTACTTTTCTGCATCCTCTATCTGTTGTTGTGTCAGGCATTCCCTTAGCAGTACATCTTTGGAAGCCATCTGTGAGATGTACTTGTGGATGCTCTGTGCTTCATCCAGTACTGTGGCATTGACACTCATCAGGACCCGACCTCCTTACTTCTGGCTTGTGTACAGTATCTGGGCGCTATATTTCGGGTGGAAACATCCATTCTTAGGGAGTAGTTTCCAAGTCTTGACATCCATGGTGACTAGTTCTTCTCTTGGCCAGGTTATTATTCCACAAAAATATGCAAATCAAATGTGTAATATATGGCGCTATTTAAGCCCAAATGCAGCTAGAATACACTGTAGAATTAATCACGTCAAGTCCACCTATTAAACACAGAAAATACAAAGTAGTGTACAGCGCATATAATATATAGTATGGGGTGTATTATTATAGCTCCAGATGAAGTTTAGCGATAACTTGATCCTCAGTAGTAAAAAAACAGGAAAGGCAGAGCCAGTAAGGATAAAAGTAGATAAAATTTATTCAAAACAATAATAAAAAAAAACCTTGCATTAACCCCCTCCTGACCGCAGACGGAAATTTTCCGTCAACCTTGTCCTTCAGTTAAGGACCGTTGACGGAAAATTTCCGTGATTTACTAAAGTTAACCCCAGATCACCGTGATCGCGGGGTTAACGGTGCTCCGGTTTGCCTCTGTATTAGAGGAAGACCGGGAGCACCCAATCGGGCTGACCCAACATGGGTGCTCGCTATACTCACCTTCCGCCTCCCTGCACTTCCGGGTTCTGTGCAGGGAGACGGATCAGTGCTGCTGATCTTCTCGCTGTGTAAAAAAACAACAAAAAAAACAAAAACAAAAAAAAAGGTTAAATCCCACCCCCCCATTTCCCCTGCTTTAATAAAATTAACCCCTTCCCTGCCAATTGATCACTACAGTGACCACTACAGTGATCAATTGGCAGGGTATACATTTCAATGTCATCTGATTTTTTTTTTTAACCCCGGAGGGTTAATTACTTTTTTTTTTTTAACCCTCAGGGGTTAAATTTATTTTATTAATTAATTAAAAAAATATATATTTAGCTAGCTGGGATGGGTGAAAGTTAGTGGGGAATTGGGGAATTTGGTGTTAAGCTAACTAGGGGTTAACGTTAAAAAAAGTTTTAAAATAAGCTTTAAAAAGGTTAAAAAAAAAAAGTTTAAAAAAAATGTTTTAGTAACGTTTAAGTAAAAAAATAAAAAAATACCACCCACTTTACCCAGTCTAAATAAAAATTAACCCCTTCCTGCCAGTTGATCACTGCCTACAGTGATCAAAATACAGATCACAGTATTATACTGTAATCTAATTTCTTTTAACCCCTGAGGATTAACTTTTATTTATTTTTTAACCCTAAGGGGTTCAATTTATTTAAATTACGTAATTTAAACGTTTTATAATTATATATATTTTGCTAGCTGGAGTGGGTGGGAGGTATGGGAATGGGGGGAATTTACTGTTAATGCTGCTTACTGCTAGTTAGGGGTTAACGGTAAAAGAAAAGTTTAGAAAAAAATTTAAAAGTGTAAAAAAAAGTTAAGAAAGTGTAAAACATTTAATAAGTAAAAAAAAAGTTTTAAAAAAAATGGGTTCTACAAAGTAAAAAAAGTGTTACAAAGTAAAAAATACATTAAAAAAATGCTCATTACCACTACACTTGGTACAAGCTAGCGGAAAAATGATCCCACACTAAGGTTCAAAATATGCCTTTTGAATTGCCCTGGGATGTCTTCTTTAAGAAATGGTATGCCTTTATGGTGTAGTTGTAATATGTAGCCTGCTCAAGTGCTCCAAAGTGGAACACGGACGCATCAAAACCCTCCATGAAAATTCACACTTAAAAACCTGAACTTGTCACGTCTCTTTTACAGCACTGTAACTTCACAAAATAGTGTCTAGGTCATACACTGGGCATATTGTTTTACTCAGAAGACTTAGCTGAGCATAATTTTGGGGGTTTCAACAGGGCCGTCTTTAATAACGAATGGACCCTGGGCAAGTGTTTGCTGGGCAAGTGCCCTGCCGCTCTTGCCCCTCACTCCCTGGTATGCAATCACGGCATCCATCCCAACGCAGTGGCGGTACTAAAGTAGAATGAATTTTATTGGGACCCCCAATTGCAAGGTTGGACTAAAGGTAGAACCCCATCTGTCGTGCAACTCCAACAATGCTTTGACAGCTGGGACTCTACCAATTTCCCATGCTTACAGGGTTGTATTTAGCACTGAGCCATGTTAGTATGTTTGAATGTAAGCATGTGTTTGTATGGAGTATGTTTGTGTGAATGTGTTTGTATGTGGTACTAGAGTTTGAATGCAAGTGTGCATTTATGTGTAGTGTTTGTTTTTGAATGTAGGAGTGTGCTTGTATGTAGTGTTGACGTTTCAATGCAGGAGTGTGTTTTATATGTAGTGTTGAAGTTTGAATGGAGGGGTGTATTTGTATTTAAAGTTGCGGCTCAGATGCACAGGTACACACTCTGACGCACAAGCAGATACATACACTGACTACATACAGATAAACAGGCACATACACTGACAGACACACTGACACAGGTACATATATTGACACACACACAGACACATACACTGGTAGACGTACTGACAGACATACTGACACAGGCACATATACAGACATACTGACACACAGACACATATACCGACATACTGACACACACACACACAGACACATACACTGATCAACATACTGACACACATACACTGACAGAAATACTGACACCCACACACTGACAGATATACTGGCACCCACATACACTGAGAAATACTGACACACACACACAGGCACATACACTGACACACACAGACTGATATACTGACACACAGACAGATATACTGACACATGCATACACATGCACTAACAGACATACTGACGCACTGACAGACATACTGACACA